>JBDPZO010000004.1:10971693-11528437 GCA_039877585.1 Heterodera filipjevi | reverse complement strand
GAGACCAGAAGAAGCGAAGGTGAGTGAGGGGAACAATAAGTAGAGAAGCAGCTGAAGAAGCAGATGACGCTGCACTCATTAGAGTAAAGTTGGAGAAATGAAAGAGAGGGGGGGTGGGGAAAGGAAAAGGAAAAGGAAACACGCAAAGTGACGCCGGCGGGGGAGACGGATTTTCAGATTTGAGAGATGTGATGGGAAGGGGTGAGATGAGAGGGATACTTAGGGGCGGTGGGCTGATGGAATTAAAAGTGGTGTTTTTTGTTGGGATGGAATTAATTAATGTAGCGAATGATTGGCAAAGCGACGTGATCAACAGCACAATGTCGCTAATTGATTGATCTATTGGCCCGGTTCCAAGCGGAAAAGTCAAGAGCATTAATCGGAGAAAACATCGATGGCGAAAAATAGTTTATGGTTTTTGTATCTTATTTAAGAACTTAAAAATTGCCGAATTTATAAAAAATTTTATATGAATTTATAAATGAAATACTCAGCATTTAAAAGCTTTCCGAATCTGCCGGTCAATCAACAAAGGTACCAATTTGTCCCGCCAAATCTCCCGTCCCCGAAAGTTGACCACAAAAATACGGTGGCATGCCGCATCAATTGTTGCAATTTAAATCTCCCATTCTTTCGCTCTCTTTCTCTTCTGCTCTCTCATGTGTTTGGTCGCTTTGTTTCTCGTTCGTTCTCCTCTCTCCCTCTTCTTTCTCTCCAGCTTCCCCCCCTTTCTGGTTTTATGCGCTTTTCTCTCTCTTTTACTTGTATTTACACTTTCCCCGTTACTCTATGCATCATAATTTTATGCTCTATTAGCTCTTACAAATAATTTGACCACTTTTTGCCGTAAACGTGTTTTTTGGAAACGTTGACACCTGCTGCTTCTGACTTATATTAAGAAGGCGGCATTCATTCAACCCTCCGCCCCCCACCCCCATCTCTTCTTTTCCCCGCCCCTCTCTCTCCCTCCCTCTCTCTTCCTCCGTCCTCTTCCCCCTCCTCTCTCTTCCCCTCTCCCCTCCTTTCTCTCTGCCCTCTCTTCCGCCCTCTCTTCGCTCCTCCTCTTCTTCCTCCGCTCTCTTCCCCTCCTCTTCTCTTCCCCCTCTCCCCTCTTTCTTCTTGCCTTCTCTCCGCCCCTCTCTTGCCGCCTCTCTCTCCTTCCCCCTCGCTCCTCCCTTTCCTCTTCTTCTCTGCCCTCTCTTCCCCCGCCCCTCTTCCCTCCTCTCTCTCTCCTCCCGTCCCTCTCTTCCCCTCTCCTCTCTTTCTCCCTCTTCTTTCTCCCTCTCTTTCTTCCTTTCCGTTCCTCTCTCCCCTTTCCCTCTCTCTCCCCTCTTTTCTCCCTCTTTCTCCTCCCTCTTCCCCCTCTCTTTTCCTCTCTTCCCCCCTTTTTCTCTGCCCCTCTTCGCCTTTTTCTCTCTTCCCGCCTTTCTTTCCCCGCCCCTCTTTTCCCCCTCTTCCCCCGCGCCTCTTTTCCCCCTCTCCCCTCTCTTCCTCCTCCCTCTCTTTCTTCCCCTCTTTTTCTCTCCCTCTCCCCCGCCCCTTTTTCCCCTCTCTCTTTTCCTCCGCCCCTCTCTTTTTCCCCTCTTTTCTTGCCCTCTCTTTCGCCTACCCAGTTTGAGTAAAATGTCATTTCTCCTCTGCTGTTTCACTTCACTCTCTCATTTTAGAAGGGGGAAGGAGAGGAATCCTTTTGTAGTGAATGATTAGAACAAAAAAAAATGATGGATTGCCTCGGGGATTTTATTATGGATATGGTCAAATAGAAAAGAGAAAGGAGAAAACAAACATTTTGAGAGGAGTGAATGACCACAGCATAAAATTGCTTTACCTGCGGAATGTCAATGGAACCATTATTCAGTGCCTCGACGAGACTTTGTCTTCGCATCCGAATTGGCCTTAAGTCGTCTCCGTACTGCTGTGGTTGGTGAACTTTTGTCCAAATCATTGCAATTTATTATTTTTTGTGAGGGTCGAAGCGGCGACACGGACGGGATCAGCAGAGAGACCGAACTGAACATGGAAAATAATGCAAAGAAATTTTTTTGTTATTTTTTAATTATTTGAGCAGACAATCGTCTCAAAGAATAGTAAAGACATTGCATTGTATTCTGCTAAAGTATTGGGAAAATGGAAGAAGAATGGGTGAGAGTGATGGACAATGGAATTTTGGGAAAATTGGGGTCTCATCGGATTAATGCGAGAGTTGGCATAAACAAAAGGTGGGGAGGGGAGGCGGAGGGGAGGCGGAGGGAGAGGAGAAGGGTGAAAGGAAGGGGAAGGGCGAGGGAAGGGAAAGACTAGGGGGAAGGGAGAGGGGAGAGAGGGTGGTAAGGGATGGCCTTCGGCGCAAGGACCGCGCCCGGCCCCAGCAGGGAATAAACTGACCAAATTGAACTCGTCCGCTGTCTCCACGGCTATTACGCTCGACCGGAAGGAAGTCGGCACTGAGCAATGCATTGGCATTTGGCCGGCAAAGGAAATCGAATTATGCAGTGAAAACCGTATTGAAAAGGCGCAAAAATAGGAGGATGGACACTTTATTTGTCAGTCACTTCTCGCGTCTTTCTTTTTGTTTACTTTCGCGTCGAAAGTCCACTTTGCCCAAATTGGGCCAAGTTGCCCCATCAAAAGAAGCAAAGGTTTCTTTAAAAGTAAAGTTTAACACATGGATAGATGAAGCAATATATTTTGTTATTGAGAAATTAAATAAAAGATAAGCGGCGGCGGCAATGCTTTTGAGATTAATCCGATCACTGCCCGCCTTCCGCCCCCTTTTTGATTTGGATCATAACTTTGTGGGAGTGGGGAATATATTCCTTCCGTCCTCCCCCTCTCTTCTTTGACCATCGCATCGTTTCTTTTCCCCAAATCGCCCGGGGAGGGTCTTTACGCTGCTTTTCCCTCTGCTGTGACACCAATGCTATTTCCATAGCAATAAGCGGTTGAATATAGGAGGGAGGAGAGAGAAAGGAGGGAAGGGAAAGAAGGAGGGGAAGAGAAGAGGGAAGGGAAAATGGAGGGAAGATGGAGGGGAGAGAGGAGACAAGGGACAAGGGAGGAGAGAGAAAGAGGGAAGGGAAGAGGAGGGGGGGAGGAGAAAGGGAAAGAGGGAGAGGGGGAGGGGAAGAGGAGAAAGGGAAGGGAAGGGAGAGAGGAGGGGAGAGAAAGAGGGGAAGGGAAAATGGAGGGAAGATGGGGGGAGAGGAGAAGAAAGGGGGACAAGGAGGGAGAGAGAGAAGAGAAAAGGGAAGATGGGGGGGGAGGAGAAAGGGACAAGGAGGGGAGAGGGAGAGAAAAAAGGAAGGGAAGATGGAGGGAAGAGAGGAAGAGGGAAGGGAAGATGGAGGGAGAAGAAGGAGAGAGGAGGAAAGGGGACAAGGAGGAGAGAGAGAAGAGGGAAGGGAAGATGGAGGGGGGAGAGGAGAAAGGGACAAGGAGGGGAGAGGAAAAGGGAAGGGAAGATGGAGGGGAGAGAAAAAGAGGGAAGGGAGATGGAGGGGAGAGGAGGAGAGAGGAGAAGGGACAGGAGGGGAGAGAGAGAAGAGGGAAGGGAGATGGAGGGGGGAGGAGGAAAGGGAAGACAAGGAGGGGAGAGAGAAAGGGAAGGGAAGATGGAGGGGAGAGAGAGAGGAAGGGAAAAGGAGGAAGAGGGAGGGGAGAGGAGAAAGGGACAAGGAGGAGAGAGAGAAGAGGAGGGAAGATGGAGGGGGGGAGAAAGGGACAAGGAGGGAAGAGAGAAGAGGGAAGGGAAGATGGAGGGGGGGGGGGGAGGAGAAAGGGACAAGGAGGGGAGAGAGAAAAGGGAAGGGAAGATGGAGGGGAGAGAGAAGAGGGAAGGGAAAAAGATGGAGGGGAGGAGGAGGAAAGAGGAGAAAGGGACAAGGAGGAGAGAGAGAAGAGGGAAGGAAGATGGAGGGGGGAGGAGAAAGGAGACAGGAAGGGAGGGGGAAGAGAAAAGGGAAGGGAAGATGGGAGGGGAGAGAAAGAGGGAAGGAAGATGGAGGGGAGAGGGGAAGAGAGGAGAAAGGGACAAGGAGGAGAGAGAGAAAGAGGGAAGGGAAGATGGAGGGGGGAGGAGGAAAGGGACAAGGAGGGGAGAGAGAAAAGGGAAGGGAAGATGGGAGGGGAGAGAGAAAGAGGGAAGGGAAAATGGAGGGAAGAGGAGGGGAGAGGAGGAAAGGGACAAGGAGGAGAGAGAGAGAGGGAAGGGAAGATGGAGGGGGGAGGAGAAAGGGACAAGGAGGGGAGAGAGAAAAGGGAAGGGAAGATGGAGGGAGAGAGAAAAGAGGGAAGGGAAAAATGGAGGGAGAGAGGAGGGGAGGAGAGAAAGGGACAAGGAGGAGAGAGAGAAGAGGAAGGGAAGATGGAGGGGAGGGAGGAGAAAGGGACAAGGAGGGGAGAGAAGAAAAGGGAAGGGAAGATGGAGGAGGGGAAGAGAGAAGAGGGAAGGGAAAATGGAGGGGAGAGGAGGAGAGAGAGGAGAAAGGGACAAGGAGGAGAGAGAGAGAAGAGGGAAGGGAAGATGGAGGGGGGGAGGGGAAAGGGACAAGGAGGGGAGAGAGAAAAGGGAAGGGAAGATGGAGGGGGAGAGAGAAGAGGGAAGGGAAGATGGAGGGGGAGAGGAGGAGAGAGGAGGAAAGGGAGCAAGGAGGAGAGAGAGAAGAGGGAAGGGAAGATGGAGGGGGGAGGAGAAAGGGACAAGGAGGGGAGAGAGAAAAGGGAAGGGAGATGGAGGGGAGAGAGAAGAGGGAAGGGGAAAAGGAGGGAAGAATGGAGGGGAGAGGAGAAAGGGACAAGGAGGAGAGAGAGAAGAGGAAGGGAAAGGAGGGGGGAGGAGAAAGGGACAAGGAGGGGAGAGAGAAAAGGGAAGGGAAGATGGAGGGGAAGAGAAAAGAGGGAAGGGAAAAATGGAGGGAAAGAGGAGGGGAGAGGAGAAAGGGACAAGGAGGAGAGAGAGAGAGAGGAAAGGGAAGATGGAGGGGGGAGGAGGAAAGGGACAAGGAGGGAGAGAGGAGAAAAGGGAAGGGAAGTGGAGGGGAGGGGAGAGAGAGAAGAGGGAAGGGAAAATGGAGGGAGAGATGGAGGGAAGAGAGGAGAAGGGGACAAGGAGGAGGAGAGAGAAGAGGGAAGGGAAAAGATGGAGGGGGGAGGAGAAAGGGACAAGGAGGGGAGAGAGAAAAGGGAAGGGAGGAAGATGGAGGGGAGAGAAAAGAGGGAAGGGAAGATGGGGGGAGAGGAGGAGAGAGGAGAAAGGGACAAGGAGGAGAGAGAGAAGAGGGAAGGGAAGATGGAGGGGGGAGGAGAAAAGGACAAGGAGGGGAGAGAGAAAAGGGGAAGGGAAGATGGAGGGGGGAGAGAGAAGAGGGAAGGGAAAAGGAGAGGGAAGATGAGGGGAGAGGAGAAAGGGACAAGGAGAGGAAGGAGAGAGAGAAGAGGAAGGGAAGATGGAGGGGGGAGGAGAAAGGGACCAAGGAGGGGAGAGAGAAAAAGGGAAGGGAAGAGGAGGGGAGAGAAAGAGGGAAGGGAAAAGGAGGGAAGAGGAGGGGAGAGAGAGAAGGGACAAGGAGGAGAGAGAGAAGAGAGAAGGGAAGATGGAGGGGGGAGGAGAAAGGGACAAAGGAGGGGAGAGAGAAAAGGGAAGGGAAGGGGAGGAAGAGAGAAGAGGGAAGGGAAGATGGAGGGGAGAGGAAGAGAGAGGAGAGAAAGGGACAAGGAGGAGAGAGGAGAAGAGGGAAGGGAAGATGGAGGGGGGGAGGAGGAAAGGGACAAGGAGGGGAGAGGGAGAAAAGGGAAGGGAAGATGGAGGGAGGAGAGAGAAGAGGGAAGGGAAAATGGAGGGGAGAAGAGGGGAGAGAGGAGAAAGGGACAAGGAGGAGAGAGAGAAGAGGGAAGGGAAGATGGAGGGGGGAGGAGGAAAAGGGAAAAGGAGGGGAGAGGAGAAAAGGGAAGGAAGATGGAGGGGAGAGAGAGAAGAGGGAAGGGAAGATGGAGGGAGAGAAGGAGAGAGGAGAAAGGGACAAGGAGGAGAGAGAAGAAGAGGGAAGGGAAGATGGAGGGGGGAGGAGAAAGGGACAAGGAGGGAAGAGAGAAGAGGGAAGGGAAGAGGAGGGGGGAGGAGGAAAGGGACAAAGGAGGGGAGGAGAGAAAAGGGGAAGGGAAGATGGAGGGGAGAGAGAAGAGGGAAAGGGAAGAGGAGGGGAAGAGAAGGAGGGGAGAGGAGGGAGAAGGGACAAGGAGGAGAGAGAGAAGAGGGAAGGGAAGATGGAGGGGGGAGGAGAAAGGGCAAGGAGGGGAGAGAGAAAAGGGAAGGGAAGATGGAGGGGGAGAGAAGAGGAAGGGAAGATGGAGGGAGAGAGGAGGAGAGAGGAGAAAGGGACAAGGAGGAGAGAGAGAAGAGGGAAGGGAAGAGGAGGGGGGAGGAGAAAGGGACAAGGAGGGGAGAGAGAAAAGGGAAGGGAAGATGGAGGGGAGAGAGAAAGAGGGAAGGGAAAAGTGGAGGGGAAGATGAGGGAGGAGAGGAGAAAGGGACAAGGAGGGAGAGAGAAAGAGGGAAGGGAAGATGGAGGGGGGAGGGAAGGAGAAAGGGACAAGGGAGGGGAGAGAGAAAAGGGAAGGGAAGATGGAGGGGAGAGAGAAGAGGGAAAGGGAAGATGGAGGGGAGGAAGAAGGGGAGAGGAGAAAGGGACAAGGAGGAGAGAGAGAAGGGAAGGGAAGAGGAGGGGGGAGGGAGAAAGGGACAAGGAGGGAGAGAGAGAAAAGGGAAGGAAGATGGAGGGGAGAGAGAAGAGGGAAGGGAAGATGGAGGGGGAGAGAAGGAGAGGGAGGAAGAGGGACAAGGAGGAGGAGAGAGAAGAGGGAAGGGAAGATGGAGGGGGGAGGAGAAAGGGACAAGGAGGGGAGAGAGAAGGGAAGGGAGAGGAGGGAGGGAGAAAGAGGAGGGGGAAAATGGAGGGAAGATGGAGAGGGGGAGGAGAAGGGACAAGGAGGGAAGAGGGAAGAGGGAAGGGAAGAGGAGGGGGGAGGAGAAGGGACAAGGAGGGGAGAGAGAAAAGGGAAGGGAAGAGGGAGGGGGAGAGAAAGAGGGAGGGGAAAATGGAGGGAGATGGAGGGGAGAGGAGAAAGGGACAAGGAGGGAAGAGAGAAGAGGAAGGGAAGATGGAGGGGGGAGGAGGAAAGGGGACAAGGAGGGGAGAGAGAAAAGGGAAGGGAAGATGGAGGGAAGAGAGGAAGAGGGAAGGGAAGAAGGGAAGATGGAGGGGAGAGAAGGGAGGAGGAGAAAGGGACAAGGAGGAGAGAGAGAAGAGGGAAGGAGAGAGAGGGGGGAGGAGAAAGGGACAAGGAGGGGAGAGAGAAAGGGAAGGGAAGATGGAGGGGAGAGAGAAGAGGGAAGGGGAAATGGAGGGGAGAGGAGAGAGAGGAGGAAAGGGACAAGGAGGAGAGAGAGAAGAGGAAGGGAAGATGGAGGGGGGAGGAGAAAGGGACAAGGAGGGGGAGAGAGAAAAGGGAAGGGAAGATGGAGGGGAGAGAGAAGAGGGAAGGGAAGATGGAGGAGAGGAAAGGAGAGAGAGAAAGGGAAGGAGGAGGAGAGAAGAGGGAAGGGAAGATGGAGGGGGGAGAAGGAGAAAGGGACAAGGAGGGAAGAGAGAAGAGGGAAGGGAAAGATGGAGGGGGAGGAGAAAGGGACAAGGAGGGAGGAGAGAGAAGAAGGGAAGGGAAGATGGAGGGGAGGAGAAGAGGGAAGGGGAAGATGGAGGGGAGAAGAGGGGGAGGAGGAGAAAGGACAAGGAGGAGAGAGAGAAGAGGGAAGGGAAGATGGAGGGGGGAGGAGAAAGGGACAAGGAGGGGAGAGAGAAAAGGGAAGGGAAGAGGGGGAGAGAGGAAGAGGGAAGGGAAGAGGAGGGGAGAGAAGGGGAGGGAGAGAAGGAGAGGAGAAAGGGAAGGAGGAGAGAGAGAAGAGGGAAGGGAAGATGGAGGGGGGAGGAGAAAGGGACAAGGAGGGGAGAGAGAGGAAAAGGAAGGGAAGATGGAGGGGAGAGAAAAGAGGAAGGGAAAATGGAGGGAAGATGGAGGGGGAGAGGAGAAAGGGACAAGGGAGGGAAGAGAGAAGAGGGAAGGGAAGATGGAGGGGGGAGGAGAAAGGGACAAGGAGGGGAGAGAGAAAAGGGAAGGGAAGATGGAGGGGGAGAGAGAAGAGGGAAGGGAAGATGGAGGGGAGAGAGAGGGGAGAGGAGAAAGGGACAAGGAGGAGAGAGAGAAGAGGGAAGGGAAGATGGAGGGGGGAGGAGGAAAAGGGACAAGGAGGGGAGAGAGAAAAGGGAAGGGAAGATGGAGGGGAGAGAGAAGAGAAGAGGGAAGGAAGATGGAGGGGAGAGAAGGAGAAGGAGAGGGAGAAAGGGACAGAGGAAGGGAGAGAGAGAAGAGGGAAGGGAAGATGGAGGGGGGAGGAGGGGAAAGGGACAAGGAGGGGAGAGAGAAAGGGAAGGGAAGATGGAGGGGGGGAGAGAAAAGAGGGAAGGGAAAATGGAGGGAAGATGGAGGGGGGAGGAGAAAGGGACAAGGAGGGGAAGGGAAGAGAGAAGAGGGAAGGGAAGATGGAGGGGGGAGGAGAAGGGACAAGGAGGGGAGGGAGAGAAAAGGGAAGGGAAGAGGGAGGGGAGAGAGAAGAGGGAAGGGAAGAGGAGGGGAGAAGAGGGAGAGAGGAGGGAAAGGGACAAGGAAGGAGAGAGAGAAGAAGGGAAGGGAAGATGGAGGGAAGAGAGAAGAGGGAAGGGAAGATGGGAGGGGGAGAGAAGGAGAGAGGAGAGAAAGGGACAAGGAGGAGAGAGAGAAGAGGGAAGGGAAGATGGAGGGGGGAGGAGAAAGGGACAAGGAGGGGAGAGAGGAAAAGGGAAGGGAAGATGGAGGGGAGAGAAAAGAGGAAGGGAAAATGGAGGGAGAGAGGAGGGGGGGGGAGAGAGGAGAAAGGGACAAGGAAGGGAAGAGAGAAGAGGGAAGGGAAGATGGAGGGGGGAGGAGAAGAAAGGGACAAGGAGGGGAGAGAGAGAGAAAAGGGAAGGGAAGAGGAGGGGAGAGAGGAGAAGAGGGAAGGAAGATGGAGGGGAGAAGAGGGGAGGGAGAGAAAGGGACAAGGAGGAGGAGAGAGAAGAGGGAAGGGAAGGGAGGGGGGAGGAGAGAAGGACAAGGAGGGGAGAGAGAAAAGGGAGAAGGAAGATGGAGGGGAGAGAGAAGAGGGAAGGGAAGATGGAGGGGAGAGGAGGAGAGAGGAGAAAGGGACAAGGAGGAGAGGAGAGAGAGAAGAGGGAAGGGAAGATGGGGGGGAGGAGAAAGGGACAAGGAGGGGAGAGAGAAAAGGGAAGGGAAGATGGAGGGGGAGAGAGAAGAGGGAAGGGAAAATGGAGGGAAGATGGAGGGGAGAGGAGAAAGGGACAAGGAGGAGAGAGAGAAGAGGGAAGGGAAGATGGAGGGGGGAGGAGAAAGGGACAAGGAGGAGGGGAGAGAGAAAAGGGAAGGGAAGATGGGGGGGAGAGAAAATAGGGAAGGGAAAAGGGAGGGAAGATGGAGGGGGAGAAAGAAAGGGACAAGGGGAGAGAGAGGAGAAAGGGAAGATGGAGGGGGGAGGAGGAAAGGGACAAGGAGGGAGAGAGAAAAGGGAAGGGAAGATGGAGGGAGGAGAGAGAAGAGGGAGGGAAGAAGATGGAGGGGAGAGGAGGAGAGAGGAGAAAGGGACAAGGAGGAGGAGAGAGAGAAGAGGGAAGGGAAGATGGAGGGGGGAGGAGAAAGGGACAAGGAGGGGAGAGGAGAAAAGGGAAGGAGAAGATGGAGGGGAGAGAAAAGAGGAAGGGAAAAGGAGGGAAGATGGAGGGGAGAGAGGGAGAAAGGGACAAGGAGGAGAGAGGGAGGGGAAGAAGAGGGAAGGGGAGGAGGGGGGAGGAGAAAGGGACAAGGAGGGGAGAGAGAAAAGGGAAGGGAAGATGGAGGGGAGAGAGAAGAGAGAGGGGAAGGGAAAATGGAGGGAAGATGGAGGGGAGAGGAGAAAGGGACAAGGAGGGAAGAGAGAAGAGGGAAGGGAAGAGGGGGGGGAGGAGAAAGGGACAAGGAGGAAGGAGAAGAGGGAAGGGAGATGGAGGGGGGAGGGAGGGAGGGAAGAAGAAAGAGGGAGGGGAGGAAAACGGAATAAAAAAGGTAGAGAAGGAGGTGAGAAGACGAGGGTGTGAGGAAGATGAGGGGGAGAGGACGGAGTGAAGGAAGGGAGGGGGTTTGCATTACATCGCTGGAGGGCAGGAAATTGGAGGCAATTAAATTGCCTGCAAAAAGACGGCAAAAAGACGAGGACAACTGACATAACGTTTAAGAGGGTGGGAGGACTGTAGAGGAAGCAGAGAAACAATATTGGGAGAAACAGAGAACAGAAAGAGGATAATTTTGGCGCTTTTCATCGTGCTCGGATGGACGATCCTCTGCAGTGATTGCCCCCCCCCCACAACTTTTGCCCTTTTCGTCTAAAAAGCAAACGCCCTGCAGCAGCACAATCAGCAGTCGAATGGGCTGTTTGTTCTCTTATGCGCCCTCCGTTACGCCATTTGCCCATGAGGGCAAGTGGGGGGTCCCTTCGGCACCTGCGGCACGGAAGTTGAGCTGCTGAATTTGTTCGTGATTGATGTCGCCAATTCGACCGCTGCGCACTTTCCATCACTGTGTTTAGGCGGACGTTTTCGGGCAATAAAACGATGTTGGAGGGGGTGGGCGACTGTCGTCAAACATCGCTTGAGGGGGGCGTCGAAGACGGAAAAAAGCCTACAAAGAGAGGGATGAAAGGGAGGGGCGGAGGGGGGCGGGGAGGGAGGGGGAGGGAGGGGGGGGGGAGGGAGGGAGGGGGGGGGGGAGGGGAGGGAGGGGGGGGGGAGGGGAGGGGGGGGAGGGAGGGAGGGGGGGGGAGGGAGGGGGGGGGGGGAGGAGGAGGGAGGGGGGGGGAGGGAGGGAGGGGGGGGGGCTGTGTGTGTGAAGGAATTTGCCCTTCTTCTCTGTTAACTGTGATGATGATGTTTAACAGCAACTTTTGCCCCCCACCCAGCGGAATGATAGTGAATGTTTGTCGCTTCTTGCCGCTTCTTTCCCCCCCCCAATCATTGTGGTGCAAAACCAAAGTCAAACAATGGGGGAAAGTGAGGGACGAGCGCCAAAAGAATGGATGATGAATGAGGGATGAGGCAGCAACGGAGAACCATGACAAATCACTATTGCCCTGATGCCCGCAAGTAAAGGAAAGTGTTGAAAACGTGTGACCACCCCCCCCCCTCCCTTTCTCTTTCTTTTCAACGCGAATTCGATTCGCCGATTTTTTTAAAAAGTTCGTGGTTAATTTAAAGTTGCCTTAGTAAGATAAATTAGACTAATTTCATATGATTACTCGTTAAATGTGGAAAAAATAAAGAAAAATTCTAGTTTAATTTTTTTCGTTTGAAGTTAATTGCGTCAATAAAAATAAAATATTTTGAAGATTTCGAAAAAAAAATATTTCAATTATTCAGGTTTGTCAAGTTTTTTTAAAAGCTGATTGATCTGCTTCTAAAGCGTTCGTGAATTCGCTCTTCGCCAGAAGATGCCGAAAAAATTTGAGAGAATGACGAGAAATGAGTGTGACAATAGTTGTAATTTTTGGTGTCCAATTTCGAAACCCTCAATGAATATCGTGGGAGAAATGTGTGTATGAGATGTATCGACCAGGGGTGTCACGGACACCAATTTTCATATCCGTGCCATCCGTGTCCGTCCGTGTCCTTCCGAATTCTCAAAAAACGTTATCGTATCCGTCCGTATCCGACACAATCCGCGGATTGTACGTGTCCGTGACCACCCCTGGTATCGACAGCGTCAGAAAAAGCAAGTTTTTGGCCAAACGAGTGATAAAGCTCGTTCCGGCAACAATAGAACGCATTTCGTGTGTTCTTGAGGGAAACACTTTGCACTCTGTATCTTCTGCTGAGACCAGCTTATGCGATAGCTTTGCAGTACAAGTGTGTGGCCAGCGGTCCAACGTTAGGATGTTCTTGCGAGTTCTTAAGAACTCAAGATAATTTTTTTGAAATTTGAAAAGATAAAGAGCAATCAAGTGCTACGTACGATTCAAGGTACTATGGTTTATACTGAGCGACGGTAGACGCTCCGCATTCCGAAGACACTATGTACTATATAGGTCAACATTTCATATTGGTTCGGAAATTCAAATTAAAATAATTATAAGGATGGTCAGCAGTTGTCTATGGCTCAGTTGAGGCATTCCGCAATTAGGGGACCTTGATTAATAACAAATTAATGAACCTGCATTAATCGTTAAGGGTTTCTATTATAAATCTGTTATCTCAGAGCCCATTGTCTATTTCTACGATTTAACCTTTGTTGGAGAGGTGATAAGTCATTAGCTTTTCATGCCTTTTTCCCATATACTCAGAATTGAATTCGATTGAGTAAATGCAAAAAACAAAACAAATGCAGCTTCGTTGTGCAATGGGGAGGCAAAATTTGCTTTAACGAACAATAGTTATTTAAATTCAATAAATCTCCCAGCGGCGACAATTGGCACCACGGGATGACATTCTCTAGTATTTTTAAATTAGATAAAAAAAGCAGAAATTAAACAATTTTGGGTCAAAAAAAAACTAGTTATTTTTTTACAAAAGTGCCGGAAAATGCGAGGCGCTATCGGCACCACCGTACTCCAATTCACTTAGGGTTTCTCAAATTTATCTAAAAAACAGGCCTCGCAAGGTGTCCTATTTCTAAGATTTGTCCTTATTTGAAGGGGTCTCATCTTAGAAACCGAAAATGTCTTATTCTAAGATTTTCTGGTTCAGCCGTCTGGTCTACGTGTCTTATTTGGGAACTGTGAGTTTTTTGAAAAAAATCCTCAAAAACGGCCATTTTTAGCCCCAAATCTTTAGCAAATCAGACCCAAATTTTCAAAAAGTCCCCGGTGGCGCCTATCGGCACACCGGAACCCTGTTCGCTTATGGTTTTTAAAATTTTCTCAAAAAACTCACAAAAATCGGGCCTTTTGGTGCAAAATCTGTTACCAAAATACAATTTAATTTGCGAGCCCTGTATTTAAACTTCCTTTTGAAGGTCTCAATTTGTATTTTTATTAATAATTGATGTTATTGCTTAGTTTTAAGCCCATGTGATGATTATTTTGAAAAAAACTTGCGAGCCTGCTATAAATCCATCAAAAATTAGTATTTTTTCGTCAGGATTGTATCAGAATAAACTCAAATTTTCTATATTTTGGCGGCGCCTATCGGCACCGCCGACTCTTTTTTTAAATAATTAATGTCTCATTTCAAATCCCAAAGCCAACTATTCCAAAAAGTGATTCTATTTAAAAAGTGAGTTTTAAAGTTGGGACTATTAAAAAAAAAATCTTTATTTGACCCAATAATCATAATTTTTGAACTGGATGTTCTAATTTGAAAATTAGTAACCTGGATTAAGTCACAGCTTTAAACCGTCGAAGCAGGTCAACTCCGTACGGGCACAACTAGCCCCGGAAACTCCGTCCCAAACAAAAAAGGGCCAACTCCGTCCAAAATTTTTTTCGTGGGTTTTTTATAAAGTTTAGCATTATAAAACTAACGAAAACTGCGTTGACCGTAACGACAACCGTAGTCAGCACCTTTTTTTGTGTTTGGCCAATTATCTCTTTCGCTCTAAAAAGTCGAAAAATTTGCTCTTTTTCGAATTTTCGTTCCTTTTTGGCCCCCTTTGATCGTTTTTGGGCCTGAAAATGCCAGCCTAATTGTTTTTTACATGTGCTGTGTTTACATATTCCTTCTTCCTATTAATTTCCTTTGTCGATTCCTAAGCCGGTTTCTTTCTTTATTCTTCTCAATTAATGGCTTTGGGTTTTGTTAGCAATTTTCTTGTTGTATATAAGCGAATAGGAGTTGTCTTATGTAGTGGTTAGCAGCAGGATTGCGTTATTTTCCCAAATCATTGGCCTTATTTGTGTGTGAAGCAGAGTTTGGATCCAAAATTTTCAAAATACTCATTGGGACACAAAAAAGGATCAGTAGCATAAAAAACTCTTATTTAAAAAAAATAAAAATTGCAAACAATCAATATAGAACGGTCTTTTTTTCGTTATTTTTGTCATTTTTAAGCAAAGGCTAGCAGGTAAAAAAAATCTTAAGCCTTATTGGGATCCAAACATCATTAAAGTTTTTTTTTACATATTAAAATAAAATGACCTTTTTCTATTTTTCACTCTCCATAAAATTCATCCTTTTATATTTTTTTAGGCGAGGACGGCGGTGTGCCGATAATCGCGCCGGGGAAATTTTGAAAATTTGGTGTATTTTTTAACAGAACTTTGGCAGAAGAATTTTTTTAACAAGATCAAAAAATTATTTTCTTTCTTTTTGCTCGATCTAGCTGAAACTTCACAACCGGTGTATTTTATGCGTAGAATCGGAATTTCGCCACCACGGAGCTTTTGACCGCTTATAAAAAAAATACGAAATTATTCAGCTCCCCAAAATGGCCTATGAAAAATGCAAAATAGCATTTTGGTTCACCCATTTGCCAAAGAGCTAGGAAACAAACTTTGTCAGCCTATCTTCCTTGCCAAGTTTCGTAATAATCCGTCCACTAGGAGCGGTTGTATGGAATTTATTTGTAAGCCTAAGCCAATAGGGCCCCCAATAAGTGATCAAAAAATTATTTTCTTTCTTTTTGCTCGGATCTAGCTGAAACTTCACAACCGGTGTATTTTTGGAGGGGGGAGGAGAAAGGGACAAGGAGGGGAGAGAGAAAAGGGAAGGGAAGATGGAGGGGAGAGAGAAGAGGGAAGGGAAGAATGGAGGGAAGATGGAGGGAGAGAGGAGAAAGGGACAAGGAGGGAAGAGAGAAGAGGGAAGGGAAGATGGAGGGGGGAGGAGAAAGGGACAAGGAGGGAAGAGAGAAGAGGGAAGGGAAGATGGAGGGGGGAGGAGGGAGTGGAAGAAGAAAGAGGGAGGGGAGAAAACGGAATAAAAAAGGTAGAGAAGGAGGTGAGAGAGACGAGGGTTGAGGAAGATAGAGGGGAGAGGACGGAGTGAAGGAAGGGAGGGTTTGCATTACATCGCTGGAGGGCAGGAAATTGGAGGCAATTAAATTGCCTGCAAAAAGAGACGGACAAATAAACGTTTAAGGGAGAAAACGGGTGAACGATGGGTGATTGGGAGGAAGCAGAGAAAAATATTGGGAAACAGACAAAAAGAGATAATTTTGCGCTTTTCATCTGTGCTCGGATGGACGATCCTCTGCAGTGATTGCCCCCCCCCCCCACTCTTTTGCCCTTTTCGTCTAAAAAGCAAACGCCCTGCAGCAGCACAATCAGCAGTCGAATGGGCTGTTTGTTCTCTTATGCGCCCCTTCCGTTACGCCATTTGCCCTGAGGGCAAGTGGGGGCGTCCCTTCGGCACCTGCGGCACGGAAGTTGAGCTGCTGAATTTGTTCGTGATTGATTGTCGCCAATTCTGACCGCTGCTGCGCACTTTCCATCACTGTGTTTAGGCGGACGTTTTCGGGCAATAAAACGATGTTTGGAGGGGGTGGGCGATCTGTCGTCAAACATCGCTTGAGGGGGCGTCGAAGACGGAAAAGCCTACAAAGAGAGGGATGAAAGGGAGGGGCGGAGGGGGGCGGGGGAGGGAGGGGGAGGGAGGGGGGGGGAGGGAGGGAGGGGGGGGAGGGAGGGAGGGGGGGGGGAGGGAGGGGGGGGAGGGAGGGAGGGGGGGAGGGAGGGAGGGGGGGGAGGGAGGGAGGGGGGGGAGGGAGGGAGGGGGGGGGCTGTGTGTGTGAAGGAATTTGCCCCTTCTTCTGCTGTTAACTGCTGATGATGATGTTTAACAGCAACTTTTGCCCCCCCCCAGCGGAATGAATGAATTGTTTTGTCGCTTCTTTCGCCCCCCCCCCCCCCAATTCATTGTGGTGCAAAACCAAAGTCAAACAATGGTGGGAAAGTGAGGGACGAGCCGCCAAAAGAATGGACTGATGAATGATGGGATGAGGCAGCAACGGAGAACCATGACAAATCACTTATTGCCCTTGATGGCCACTTAAGGAAAGTGTTGAAACGTGTGACCACCCCCCCCCCCTCCCTTTCTCTTTCTTTTCAACGCGAATTCGATTCGCCGATTTTTTTTTACAAAAGTTGTCGTGTTAATTTAAAGTTGCCTTAGTAAAGATAAATTAGACTAATTTCATATTGATGACTTCGTTAAATTGTGAAAAAATAAAGAAAATTCTATGTTTAATTTTTTTTCGTTTGAAAGTTAATTGCGTCAATAAAAATAAATATTTTGAAGATTTCGAAAAAAAAATATTCAATTATTTCAGGTTTGTCAATGTTTTTTTAAAGCTGATTGATCTGCTTCTAAAGCGTGTCGTGAATTTCGCTTTCTTCGCCAGAAGATGCCGAAAAATTTTTGAGAATGATCGAGAAATGAGTGTGACCAATAGTTGTAATTTTCTGGTGTCCAATTTTGCGAACCCCTTCAATGAATATCGTGGGAGAAATGTGCTTATGAGATGTATCGACCAGGGGTGGTCACGGACACCAATTTTCATATCCGTGTCCATCCGTGTCCGTCCGTGTCCTTCCGAATTCTCAAAAATCGTTATCCGTATCCGTCCGTATCCGGACAATCCGCGGATTGTACGTGTCCGTGACCACCCCTGGTATCGACAGCGTCAGAAAAAGCCAAGTTTTTGGCCATCAACGAGTGATAAAGCTCTTCCGGCAACAATAGAACGCATTTCGTGTGTTCCATTGAGGGAACACTTTGCCTGATGACCAGCTTATGCGCTAGCTTTGGCAGTACAAGTGTTGGCCAGCGGTCCAACGTTAGGATGTTTCTTGCGAGTTTCTTAAGAACTCAAGATAATTTTTTTGAAATTTGAAAAGATAAAGAGCAACTCAAGTGCTATCGTACGATTACTATGGTTACTTACTGAGCTGACGGTAGACGCTCCGCATTCCGAACGACACTATGTACTTATATAGTTCAACATTTCATTATTGGTTCGGGAAATTCAAATTAAAATAATTTATAAGGATGGTCAGCAGTTGTCTATGCTCAGTTGAGGCATTCCGCAATTAGGAGGACCTTGTATTAATAACAAATTAATGAACCTGCATTAATCGTTAAGTTGTTTCTATAATAAATCTGTTTATCTCAGAGCCCATTTGTTTTATTTCTACGATTTAACCTTTGTTGGAGAGGTTGATAAGTCATTAGCTTTTTCATGCCTTTTTCCCATATACTCAGAATTGAATTCGATTGAGTAAATGCAAAAAACAAATCAAATGCAGCTTCGTTGTGCAATTGGAGGCAAAATTTTGCATTTTAACGAACAAATTTTATTTAAATTCAATAAATCTCCCCAGCGGCGACTATTGGCACCACGGGATGACCATTTCTCTAGTATTTTTTAAATTTAGATAAAAAAAGCAGAAATTAAACAATTTTTGGTCAAAAAAACTAGTTATTTTTTTACAAAAGTGCCGGAAAATGCGAGGCGCTTATCGGCACCACCGTACTCCAATTCACTTAGGTTTTCTCAAAATTTATCTAAAAAACAGGCCTCGCAAGTGTCCTTATTTCTAAGATTTGTCCTTATTTGGAGGGGTCTCATCTTAGAAACCGAAAATGTCCTTATTTCTAAGATTTTTCTTGTTTCAGCCGTCTGGTCTTATCGTTGTCTTATTTTGGGAACTTTGATGTTTTTTTGAAAAAAATCCTCAAAAACGGCCATTTTTAGCCCCAAATCCTTTAGCAAATCAGACCCAAATTTTCAAAAATTTCCCCGGTGGCGCCTATCGCCACCACCGGAACCCTGTTCGCTTATGTTTTCTTAAAATTTTCTCAAAAAACTCACAAAAATCGGGCCTTTTTGGTGCAAAATCTGTTACCAAAATACAAATTTTAATTTGCGAGCCCTGTATTAAACTCTCCTTTTGAAGGTCTCAATTTGTTATTTTTACTTTAATAAATTGCATGTTATTGTTCAGTTTAAGATTTTACGCGCTTTTTTGAACGTTTTACCTATGTTTTGCAAAAAATCTTATTTTTGGGGTCCAAATCTTAGAATTAAGCCCATTTATGATTATTTTGAAAAAAAACTTGCGAGCCCTGCTAAAAATCCATCAAAAATTAGTTATTTTTTCGTCAGGATTTGTTATCAGAATAAACTCAAATTTTCTAAAAAAAAATTTTGGCGGCGCCTATCGGCACCGCCGACCCTTTTTTTTAAATTAATTAATGTCTCATTTCAAATCCCAACAGCCAACTATTCCAAAACAGTTGATTCTATTTAAAAAGTGATTTTTAAAGTTTGGGATCATATTTAAAAAAAAATCTTTATTTTGACCCCAAAATCTTATTTTTTGACTGGATGTTCTAATTTTGAAAATTTAGTGAACCCTGGATTAAGTCACATGCTTAAACTGTCGAAGCAGGTCAACTCCGTCCCGGGCCAACTAGCCCCGGAAACTCCGTCCCAATACAAAAAAGGGCCAACTCCGTCCCAAAATTTTTTTTCGTGGGTTTTTTCATAAAGTTAGCGTTATAACACTCAACGAAACTTGCGTTGACCCGTACCGACAACCGTAGTCAGCACCTTTTTTTGTGTTTGGCCAATTATCTCCTTTTCGCTCTAAAAGTCGAAAAATATTGCTCTTTTTCGAATTTTTCGTTCCTTTTTTTGGCACCCCTTTTGATCGTTTTTGGGCCTGAAAATGCCAGCCCTAATTGTTTTTACATGTGCTGTGTTTACATATTTTCCTTCTTTCCTCATTAATTTTCCTTTGTCGATTTCCCTAAGCCGGTTTCTTTCTTTATTCCTTCTCAATTAATTGGCTTTTTGCTTTTCGTTAGCATTTATTTTATGTTTTATATAAGCGAATAGGATTTGTCTTTATTATGAGTGATTAGCAGCAGGATTTGCGTATTTTTCCCAATCATTTGCCTTATTTGTGTGAAGCAGAGTTTGGATCTCAAAATTTTCAAAATACTCATTGGGACACAAAAAAGTGATCATTTAGCATAAAAAACTCTTATTTAAAAAAAATAAAAATTGCAAACAATCAATAGAACGGTCTTATTTTTCGTATTTTTTGTCATTTTTAAGCAAGGCTAGCAGGTAAAAAAAATCTTAAGCCTTATTTGGGATCCAAAAACATCATTAAAGTTTTTTTTATTACATATTAAAATAAAAATGACCATTTTTCTATTTTCACTCTCCATAAAATTTCACTCCTTTTTATATTTTGTTTATGCTGAGGACGGCGGTGTGCCGATAATCGCCGCCGAGAAAATTTTGAAAATTTGGATGTATTTTTTAACAGAATTTGCAGAAGATTTTTTAAAAAACACAAAAAGCTTTATTTGGAAAAATTCACCGACCTTTCAAAAAAGCATTAAATGAGTTAAATACTCATATATCGGAGCTCTGGAGTAAAGTGATTTTGTTATTCCATCGTCGGTCAAATTGACTCTTTTTGACCTCTTTCCTTGTGGAATAAATTGTGCGCATAACCAAACAACCTTTGCGCAATTGGCGACCACTTTTGACTTTTTCAACTAAAAATGCTGCTCATCTCATAATCTGATGTGCAGAGTTATGTACATAAAAATGATTTTTATTCCATCAGTTCGTTTGACAAATTGGGAGCGATCGCGAAGCGAAAAAAAGGGGGGGGGGAGATAATTCCGATTTGATCAATCACTCGAACAGACAGAGACACTCCAAAGGAAAAGCTTTATTTTTGCTGTTTTTATTAATAACAACCAATTAAAAAAAAATATTATTATGTATTTTAAATCACTCATTTAATCAAAATGCGCAAAAGATTTTATATTTTCGGGAAAAGGGCATTTGCTAAAGAAAGTTTCATACTTTCCTTTTCCCATTATGCTGCGCCATAAAGAAAGAATTTCTTCTTGATTTTTATTTAATTTCTGAATTTTGTCACATTTGACACGAAATTAAGAAAAAATTACCAATAAAAGCCTGTTTTGCAGCATTTGCTAAATTAACTTCTTTATGAGTTCGTTAATCGCTTAGCAATAGCCTATTAAAACAAAATATCGAAAAAAAACTTGATTGTTCTTAGAAAATCCCAAAAAGTTTTTTAAGGAAATTTTTGAATTTTGAAAAATTTATTACTCAAAAAATTTTTGAAGTTTTTTATGAATTTTTTTAAAGTTTTTGAGTTTTTCTGTGAGAAATATAACATTTGAAAATTTATATGCATTTTTGAACGATTTTGACGCTAAAATTTACGTGCCATCTTTTTAATAGGATTTGTTAATTACACAAAAAATGCAATTCTATAAAATTGTAATTTCTGGTGCAAAATGGCGATTTCGGTACATATTTGAAATAAAGTACGCTTAAAATTTTCAAGGCACGAAGCCGAAAATAAAGCACTGTACTTTGAAATACAGTACGAATGGAAGTCTCTGGCATATTTTACGATTTAATGCATTTTATGCATATTTTATGCGAATATTTGGCTGTTTTTTTGTGCATATAAATCCGTTCCCTAGTTAAGATCTTAAGATCATTTATTTGAGCCTGGGGTCGAAACGCTCGTGGCCCCTCATTTCCATATTTATATTCGTTTTTGGCATATTGTTTCAAAGTTTTTTTTGTTGCCAATAAATTACGGGCTGTTCAGTGGTTCGTAATTTGCACATTAATAACTGCAATTAACAAAGTAAACATCTATGTAGAGAATGGTGCAAAGTGTATGGCCAAACTGTCGCAAAACAAGGTCATGAAAAGGCTTTAAAGCGCTTATAGCCAAATGTTTACAACCACACTAGATCCTTTTAGGCCACATTTTTGCATGTTACAGTGATGGTCATTAATTATCAATTTCTTAATTTAGCGGTCTTTTGGCCGACTTTTATCTCTTCCTTTTTCCCCCTATTTCTCCTTAAGCTTTTCTTTATTGTTGGAATGAACACTTCCGACTTTGACGTGGAAAATGACAATACATATGATGAACATTTATTGATTAGCAGTGGAACGGATCCCACTTTGGCTGTATTGGTCAGTTAAGGAAGGGCGTTTAAAATTTTTCTAACATTTTTCAGCCTGACAACGGCATTGACCATCTTTTGGACTTGAATAATACGTCTCTGCCCATTTTTGATCTCGATGACATTTTCATACAAGTCACAAATGAACAAATTTTGGCAAGAACTTATTCAAAAGATAATAAAATTTTAAAAAAAAAAACTTTGTAGCAGCAAATGTCCACATTGCATGACCATTGCTATTACGCATTGAACTCGTGCGAGTTGCCTGACTCTGAAAAGTCCCCTTTCCCGCAGAGCAAAATCGCTGAAGGACAAAGTTCCATTGAGTTGGAGGAAAGTTTTGACGAACATAAACTAGAAAAGTAAGTACATAATAGTCAAAAAATTTTGTTTACATTTACTAAATGACAATCAGCTATTTATTTAATTGTGCTAATATTATAATTCCAGCGGAGGCGCATGGTCAACGCATAGTAACGACACAGAAACGGACAGTTCCACGACGACTGCCCCATCTACACCGCTAAAACTCGACATTAGAGGGTTGGATCTACATAATTCAACAGAAGACACTAAATGCAAAGTTAATGCGGTTCATACTTGTGCAAGGAGTCAGCCAGCGGACCTCCCCCCCCCCCTTTATTCGTTCTAAAGGGTTAGGGCATATTTTTTTGCTGTCTGAGCAAAAAAGAGAAGTTCCCGTTTATTGGAAGGTGAGGTAAAAAAAACTACTCTGTACGACCTCTTGCATACATAGGGTTGTCAATTTAATTAATTAAGTTTGGTCCATTTTAGGTGGAATTTGTGGAAGAAACGGAACGAGTGTTCGAAGCAAAACCGAACTACCGATTCAGACCAATAGCCAATATGGCGGACACTCGTGGTAATTTTTGTGCTGATAAATAAACAAGTGATTTAATACCACAAAACACATAGATAAATTTTAATAGTTCATTACCCTTCATTTTTTCAATATATCTTTTTTAGGACAAAGTCCGACTGTTTCATTTCGACAGAATGGTAATTTCCGTCTGAAGGGCGTTCAACAAACCACCCAATTCCGCCGTGTTTCTGCAGAAGCACCGATGGCACTGCACAAAATGAGTGTCGTCGGATCAGCTTCAGCGAACCCACTCCATTTTGGTACACATTATCGAAAAAACATACCAAAAAAATTTTAGTCGAGTCGCCTTTGATGAACGATAATCGAATTACATCAATAGCTGTGGTTGAACAGTCGAAATACCCAAAACTTATTCTCAGTGAGGAGGAGCGCAAATTGTGCAAAAAGGTTATTTGTTGTTTAGTTCCTTATTTGATTCTTTCCCATAAGATTTTAAGGTGTCCTTTTTTGAGGCCAAACTTATTCTTGCCAACTTTTTGAAAGTTGAAACCCGCTGAATTTTTATATGCTCCATTTAACGATGAGCCGCTAAATTTTCTTTATTAAATCAAATTCTTAGGATTTTACCTAACTCAAGATCCTTACCTGCTCGCAATTAACTAATAAATGCTTTTTTCTCTATATAACATTTGGTTTTAGGAGGGAGTACATTTGCCGGATTGTTACCCATTGACAAAAGCGGAAGAACGCGAGTTGAAACGAATTCGACGTAAAATTCGGAATAAAAAGTCGGCACAGACGAGCAGACGAAGAAAACAGGCGAAAGCAGAAGATAATAATTAGTCGAAATTCATAAAAAAAACTTTAGAATTACATTGAGACGCTGGAGGGGCGAATTGAATTGTGCACTCGGGAGAACAGCGAATTGAAAAGGCAAATCGAAATGATGGCGGCGGAAAACAAACAACTCGCGGCACAACTGCGCACCATGCAGGTCAAATCGTACTATATGCAAAAGTATTGGCTGACGCCAAAATAATGCAGACAAAAAGACGAACAGAATGCAAATAAATGCAACTTGCTAAATAAAAATAAAAGGATTTTGTTTTTTTCAATAGAATTACCATACTTAGGGGTGTTTTTCGTCCAAATTTGGGAAACCGAACGATTTTTAAAACCGAAACGAACGCAACCATCGAAAACAAAACCAAAAAGTACTGAAAAGACAAAAGCGGAATTTTGCTCAGCTCTATACGATACGGTAAATATAGTAAAACACCAACACTAAAGAAGTGTCGGCAACTGATATTTCTGACAAATCTTCCCGGAATGGCTGGCTCGGCATGTGTTTTATGCATATGTCGGAAAAACTGAAGGGGAGGGGGGGGGGGAGGGTATGTATTGCAAAACGATACAATAATTAGACACCGTAACTTTTAAACTATAATTGCATAAACAAACATTCATTTTCCGCAGGTTTCGGTTGGTCAATCGTCAAAACGTAATGCCCAGACGGGCACTTGCTTGGCCGTCCTTTTGTTGTCCGTCTGTTTGATTGTGGCGCCAAACGGCAAACATTTGGGAATGGGCGGACAAGCGAATGGACCCTTACAGCAACAGGACATAATTGAACAACAGCAACAACAAAAGATGGTGGGAAGAGGGGGAAGAGTAATTTAGGGATGTATTTAGTCTTTTCTCAGCCATAGGAAAATGAAAGTTAAGAAAAAAGAAAAGAGCGCCAATTCAGTGGCATTTAGACTTTTATATTGCAATTGTTGGGAGCACTAAATTGGCTTTTCTGCTATTTTTACAATTTTGCTGACTGCTTATTTCATCAGATGGAGTCAACTTTCCGTTCTGACCCAAACATTCACATGGACAGCCACCAATTTGTCGCTGCTGCTCATCGTCGAGGTTGATTTGTCGACAAAAAAGTCTATTTTTTTTTACCTTTCCGCTTTGTTTTCAGGCGATTCTCGCACTTTAATTGATTTCGTGGCACCCCCCGGGGCGCAATGCGTCGAGGGAAATGCACAGGAGGAACGGCAACAATCGCTCGGCTTCACCCCCGCGGATTCGGCAGCATCTTTTAAGGTTTTTGTTTCCATAAAAAGCATTATGTTTTTTATTATTAATTTTTCTGTTTCTTAAGGCAGCAGCGGCAATGGCCCAAGCTCTGAAACAGCAAAACGATGAGCAAAAAATGGAGCAGTTGCAGCACGGACAGGAGATGAACACGGAGAGAGGGCGAGGGACAGAAGAGGCGGAGCAGGGCCAAAGAGAATGTTTGTTTATTCGAACATTGACAAAAAAAAAAAGATGTTTATGCCACCATAACAGTGTGCCTATCGTCTAAAACGGCCGATTTTTTAACAAATTATCTTTACGATTCGGAAGAACAGTGCAACTTTTATGGGAACATTAACGATGTAATTATGGATGATGGATTTGAAAATGAAAAAGAGGTGCTAATGATACCGACGAACACACAATTTGGGGAAAAAGGTTTCACTTAATTTGGACTTAAATAAATTGTTCTCTTTTTAGATATATTGTCCATAGGCAGTGCCAATCAAAATCATTTTGGTGTCAAATTCGAATTTTATGACGAAATGGACACTTTATGCGACGATGACTTGAATTTTCTCATGGTGCCCATTCAGCAACAAAATGAAGCGGACTTTGGCATGGAAATAGGCGCAATGAACCCACAAAATGATTTTGAGAGGGAAAATTCATTCGACCGCCGTTTTATAAATGAATCGTCTAAAGGTTTAGAAGAACAGTTGGAACACCACCAAATGTGAAGGGGAAGAAGAGTAATTGGACGGACTTTGGAACAAATTTTGACGATTTTTCATTGCTTAGTAAAAGCTTTTTCTTTGGGGGAGGGGCATTAAACTCACCACACTTCCGGAATTATGTAAAGCGACCACGGATTTCTCATCTTTTCTGATCCAATTTTTTTATTTATACCCATTTTTATTCCTTCACAATGTGATCCCAAATACTAATTTTCCAATTTTTTCATTTTCATTTATTTTCTATTTATTTCCATTCTTTTGTGATATTAACTTTTAGTAAATAACACTTCTTAATTAGTTTTAATTTATGGGCTCTGACATTGTAATTGATTTATTTATTGTCTTTTCACTATTTCCCTTTGTAAAATGTTGCATAATCTTCTTCTGACTGAATCAGCGGAACACAAATCATTCAATTCATCGGTTTGGCCCTTTCTTTTATGGTCCATTGTTTTCTTCTCTTTTCGGTTTTGGACTTGGTTTTTATTTCAAATTCCAAGACAACCTTTTTCCCATCGTTTGTTACGTTACATATTCTCTCCATTACTTCTTGTAAATTGAAGTTATTCATGAGAATAAAGTCATTTTGTTAAGAGGCGGGCGATGCCGATAGGGTCCCTCAAAAAGGTGCTGGCTTTTGTAAGAGTTAGTCAATCGCTTAGAAATAGCTTATTCTGGCCTTCTAAACACTTTGAGCTTTCGAATGATACAGAATTTGTGAAAAATTGGTTTATGTACAAAGAAAAATGTTAAAAATCCCAAATGAGTTTGGCGCCGAAATGTGAACACCTTAGCGGAGCAATTTGGGATGTACCCTCAACTCAACTGCGGAAAAATGATAAATGTTAACATTTCGTTAGTTAAGTAACAATTTGGCACCAAGAAAGATCATTTGTCGCTTTTAAACTCGCTTTTATGCCATATCTGAGTATTATTTTTTCGCTACATTTTACAATTACAAACCCGATACAAATTTCCAGTAAGGTTTTTTGTGTTTTTTTGGAAATTAAAAAATCGTCAAATTGATTATTTGGTGATGCGACATTTGCGCCGCGACATTTGCGCCGCCCAGCCAAATGGACATTTGCGCCGCAGACACTTGCGCCGCCCAGCAAAATCGACACTTGCGCTGCAGACATTTGCGCCGGCCAAGAAAATTTTATTTTTGATTTTCAACAAATTATTTATTAAATTTACGCGTTTAATCAAAATAAACCACTTGAAAACGTGAACCCAAAAACCTAACCCCTTAATTTTAAAGGAAAAATTTTTAAAAATTAAGGTTGGGTTTTCAAAAAAAACTAGGGAATGGGGTTTAAAAAAAATAGGCGGTGGATTTTCAAAAAGGCTATGGGGTGGGTTTTGAAACAAAAAACTGGGGGTTATATTTAAAAAAACCCACCTTTTAAAATAGGTTTATTTGATTGGACGCGTAAACTCTTGATTGAACGCGTAAACTATGATTGGACGCGAAAACTGTGGTTTGACGCGTAAATTTAATAAATTGTTGAAAATAAAAAATAAAAATTTCTTGGGCTGCGCAAATGTCGATTTTGCTGGGCGGCGCAAGTGTCTGCGGCGCAAATAATGCGGCGCAAATGTCCATTTGGCTGGGCGGCGCAAATGTCGCGGCGCAAGTGTCCGCGGCGCAAAAGTCCGCGGCGCAAATGTCGGCTAACCGATTATTTTATGCCAAATCTGTTACAAAAATAAATCCAAAATTTCGAAAAATTTTCCCCGCCGTCCCCGCCTCTTCAAATCTTTCAAAATAAAAATAAAAACAGAAAAAATATGTATGTTAGAGTTTAAATTATCGTGGAGAGTGATACTAGAATATAAGTCATTATTATTGCCCTTTTCACTTGTAATAACAAATTTTAATGATGCTTTTCGACCCCAAATAATGCCTAGGGTTTGTTTATCTGTTAGACTTGCTTAAAAATGACAAGAAATGGTCGTATATACGTCATTAAAAAGGAATTTTCTGGAATTTTATATCTCTTTCTGATGGTCATAAATAAGTTTTCCACAAAATTATGCTTACATGAATGTTTTCAGATTTGTTCATTTAGCTGAACCTAAAATGTGTGAAAAAGTGTATAATAATTTCTTTTTAATACGAAAAATATTGTGGTGTTATTATAATTTTTTTTTGGAGCATATTTAAAAATTATTATGATATAAGGAAAAAAATTAAACATCGTTTTGAGGTTTCTAAGCAAGGGTTCGAATAGGATGAACTCAATTTCAAAGGACCGATAAGGTGAATTACAAGGATACATCCAAATTTATTCAAATGCTTTGTATTTTTCACCAGAAAGAATTGTTCGTGCCCTTTTTAAGCAGCGGTGCTCCGATGTGTACGTTTAAGCCTTTTTTTGTGAGGCCCATGAGGCTATATTTTTTAAATGAGCCTTTGTATTTTTATAGACCTTGAAAATTACAAAAAATGATCCTTATGAAAGGCCTTTTATTTATTGAACAAAATTTAAATCTCTTATTTTTTATTTTTAATATATTTACAACATGCCTTTGTGGAAGAAAAAAGTCAGTTTTATATGTAATTTTGATTAATAAATTGTTCTAAATCTCTGCTGCGATCGAATTGCTTTTGTCTTTTTTTCTTTTCCTCTGCCCTTTTCCCTCTCTTTTTCATTTTCTTGCCACATATCCCCCTGTTCTTTTCATTTTCTTTGTTTCTCTGCCATCTCTCAGTTTGTCTTTGTCTCTCCCATTTTCGTGTCTGTTTGTGCTCCCCTCACGGGGTATTACTATTGACAGCTGATTTCTCTCTGCCTTTTCTCATTCATTCTCTCTATGTGCGCTAAATTTCTTTTCTCTTTTTTTTTGCGAATTGGGCGAGGAAAAATGGGGAAATGGGTGAGGGGAGAATACAAATTACAAATCATCAAACAGTCAATTCCCTTCCCTTTCCTTTCCTTTCCCTCCCGGCAAAATACTTCGTCTAATGGTTCGTCATGACTATGGCCCGGAATTTAGTCATTACTTTTTTTCTGCTGAATTTGGGATGACCTAAAACACACGAAAAACGCATTTTTTTTACTATTGTTTGAAGTTTCTAACATTTGTTTTTATTTCACTTTTTCTCACTTTTTTCCTTAACAAAAGGGAATAAAAAAGAAAAAAAGGACCACCTAAGAAGGCTCTATGAAATCCTTCACCAGTCAATCCGACACAAGCGGAAAATCCGACACTATTTAATTTTTGAACCCATATTTCAATACAAACATTTCTTTACCCTCAACCCTAAGAACGGTTATTTTTTTTCAAATTTTACCCTATTTTTTTGTCGTCAACCTCTTGATTTAGAAAAAATATTTCTTTTGAAAATTAATTTTTCAAATCTCGTAATTCCTTTTCAAAAGGCTGAAATTTTTTCTATATATCGCCAAACTTTCCTAACATTTTTTTTTTGCTACTTCGTGACTTTTTGGCTACGATTTTTTCATGACTTTTTGACCGTTTTTAATGACTGAAATTCCTTGCCCTAGTCATCTCTTTCTCTCTCTTCCTCTCTCTTTCTTCCTTTCCCTCTCTTTCTCTCTCTTCCTCTCTCTTTCTTCCTTTCCCTCTCTTTCTCTCTCTTTCTTCTTCCTTCTCTTCTCTCTCTTCCTCTCTCTTTCTTCCTTTCCCTCTCTTTCTCTCTCTTCCTCTCTCTTTCTCCTTTCCCTCTCTTTCTCTCTCTTTCCTCTCTCTTTCTTCCTTTCCCTCTTTTTCTCTCTCTTCCTCTCTCTTTCTTCCTTTCCTTCTCTTTCTCTCTCTTCCCTCTCTCTTTTCCTTCCTTTTCCCTTCTCTTTCTTCTCTCTTCTCTTCTCTCTCTTCTTCCTTTCCCTCTCTTCTCTCTCTTTCTTCTTTCCTCTCTTCTCTCTCTTCCTCTCTCTTCTTCCTTCACTCTCTTTCTCTCTCTTCCTCGCTCTTCTTCTTTCCCTCTCTTCTCTCTCTCTTCCTCTCTCTTTCTTCCTTTCCCTCTCTTCTCTCTTCCTCTATCTTTCTTCCTTTCCCTCTCTTCTCTCTCTTCCTCTATCTTTCTTCCTTTCCTCTCTTCTCTCTCTTCCTCTCTCTTTCTTCCTTCCTTCTCTTGCTCTCTCTTCCTCTCTCTTTCTTCTTTCCTCCTTTTCTCTCTCTTCCTCTCTCTTTCTTCCTTTCCTCTCTTCTCTCTCTTCCTCTTCTTTCTTCCTTCCTTCTCTCTCTCCCCTCTCTCTTTCTTCCTTTCCCTCTCTTCTCTCTCTCTCTCTTCTTCCTTTCCCTCTCTTCTCTCTCTCCTCTCTTTCTTCCTTTCCCTCTCTTCTCTCTCCTCTCTCTTTCTTCCTTTCCCTCTCTTTCTCTCTCTTCCTCTCTCTTCTTCCTTTCCTCTCTTTCTCTCTTTCCTCTCTCTTTCTTCCTTTCCCTTCTTTCTCTCTCTTCCTCTCTCTTCGTTCCTTCCCTCTTTCTCTCTCTTCCTCTCTCTTTCTTCCTTTCCCTCTCTTTCTCTCTCTTCCTCTCTCTTTCTTCCTTTCCCTCTCTTTCTCTCTCTTCCTCTCTCTTTCTTCCCTTTCCCCTCTCTTTCTCTCTTCCTATCTCTTTCTTCCTTTCCTCTTTCTCTCTCTTCCTCTCTCTTTCTTCCTTTCCCTCTCTTTCTCTCTCTTCCTCTCTCTTTCTTCCTTCCCTCTCTTTCTCTCTCTTCCCTCTCTTTCTTCCTTTCCCTTCTTCTCTTTCTCTCTCTTTCTTCTTTCCTTCTCTTTCTCTCTCTTCCCTCTCTCTTTCTTCCTTTCCTCTCTTTCTCTCTCTCCTCTCTCTTTCTCCTTCCCTCTCTTCCTCTCTCCTCTCTCTGTCTTTCTTCCTTTCCCTCTCTCTCTCTTCTCTCTCTTTCTTCCTTTCCCCTCTTCTCTCTTCCTCTCTTTCTTCCTTTCCCTCTCTGTCTCTCTCTTCCTCTCTCTTCTTTCTTCTCCTTTCCTTCTCTTTCTCTCTTCTCTCTCTTTCTTCCTTTCCCTCTCTTTCTCTTCTCTTCTTCTCTTCTTCCTTTCCCTCTCTTCTCTCTCTTCCTCTCTCTTTCTTCCTTTCCTTCTCTTTCTCTCTCTTCCCTCTCTCTTTCTTCCTTTCCCTCTCTTTCTCTCTCTCCTCTCTCTTTCTTCCTTTCCCTCTTTCTCTCTCCTTCCTCTCTCTTTTTCCTTTCCCTCTCTTCTCTCTTACTCTCTCTTTCTTCCTTTCCCTCTCTTTCTCTCTCTTCCTCTCTTTCTTCCTTTCCTTCTCTTTCTCTCTCTTCCTCTCTCTTTCTTCCTTTCCCTCTCTTTCTCTCTCCTTCCTCTTCGCTTCTTTCCTTCCTCTCTTTTTCCCTTCCTCTCTCTCTCTCTTTCCCTCTCTTTCTCTCTCTTCCTCTCTCTTTCTTCCTTTCCCTCTCTTTCTCTCTCTTCCTCTCTCTTCTTCCTTTCCCTCTCTTTCTCTCTCTTCCTCTCTCTTTCTTCCTTTCCCTCTCTTTCTCTCTCTTCCTCTCTCTTTCTTCCTTTCCCTCTCTTTCTCTCTCTTCCTCTCTCTTCTTCCCTTTCCCTCTCTTTCTCTCTCTTCTCTCTCTTCTTTCCTTTCCCTCTCTTTCTCCTCTTCCCTCTCTCTTCTCCTTTCCTTCTCTTTCTCTCTCTTCCTCTCTCTTTCTCCTTTTCCCTCTCTTTCTCTCTCTTCCTCTCTCTTTCTTCCTTTCCTCTCTTTCTCTCTCTTCCTCTCTCTTTCTTCCTTTCCCTCTCTTTCTCTCTCTTCCTCTCTCTTTCTTCCTTTCCCTCTCTTTCTCTCTCTTCCTCTCTCTTTCTTCCTTTCCCTCTCTTTCTCTCTTTCCCTCTCTCTTTCTTCCTTTCCCTCTCTTTCTCTCTCTTCCTCTCTCTTTCTTCCTTTCCCTCTCTTTCTCTCTCTTCCTCTCTCTTTCTTCCTTTCCCTCTCTTTCTCTCTCTTCCTCTCTCTTTCTTCCTTTCCTCTCTTTCTCTCTCTTCCCTCTCTCTTTCTTCCTTTCCCTCTCTTTCTCTCTCTTCCTCTCTCTTCTTCCTTTCCCTCTCTTTCTCTCTCTTCCTCTCTCTTTCTTCCTTTCCTTCTCTTTCTCTCTCTTCCTCTCTCTTTCTTCCTTTCCCTCTCTTCTCTCTCTTCCTCTCTCTTTCTTCCTTTCCCTCTCTTTCTCTCTCTTCCTCTCTCTTTCTTCCTTTCCCTCTCTTTCTCTCTCTTCCTCTCTCTTTCTTCCTTTCCCTCTCTCTTCTCTTCCTTTCCCTCTCTTTCTCTCTCTTCCTCTCCTCTTCTTTCCTTTCCCTCTCTTTCTCTCTCTTTTCCTCTCTCTTTCTTCCTTTCCCTCTCTTTCTCTCTCTTCCTCTCTTCTTCTCTTCCTCTCTCTTCTTTCCTTTCCCTCTCTTCTCTCTCTCTTCCTCTCTCTTTCTTCCTTTCCCTCTCTTTCTCTCTCTTCCCTCTCTCTTTCTTCCTTTTCCCTCTCTTCTCTCTCTCTTCCTCTCTCTCTCTTCTCTCTTTCCTCTCTCTTTCCTCTCTCTTTCTCTTCTCTCTTTCTCTCTCTTCCCTCTCTCTTTCTTCCTTTCCTCTCTTTCTCTCTCTTCCTCTCTCTTTCTTCCTTTCCTCTCTTTCTCTCTCTTCCCTCTCTCTTTCTTCCTTTCCCTCTCTTTCTCTCTCTTTCCCTCTCTCTTTCTCCTTTCCCTCTCTTTCTCTCTCTTCCTCTCTCTTTCTTCCTTTCCCTCTCTTTCTCTCTCTTCCTCTCTCTTTCTTCCTTCCCTCTCTTTCTCTCTCTTCCTCTCTTTCTTCCTTTCCTCTCTCTTTCTTCCTTTCCCTCTCTTTCTCTCTCTTCCTCTCTCTTTCTTCCTTTCCCTCTCTTTCTCTCTCTTCCTCTCTCTTTCTTCCTTCCCTCTCTTTCTCTCTCTTCCTCTCTCTCTCTAACACTTTTTCTTTTTTGCCTTTTCTCTTCTGTTTGTGCCATTTGCCTGATCTTTTCTGTGCTTTTCCGCTTTCTCTCTCTTTTTATTATTTAATATTTTTCATATATTAATGTATTTAATATGTTAATTTTATGCCTTTTACAATATATAATTTGTAAATTTGCCACATCATTAAAAATTACGAAGAAAATGGCACGTCGACATGAAATGAGGTGCCATTCATTTCCTTCTTACTTTTTCTGTTTGTGCCTATTTTGAAACATTTAGTGGAATCATCGAGTTGGCGTCGACCTCCTCCTTAAATTCCTTTCAGCAGAACAACGACTTGCATATTTTGCGAAATTCGCTTAAATCCGTTAACATAATGCCAACAGAAGAAGACGTTCACGCAAATGCCGCGGTGAAACCGCCATATTCTGGTCAAAAAAAAATAAAAATAAATTCAAAAAATAATTTAATGGGGTGCTGGTGCGTTTCTTAAAACTAGGGTTGAGCGGGACCGGGGCTTTTGGCAAAAACCGGGACCGGGACTTTTCAGGTTGAAAAAACCGGGGCTTTTTGGCTGGGAAAACCGGGAAAAAACCGGGGCGGGACCGGGACCCGGTCAAAACCGGGGCCCTGGTACTCATTTGTACGCTCGGTATTTTGAAAAAGCCCCGGTCCCGCTCAACCCTACTTAAAACTGCCAGAATAATTTAAACGTAATATTTCGGAACCGGTCATTTTTGCGTGGCCATTTTGGCGTCGTTAGTCATAACTTTGTCCAAAAGAAAGCTAATTGAATATTATTACTACCATTCGATAGCTCTTGGCAAGCTCTATAAGATGACCCAGACCGTAATATTTTTATTTCAAAATTGTAATTATATCTTTCACACATCGATTGAATAATAATAACTTTTTTAAAGACAAGACAAAAAAAAACACGGGGAAGCGAAAATTTTTCACATCAGATCACTATGAAGGAATGATCTGATCGAGTTGATGTAGTTATCTTTTTTTGATCAGCATCTAAAGTTAAGTTGACCTGAATTTTTTCATATTTTTTCGTGCCCAAACAAAAAAAGGTATTCGTATTTCAAATTTTGAGTTTATAATTTTGGAGCGGAGCATATATTATGTTAAGAATTTGTTATGCTGGTCAGTTCATCATTTTAAACAATATATTTTTGTAAATTAATTAATATGTCGATTCAAAAAAATAGCAATAAATTTAAATAAATTTCTTCACAGTATTTATTTTTGTTAAATGAAAGAAGAAACGCGCCAACGCCATTTAATGGTGGTGTCTAGAAAAAAGAGAAATTACAATTTATTAAATTATAATCTCATATTATTCCTTTTTTTAATTTGGATTATTTTCGCATATTTATGCCGCTTATTTCTTGGTATACTTCCTAATCTTAAAATAACAAAACCATATTTTATTTGAGTAAATTTTTAAAAATAAAAAAATTTAAATATTCCAATTAATAATTTACAGTTTCAACAAGTTTTTGGTGCTTCGTTTATTACTATGAGCTCAATGAAAGGGTAATATTGAAAATTCATTTTTTTGTTATCCATTTATTCCATTTGAAACTCACTTAGGTTGGCGAAGTGTTCAAGGCCGAATGGCGACAGCATTCGCAGCGCGAACAAATTCAGTGGGTGAGGGGGGGGGGGGGGAGGGGAGAGGGAACAGGGCTAACGAAATCGTTTCGTGTTTCGAAAGCTTTGGGTTTTTTGAGTTTCGCGTAAAATGCTGAAATTTTGAAAAAATAGACGCCTAAGAATCAGGGGTTGGTACTTCAGTATTCCTTCAAAAAATGGTCACAATTTGTTTCCAAAGCACCAAATTTTTTTTGTTTCAAAGCCCAACGGCTAAAAAAATGCCGCAAAAGTGATTTTATTAAAGAAACAAAATGCAATTTAAAGTTTTGAGACTGAGTTTTTAGTCTTTTTTGGCACTAAATCCGGTATTTGTGGTTACAAGCCAAAATTTTAAAAAATCAACAGAAGAGTGCGCCCAACCTGTAGTTGCAATAATTGCGCGTGTAATGCATATAAAGGCGTGCGCATTGACACCATCATAATACTGTTTTAAGTAGGGTAGTACGGTACCGGTATTTTGGGAAAAACCGGTACCGGTACTTTTTGGCTGGGAAAATCCGGTACTAGTACCGGATCGGTACCGGTCAAAACCGGTACTAGGTATTTTTCAGCTTGAAAACCCGGTACTTTTTGGTTGGGAAAACCGGTACCAGTACCGGTACCGTGCTACTTTAGTTTTAAGCAGAGCGTAGTTTTTGCAATTCTGCGCGCTTAAAATTTTGGCTTGTGGTCGCAATTCTTAACCAACTCGAAGAATTTTCGATGAGAACTCTGCTGTTAACCTGATTTTGCTTGCAACTTTTGATGCTTAAATTGAGATTTTGGTGACGTTAACTTTTGCGCTTATTTTTATCTGTTAATAAAAAAAAATTAGCAAAAAAAAAAAAAAAAAATTCGTTTCGCGTTTGAAAAATTTCGGGTGTTTTGATTTCATGTTTTGAAAAAAATTTTAGTTTCGTTTCGAATTTCGTTTCGGGTCGTTCTTTGAGTTTCGCCCAGCCCTGGTGGGGAAGGGGACGGAGCGGATCATTTGTTCCCAACCAATTTTTGGTTTTCAACTTTTTGCTTTGTAGGGGGGGGGGGGCGGAGAATTAAGTGCTGAAAATGGGGAGCGGGGCAATGTCAAAATTGGTCATTTTCAGACTTTTCATCGACGGCGGAGTGTGCGCATCGCATGAAAACACGCGTTACTGTTTGGGTAATCGGAGGGGGGGGCAAATTTGAGAATGGCAAAAGAACCGCTAAATTTGAAGGTCTCATCGGAAACATCAACCGGAATCCAGTAGTGAGTAAGTGCCACCAACTCCGAATAACCTTTACTACTCATTCATTTAGCTGCTGTCAGACAGTCCATTGGTCAGTAAGGCATTCTCTCCTTTCTCTCTCCCTTCTCTCTCTCTCTTTTCGCTCTCCCGTTCCGAATGCTCTCTCCCTTCCCTCTACCTTCTCTCTCTCTCATCTCTCCCTCTCTCTTCGCTCCCTCGTTCCGCGCTTTCTCTCTTTCCTCTCCCTTCCCTCTACCTTCTCTCTCCCTCTCTCTTCGCTCCCTCGTTCCGCGCTTTCTCTCTCTCCTCTCCCTTCTCTCTCTCATCTCTCCCTCTCTCTTCGCTCCCTCGTTCCGCGCTTTCTCTCTCTCCTCTCCCTTCTCTCTCTCATCTCTCCCTCTCTCTTCGCTCCCTCGTTCCGCGCTTTCTCTCTTTCCTCTCCCTTCTCTCTCTCTTTCTCTCGCTCTCTCTCACACTCACTTTTAATTGTTTTAGGCAAAGGACTTCGACTTTTTCAGCGTGACGAAAACATTTTCTTGGAATGCCTTAGCGATTCCGCACTTTTTGTCCGTAAGTTTTCGGCACAGATCAAAAACCATTCACGAAGAATTCAATCGCTTAAGAATGTCCTCTCTTTGCAAAGAGAAACGGAGACCATCTGGCCACAGTTTACAGATTGGTGAGGGGCGGCCCAATCGCGGGTTCGGCCCAATCGTCGGGTGAGCAATCACTGAAAATCAATCATAGGCTCCGTTTTTTGAGGAAAATCTTTCAAAAGATTCGGTGTTATTGGTCGTATTCGCATTATATTATACCCCCCCCCCCCCCTTAAGAGCCGATTTGTCTTTTTGACAAAAAACTGTTCGACGAACTTCTGAACGATGCTTCTCTCCGCGGTTACAATTCTCTTTACGGCCTCAATGTCTGTCCGTTCAAATATTTTTTCGTCGTTTCCTTTAAATTATTTCCATTTCCTTTCAGATTTATTGCCTTTGTCGCATCAGTTTCGTAAAAGGTCACTAAATTTAATTGACAAATTCATTTTTCGCTTTTTCTTTGTCAAATTACTTCTAATTTTAGGCTGGGGACAGCAGTACCGACGACAAATGATAAGTGAGAGGGAGGCAAAGAATGCAAATGGTTAAGCCAATCACTTTCCTTTCCTTCCCTCCCTCTGCTGATCAGCTTCTTGTCCCATGTGGATCGAATTGCAATTCCCACGGCCTTTGCAAATTTTGGACAGGGCACTGATGGAAAGTGCCAACGAAATGGGCATGGAAGAAGTGCACAGCTTTTCCTGAAGCAAAGAAAGTGCGTGGGTGGTGCTAATTAGGGAACATATAATTCGACAATTAACGCGATGTTTTTTTGCCGGGTTAACCAATCAATGAAATTCCTTCGTCTAATCGACCAGCTCTTTAAAATTAATTGGTTACCAAGGAACTATGGATTTTTTTTACTGTTTCCGACTCAACTATTCCTTTTTTAATATTTGTGACATAATATTTCCTAGGGCTGTGCGGGATTTCGGGTTCTCGATTCGGGAATTTCCCCGGGTTTTCGAATCCCGGTCTCAGGTTTTGTTTCCCCGAAATCTGGGAAATTTTCCACTGTTAAAGATGGCTTTGGGTTCAAATACATATGACGAACGATAATTTTATATTCCAAATAAAAAGTTAAGTAGGAAAAATCAACAAATATGCACTCAATGTACACTAAAATTTGTAAATTTTTCTATGATTTTGCTTTTCAATGCTTCTTTTTGACATGGCAATTTTCCAATTAAAATCTTGGCCATTAAGGATCGAAACCAGTTAATAGGCCATTTCAAATCTGAAAAGTTAACCGGTGGGCCTATCGGAACCATAGGACCGTATTGGATCGTTTCGTAAAACTGCCTTTTTATTTTTTTCGAAAAACACAAAAATTTTTCTCAGAGGCATCCAAATTAAAAGCATAACTTTTCTCTGACGCATCCAAATTATATTAACGATTAAAAATTTCTCAGTTCCCGACTCGGGAAATTTCCCAGATTTCTTAGGGTCTTGCTTTCCGGAATTATTTCCGGTATCAGTCCCCGATTCACGGTAAAATCTTTTCCCGCACAGACTTTTTTTTTTATCTCTCATTTGCTGCTAATTAATTTATTTGAATTCTTTTGAATAAACATTATTTATTAATAATAAAAATAGTTTGGGTAGAAATTCAAAAATGAGTTCATTATTTTTGAGAAAGAAAAAGAATCGCAATTTATGACATCGTTTCGTTCGGTCGCTCTTCGTCCCTTGGCCATTTTTGGCTAATATCCCACGGGGTACGAATGGACTCTTTTCCTGAAGTCATTATTGGCCACCAAATTGCCGTCGTCGTCCGCAAAAACTGCCTGCACTGAGGCACTAAAGCCACGCGAATTGGTCGTGGTGTTGTGCCCCCGGGTGCGTAGTGATTGGACAATTGACTGATTTTTGAAATTAAAAAATTGAAAATCGAAGGTTAAATTTACTTGGGGAAACTCTCCTTCAAAATCAGTGACAAAAGGGGTCAATTGGTTGTGCACGCGCGGAGTGTCGATGGCCTCCTTCACCGTGTGATTGAAGGCCAACAATTGGACCAACACTTGGGACAATGCCGTGGGAATCATTGTACCGCCACTGGCGCCGATCGCAACTTTAACCTGTGAAAATAAGTGACAGTTTCTGTGTAAGGAACAAAAAAGTGCAAAAACCCATTTTGATTAGTTGTCCGAATTTTAATGTTTAAATAAAAAAAAACGAAAAGAATTTAAGTGCTAACATAAACATAATTTCATACCCAAAGATCAAAAAACCAAAGTAAATGAAAAAGTAAATATATTTATAAATGATGTAGCCACTCTCCCCCCTCATCCTCGCTTCTTTCTCTCGTGCCGTCCCCCTCCTCCCCTTTCTCTCGTGCCCTTCCCTTTCTCTCTTCTCCCTCCCCTTTCTCTTCCCCCTCCCCTTTCGCTCCTGCCCCTGCCCCTTCCTCTTCCCCCTCCCCTTTCTCTCCTCCCCTTTTCTCTCGTGCCCTTCCCTTTCTTTCCCCCCCCTCCCCTTTCTCTCCTCCCTCTCTTCTTTTTCTCCCCTTCCCCTTTCTCTCGTCCCCCCGTTATCCCTCACCTTTTTGTTCTCCTTGTGATAAATGATTATCGGACTCATTGATGACATTGGCCTTTTTCCAGGTTCAATAAAATTTGTTTTTGAAGGCGCAAGACCGTAAAAGTTTGTTCTATTTGGCTGGCTGAAGTCGTCCATGTGGTCGTTCCAAATTATGCCCAATTGGGGCGACCGAATCAAAGAGCCATAGCTAAAAGATGCCCTAATGATTATTTTTGCCAATTAATGCTTACGCCTTGTTAATTGAGCTGGTCATCGACACGGCATTACCATCCGCGTCCACGACAATCACTTGCGTTGTGCCCCCACTATTTTCTGGGGCAAACTTAAAGTAATTATGTGTATTAATTAGCAGTGCTTATGTTGTGCTAAATGCTTTTGCCTCTTTTGTCGTTTCGGCAAAGTCTTTCCATTTGGTCGCGCCCATTTTGTCTATTTCACTCGCAATTTCGTTCACCATTTCACTTTTGGTCATATTCAGCGCCAATTCTTCCGAAGCTTTGTCAAATTTGACATCCCCTTTATTTAAATTTCCTTATTTTGTTTTTAAATCTCTTTTAAATTGCCTAATTTGTGTCGCATTGCAAATGCGCGTTTTTGTGATTCGATAAAACGGTGATAAAACTCGGCAGAATGCCAAGGGATGGACGCATTGCTTCCGGGGGGATAAAATTCTGAATTAAAAAATAAAATAAAATAATGAAAATATGATAATTAGACCACCACTCACTGAGCATCACGGCCACAATCAGTTGAGTGATGGCAAAACTCGAAGACGGTTTTGCGCCGCAGAAAACGAATTTGGGCTCGGCGTCGGGGGTGACCAGCAACGGCTGTTCGTCCACCACAGTACGGTAAGTGTGCAGGTCTTTTTTCGAGATAAAGCCACCTCAAAAGTGAAATTATTTTTTAAAAATTCAAAAAATGGCGTTTCGTTTCCTCTGTTTTTCCCTATTTTTACCGTTAGTGGCAAATTCGTCCGCAATAATTTTTGCCATTTCGCCGTTTGCACTGTAAAACAGCTGAAGCGGCTCGTGACTGAGTGCCAATCGTTTGAGTGTTTCTGCCAAAACGATGTCCCGCATCTGTTCGCCCTCCTTGTAAAGGTCGCCAGTTGCCGGGTTCACAAAATGACTCCTTTATGAAAATAATGCCAAATTCAAAACCTATCCAATTAGTCATTATGAAAATAATGCCAAATTCAAAACCTATCCAATTCCCTTTTCCTTCCCCCCGTCCCACCTCATCCCCGGGTGAGATCCGTTGATGATATTTTCGCTGTACTGTTCCAAAGTATTTTCCATCAGTTTGGACACAGGAAATCCTTAACTCATTGTATTGCCATGATTCTTTTTGAATATGAAAACCATCGGTCAGCAGATGGACAGTTGGCATCAGCAAATCCATCCAAGCGATTTTGCCACTGCCAAAGCGTTTGAAAGTCGTCCAAAAGCCATGCAGTAAACCGGGCGTAGCAACAGATTTATAGCCCAAACAATTAAACAATAATAATAATAAAATGTTTATTTGTCATATTTTAATACCAAATTGACTGTCCTCTTTTGGAGCATTGCCAAAAGTGTTTTTATCCGTCCGCGCGGGCGCCGTCTCGCGGGCGTCGACTGTCGTGCATTTGCCATAAAAGCTGAGTTTAATGCATTGCTTAGTTAAAAATTCGATCCCAATCTTACCGCTGATAATACGTCATCAGAAAACCACCGCCAAGCCCAGCCGAGTGGGGGTTAAGCGCACCGGCGCAAAACCCAACCGAAAGTGCCGCGTCGACGGCATTGCCGCCCTGGAGGAGAACTTTTCTAAATTTTTAAAGCAAAATAAAATAATAAAATAATAATAATCGAAATGAAAAGAATTTAATTTGTCCGTTAAATTATTGTGCTTTACTTTCCAATTTCCGAGCACATTCCATTTTCACTGAGTACCACCGCCCTTTTGAATTGTGCTTCCATTGACCGATAGTTTTGTTTTGGCCATTTCGGCATTTCTTTTGCGTCGTTCATTTTTAGGGATTCTTTCATTGTTAAGTTTGGCATTGTGCCAGAAATTTGCTGAAATAAATTAAATTTTTATGTTTTTCCATTTTCAAATTATTTTTTAATTTTATTTATTTTCTCTTTACACTGTGAATTCCGTGGTGTTCGTAAAGAATGTAAAGGAGGAAGGCGCACAGAATGAGCAGCACAAAAATGACCACAACGGCGGATGCCAAAAGCCAAGGAAGACCCCTGAAAAGGAAAAGGAAAAAGAAAAATAAAATGAAAAAAACAAAAAGGATAAATTTGATATTTCCAATTGTGTGGTTTGCCCACTTTTTCCGCATCAAACGATTTGCAGTCCGTTGGTTGTTGTTTGTGTTGGTGCTGCCGTTTCTGGCCATTTTTGGCGGAAGAAAATTCGACCCATTGGTTCGTCCGCTGTTCGGCATTTTGCAGGGTGACGAATTCACTGTCGATGTCCCTACAAATTGCAAATGAATGCTATGGGTACAATCTTTTTCAACATTATATGTCCAATAATTTTTTGTCCTTTCCCTTTTTCCTTCCTTTCCTTCTCATCATAATTTAATTTTTTTTCACTTTCCCCTTTTTTTGTTTCTTTCTCTTTCCCCCTTTTTTCTTCTTTTCTTTCTCTTTCCCTCTTTTTCTTTCCTTTCCTTCTCTCTCCTCATTATCTTTTCACTTTCCCTTTTTTTCTTTTCTTTCTCTTTCCCCCTTTTTTCTTCTTTTCTTTCTCTTTCCCCCTTTTCCTCTTTTTCTTTCCTTTCCTTCTCTCTCCTCATTATCTTTTCACTTTCCCTTTTTTTCTTTTTTTTCACTTTCCCCTTTTCTTTCTCTTTCCCCCTTTTCCTCTTTTTCTTTCCTTTCCTTCTCCCCATTGTTTGTCTTTCTCTTTCCTCTTTTTCATTCTTTTTCTCCCTTTTCCCTCTTTTTCTTTCCTTTCCTTCTCCCCATTATCTTTTCCCTTTCCCCTTTTTCTTTCCTTTCCTTCTCCCCATTGTTTGTCTTTCTCTTTCCCCTTTTTCTTTTCCCCTTTTCTCCTTTACCTGTATATTCCTCTGTTGTTGCCATTGGCGCTTCTTCCAAAGTGTACATTTGAGGCGGTGACCCGCTTTTGAGTCCGTTATTTTGTCGAGAAGCGCAAGCAGAAGGGGGCCGAATTTCTGAGAAGGTGACCAATGAATTGGACTGCTGTTGGCCAAAAGTGTCGACCATTCAAATAGCAAATGAATCTCCAACTTTAATTATATTAAAAAAAAACAAATTAAATTTTTGGATTTGAAAAAACCGACCTAATTATATCCGTAAAAATGCCAAAAGGGCGAATTGTTATTTTGAGGGGTAAATAAAAGGAGGACAATGTTGGTTGGCGATGGAGTAAAGGGCCGTCCCTGACGACGAGAGTGGGTCGGGATGAGTTATGGAGCGGGGGAGGGGGGACGGAAGAAAGGGACTCGGAATGCTCAGTCCCCTGCCCTCAGGTGAATGTGATATGGTGGTGGCCCAAGGGCCAAGCAGAGGGCCGCCGCTGCCGGGCGTCAACTTTCCCCGATTTATGCCCCAAAGGGTTAAACCCAAAAGAAGGCCTTTTGGTGTCTTCTCTTTACTTAACACCCCATCCACCCCTTCTGCTCTAATGCAATGAATGCCCCTCTCTTATTAGCCGATGATTCCTCCATTCTATCGAATATTCTTCCCCCCTTCCCTCCCCCCTCCCCCCTTTTCCCACTTTTGCCCCTAAGAGTCCAAAAGATCGTTGCTTCCTTCGGTTGTCCGTTGTCCTCCTCCAATTGTCTAACAACCAAAAGTTCGACCGCTCTTTCGCCCCGACTTGGGTGGTGCTTCTCCATTGCGATGCCCTCCTCCTCCTCCTCTTCCTCATCACTCAATCTTCGTCTCCCTCCACACAATTGAATCTTCCATCCGTTGCTTGCCTCCCAACCCCAATTGTGACCCAAAACATTCAGCCCCTCGAGGGCAAAGAATGAACAGACGCGGAGATACGGGCGATCGACGGATGGCGTCGGAATGGCCCATCGAATTGGCCGTTTGCCTCTCAACTCAAAGAAAGACCATTTATTTGAGGGACAAAGACAACATTTTATGTCATTTTGGCCCCTTTCTGTCCATTTATTCTTCCCAGAAGTTGACGAGCATCGTTTTATTGGGTCGGTTCAGCAGAAAGTTGTGGAGGGAATTCAAAAATTTAAATGACCGTGACGCCATTCATTTGCTTTGGTCAAAATCAGTCGCCGAATGAAAAGTTTAGGCACAAATTTCACACCTTTTACTGAGTCGAGACGGAAAGATCAAATTTCGAAAGCCAATTGAGGAAAAGTAAAACGCCGGGGGTGATAAAAGACGGATGGAAAAAGAACGAATGGCCATCGGCAGTAAAAGGGTGGAGGAAGGCGATTAAACGAGGGATGGCCAACCCATCCATTTTATTTGGTCATCCTTTAACAATTTGAGAAAAGTCGCGATTTATTTAAAGAAGAGTTGGTTTAAAGTCTTGCCAAGATTGAAAAGGATGAGAGAAAGATTTCGACTATTAGGGGTCCGATTTTATATGCACTTAAAAAAATATACGTTTATAATGTGCTCGAAAGACAAGCGAAAACTGTTGCTAAGTTAAATGAAACTTCATTCGAATTATTAAGACGTTAATTGCAAGTCATTTGCCAACACTTTTGGTTGGCTTTTGCACTAATGAGTCCATTAGAGGGAAGGGGGGGGGGGAAACACCGGCGGATAAAGAGGCCAAAAATCAAAAAATGACGTCGGTTTCTTAAATTCACAGTTTGTCCATATTATTCACAGATATTTATTATGATGTAAATATCAGATTCGTATTTTTCGTAACATATTTTAACGAAATAAGAAATATCCACGGAAAATGTTCAACCATTTAATATAATAAACTTTTAATAGAGAATGTTTGAAATATTCAAAAGAAGAAGTTCCGAATTGAAAACTTTATTTTTTATACCATTTTTAAAGAATTTTTTCAGTTCCAAATCCTTTGAAATTGATGAGAGACTCTCCCGCCCCACCCCTTCGCTCAAAAAACAAACAAAAAACCCTGGCCGGGCTCAATTAGTGTCCATTAATGTTTTACCCAAAAACAACAAACACTACAACAGCACCATCTTTTTGATCTCCATCATTATCGCCATTAGTTTTTGCCCAATTAGCCAAAATTAGTTCGTTTGTTTCTTTCCGGCGCTTCGCCATTCTCCGCGGGTTAATTTATTAATTTTACACTGTCCAATTGCGCACTGCGCAACCGCCCGTTTGTCGTGCTCATCGGCGGAACAGAAGAAACAAACAAAAATAAGTAACAAAACAGCAAACCATCAAAAAGACATTCATCATTCACTTTGGTGGGGTGAGTTTTGGAGAAAAAACCAAATTAAATAGGCAATTATTGGTTCAAGAGTCATCAAATGACATAAGAAGGCACTTTTTGTGATAATACCCTCCCTGGGCAATATAAATATTATATATTTTTTTTTGTTATTTTGCCATGATAATGTTTTGACATTGTACTGTGCTATTTATTTATTGATCTTATGCGTTGTCATATTTTTGTGTTATTTTTTATGTCATGCCAATACCATTGTATTTTTTATTATGCCATGCCATTTTTTGGGTGATTATGCCAATGCCAATGCCATTTTCCCTGTTTCCCGATATCCATCATGCCATCCGACCATTATTCCTTTTTAAATGTGATGTCCTCCCCCACCCAATTTTACCCATGCCCATTTCATTTTTCATTGGCGTCCGATTGGCCAAATGTTCGTCCCCCGTCCCCTCGCCTTGAAATGTTTAACAATTAACGCACTAACATTTTGCAGTCTCCGCAATAATTCGTGTTTTTTTTTGGGACATTCTTCGTCAATTTAAATTCTCCGTTTGTTAACGCATTGATAGGGAGGGAATTTGCGTACCATTTTCATTTTAAAATTTGTTTAAATTTGCTGCCGTCGTTTCATTAAAATTTTGATAATAATTTGGAGAAATTTTTATATAAATTGACTTAGTTATTTCATTTCTTATATTTCAATTTGTAATTTGCATTTGAAAATACTATTTGAGCAAATGCCGACATTTAAAATAAAATAATATTAATTTTAAATTATTTTAACAACAAAAAATAAAAAATTATTTTAATTTTCTTTATTTTTTAATATTAATTTCTCAACTTAATTGATTAATAAGTCACTTTTTGGCTTATTTCTCTTTTTGCTGAATAATGTCTTCGTTGGTCGAACTTTTCAACTCATTTGAGATGTATAATGAGAATAACACGAAGAACATGCACTCGGCGTACAAACACAAGTCAGTGAATTGATTGGTCACTCACTGATCGGCGGAAGAGAACGGCACTTTCGAACGGCACTTTTGAATGGCACTTTCCCTTTAAGTCACCCTCCCCCCCCCCCCTCTCCCAAAGACCGGGTTTCCTTTAAATATAGTCCCCCAAGGGGTGGGATATTCCCTCGAAAAACGGGCATTTTTCCGTTTTTGGTGGTCTGTCCACATGATCCGCCGGTTCTTCACTTTTGTGTCGGTTCAATTTTTTTTTTTGATAATTTGTATATTTTTTAAAGTTGCTAAAATTATCAAATTTATCAGTGCAGTCTATTTCCCATTAAAAAAAATAATATATTTTTTTAGGTTCCAATTTGCCTTTGAACGGATTGAAGACCCCGCGAATCTGACATCGCATTTTCAGAAATATTGGCACCAAACAATCACAATTGGCATTTTGTACTATATTGGAGTAAGTTAATTGATTTAAAAGCAATATTCTTTATGAAATTTAAAAAAGATAAAATCCATTGAATGGGCAATGCACGACAGAAAACCGTTTGACTTGCGAAATTATTTGTTTGTTTGGAACACGGTTTTGGCAATTTTCAGCATTTGTGGTTTGGTTCGAATTGGAGAGGTGCCAAATTTGAAGGGAAATTTGTAAAAAAAAGGGTATTTTCATTAAGGAATCGATCACCAATTTACTGTACGAAGGATTTACTTACACAATTTGTCATACGGTCAATGCGCGCGGTCCGGGCCCCTTTTGGGGGTTACTCTTTTTCCTTTCGAAATTTGCCGAATTTGGCGACACTCTTTTCATTGTTTTGCGTAAGAAAAGGTCCGTCCCTCGTTCAATTATTGCCGCTTTTAAAATGCTTTTTGAAGGCTGATTTTTCTCCACTATTACCATCATGCGGCTGTGTTGATTTATTCGGCACATGTTGGTGAGTCATTTTGAAAAAAGGCGACGGCACTCATTAATCCATTTAATTATTCATTTAATCATTCATTTAATTATTCATTCATTCTTTTAATAATCCATTTAATTATTCATTTAATCATTCATTTAATTATTCATTCATTCATTTAATTATTCATTCATTAGCCCTCCCATCCCTTAATTATCTAAAAAGTCAGACCCCACTTTTTGATTTCAACCATTTATTTACCGATTGGCATACCTATGCATTTTAAAGATTTCAATTTCAATCACTTTTCCCTTTTTGTGTGAAGGTGCCGAACACACCGCCGCCTCTTCTCTCTTTTTGCCCATGAATTTCTTCGCCCATTCTCTGATGTACTCCTATTACGCCCTCAATTCCGTGGGTTTCAAAATGCCCCGATGGTTCGCAATGATTGTGACCACTGTTCAAACGACGCAAATGCTTTTCGGCGTGGCAATCACTGCAACGGTGTTCAAACTGAAGGTGTTCGATGGAAAAAGGTCGGCACAGAGTCAAAAAGGAAAAAAGTGGCGCATTTCCTAAGGTCCCATTTTTCAGATGCCAACAGAGCATGGGCAATTTGTACTTGGCCATTTTCCTCTATTCGACTTTCGCTGTTTTGTTCATTAAATTCTTTTATGCCGCGTATTTGAGGAAAGAAAAGAAAAGAAAGGCCGAGCAAAAGAAAGTCAAATGAATGGAAAAACAAAAAAGGCGGTAAAAAAATCAAACCCTTTTTTATTAGAAAAAAAACAACTGAAATTCGAAGTCCTTTCGACTTGCGCCCCTTTCGGATTTCAAATTTCTGTTAGTCCGCCTCCTTTCATTTTTTGTTATTTTTACCGAAGAAGAGAAACATTTCATTTTGAACAAATAATTTTCACTCCGTCACATAAAAGTGATTGATGACCTAACCCCAAAATTAAATTCATTTTTTTTGGTGGAGTGAAATACAAATTGATAAAAGCAAACGATGAAATTTCAGTGTAATAATTCAAAGAATTTCGGCGTCAATTTCGAAAATTTCCTTTAAAAAGCAAAAAGTGACCTTGAACATTACCAGCGAAAGGGTCGTTTTCATTGAAATGGAGCAAAATGGAAAACCCAATTTTAGGGCAGTAATTATTCATTTATTAATGGGTATATAAAACAATACTCGAGACTGATGATGTGTGCTAGGTGGTTTCGCAAATTCCACCACTATGGGCGTTTCGTAAATCCGCCATTTTTTACAGATTTTCCGAACATTTTGCGCAAAAACAACCAAATTTAACGAACTTGGTATCGTCCGATAGCTTTTGATCAGCTCTATTAGGCATCCAATTTTCAAAAAATGGATTAATTTTTACGAAAATTGGAACTGTGTTAGTAAAAAAAAATGGGTTTTGGGTCATGTTTTTCCTAAAAACTTAAACAAATTTTTTGGAATTAGGCTAGCTATAGAGCCAATCAAAAGCTATCGGACGATACCAAATTCGTTATATTTGTTTGCCTTTGAGCAAATTTATGACGGTTTATGTTCGGGAAATTATAAAAAAAATGGCGGATTTACGAAACATCCGTAGTAGCGGAATTTAGAAACGACACAGCACGCTGATGATGGTATCGTATACGGTATCGCTGTTTACTGTATAATAATTGAAAGAAAAAAAAATAAAGGCCATTTTATGAATATTTTTTTTTCTAAATCAACATAATATGGTTATAAACTCAACTGTGGTTTTGCTTCTCTACAGCATCGTCCGCGCCTCTTTCCGCTGAGGCGTCCTCCGCCCCCTCTCCGTGCCATTGGCCGCTTCTTCTCCCAATTTACTGGTTAATCCACCGCTTGAAAAACAAATTCAAATAAATGCCAAAATGCCATCCGTACGTCCGAACTCCGAACATTGCCAAATGAAGTGCCAACACAGGGCCAAGCAGCACAATGCGCAGCTTTTGCCGGTAGATCAACTGCTGTTGTTTGTTGTAATATGAAGTTTCAATGCAAAACGCCAAAATGGAAAGCAGCGAACCGATGAAGAAAAGGAAAAAGATGCCGAACATTGCGATAAGATCTTCATAGAGCAAAAGGGGATCAATTCGGTGGGCATTTGCCTTTTTTGGCTTTGGCATATCAATGCGCATTCACTTGGCCCACCCACCCAATGGCTTCATCTCCGGGTTCTCTCCTCGCCCTCTCCGAAAGGCGTATTGCTTATCATAGAAGCGAGTTGCTTTGTCCTTCCTAAACCAATGATGTCTTTTAATTGTTTCAATATCAAAATTAATGGGCCATTCATTCACCCGCTGCATTCTTCAGGCCGTGCTTTTTCGTCAAATTGGTACCCGTAAAGCATGTACTTGCGATAAGTGCGTCGAATGAAGTCGCGATTCATTACAATGGCTCTGTTCTAAATGCCAAAATGGCAGCAAAGATTTTTTGAGGGGATTTGCGATTACAAGAGCCGGTAAAAGAGGCGCATTTTTGAGGAACACAAAATGTGCCGGCAGTGTTGGCAATCCGTCGCTTATAAGTGCAAAATTGCACCGATTGCGAACATTCACCTGCAACAGCAATAAGATTTGAATTGAACTTTTGGTTTTGTTATTTTCCATTTTGTTGAACCCCACAAATCCCTCAAAAATCAGTGGTCCGCCTTCCTTTGTCATTTGCGCTTTTTCCTAATTATGCTAATTCGATGCCAAGGAATGCCTTTTGTCGGTCCCTTGCCATGGTCATGCTGTTCTCCTGAATGGGCGAAATGTACCCGCCCTTCTCCACCATGTTGACCGCTTCCATGACGTTCTTTGTCTCCACAATATTTTCCCCAATTGCCGCTCGCAGTGACATTTCGTACGAACTGTTGGCCATGAGAATCTCCTCGAAGTACCTGAAAATGCCAATCCGACTGACTTGGTTGATTTTCCCTTCTTCATTTTCCTCCCATTTTTTTGCTTTCTCTAACTTACCTCTCCCCCTTGTTTTCTCTTCCTTTGTTCTTCCTCCCTTTCCTCCCATTCTTTTGTTTTCCCTCTTTCCGCTCTTTTTCTCTCCTCCTCCCTTTCCTTCCATTCTTTTGTTTTCCCTCTTTCCGCTCTTTTTCTCTCCTCCTCCCTTTCCTCCCATTCTTTTGGTTTCTCTCTCCGCCCCTTGTTTTGTCCCTCCTCCCTTTTTCTCTCTTCTCCCTCTTTTTCTCCCCTACTCCCTTTTCCTCTCTCCCCCTCTTTTTCTTTTTCTCTTTTTTTGTTGCCAATTTGCTTCTTCGTCCTCCTCCCTTACCAACTGTGTTTGTAGTTAGTCACGAATTGGTACTGTTTGCGTGCCACTAATTTGATCATTTCGCCGGCATTTGTGAAGGGATTGTTGGGCGGAGGCTGAAGCAGTGAAGAGAGCAGCAGAGTTTGGTACATGTCCATCAGAAGACGGCACTGCACAATGGTGAACACCAAAAGAGAGAAATTGCCTAAAAAGCGACCAAAATGAAAATTAAAAAAAGAGAAAAATGCCATTGGAAATCAAAAAAAAGATGGAAAATGGCATTTGTAAATAAAAGACTTATAAAACTGAATTTGTTTGGCTGGCATTGTTCTCTAAGCCCGTCCAACCTGCAGCGGTAAAGCAGTCGAAGCTGTCGGGTTGGTAAAGTTGGAAACGGACCAACTTCCAAACGATCTAAAATTATTTCACTGATCTTTTGTTTTTATTTTCCCATTTTTGTGCCTATAGGCCAATTAATTTCGGGCATCAAATAGTGAAGAGAAAATCTACCAACAAAAAAAAGAAAGATTAATTGGGTCAACGGAGGGGGGATTGACACGTTATGGTCAAGAAATGGGGGGTGGGAGGGTGGAAGAGGGTTGGGTCGGTAGTTCAGCTGGTAGAACATTTTCCTGGGGAAACAGAGACGCCGGTTCAAAGACGGCCCGCCCCACCAGATTTTCCCTCAAAAGCTTCCCCATCTCGTTCAAATTATTGTGATTAATACTGCTTCGTGTGTTTTGTTCTTTGCCTGCATTTTGCTGTATCGCCTTCGGTTGTTGCTCATTTTGGCCTCCATTTTGTTCAGCCAAATGCAATACAGCGACTGCAGCACCAACATCAGTCCCAAGGCCATCCAAGTGGACAGTCCGTACGGTGAGAAGGTGTTCCACATGCGACTGGAGAAGTCCATCACTCGTGCGTGCACCAAATAGTACATTTTGGTCTGCACAAAAGATTCTTTTCCCATTTCTTTTCGGCATTATCAAAGTTTCTTACGCTTGTCACTGGGTAACTGAATGAAAAATAGTTGGCCCTTTTTTCAGTGTATTGGAAGAATTGGCACACGGTGTCAACGCTTCCGTTGTAAATCATGCCGAAAATTCCGTCCCACGTGCCGTTCTGCTGCAATTGGCCGCAAGTTGAGCCATTTCTGCTAATCGCCCCCCCCCCTTCACGCCACTCACAAATTTCCCCCAATTGACATGGCCGGCCGCATTTTTATAATCGATTTTCTCTATTTTTAAATGCATAAATTCGGCCAAATAGCCAATTATCTGAAAGACGCCAAAACATTTGCGATAATTTGAATATGTTTTTTTGTAATGCAAATTTGACCTCCGCGCACCACCCGGGAAAAGGGCAGGCCATTGTCGGACGCAAAGTCGGAAATTTTCTGCAATTGTCGAATACTTCGGGCGGAGTGCGTGTGAACAGCACGCGGAGTCTTTTGTTTTGCTGATTTGAATAATCAATCATTTGGTGGGCATAACTTAAAGGGGAATAACAACAGCACAGACAATTGGCATCATCACTTTTATTCTTTCTTCAATCAAAACGGTGTTTTATTTTAATGAGCGGTCGGTAAATTACGACGGTATTAAACAATCAATTTACCGAAAATACGGTAATTTCCGTTTCTTTCTCATTAGAATAGCACAGTACCAGTACTGGTATTGAAAAAAGTGAAATATCGGTACCGGTTCCAAATAAGCACTGATAAGAATGGGGAACTGATTTGTGAGCACTAAAATAGAAAGGGAATTTGAGAGAAAAAAGGAAATTTATAGAGTTCGGCGGGAGCGGGACTCCCGCGGGAGAAAGGCGGGAATCCGTTCCCGTTTCCCGCTTTTTTGCCCGTCGGGAGAAAGGCGGGAATCCGTTCCCGTTTCCCGCTTTTTTGCCCGTCGGGAGAAAGGCGGGACTCCCGAACACTCAATACCATTTTTATTTCGAAATATAATGAGCCCTTTTTATACGTGGCCAAGAATTTTTTTGTTGAATTTTTATCCATTTTCTAAATCATTTTTCTTGAACAAAATACCGGTTTGCACCGGTAATGGTCGAAAAGTTCAGTACCGGTACCGGTCATTACGGTAACGATCAGTACCGATGCCGGTTTTCGCCAAAAGTACCGGTACCGTGCTACTCTACTCCCCATGTCCCTATTTTAAACAAGGGGCCGAGTATTAGTAAGTTAAAAAAAACCGGTTTTCTAAGATAGTCCTTATTAGGCTTGGCAATTAATCGTATTAAACTATTAAATTTGCGTTAAGCAATTAAAATGTTATTATGGGTAAAAATATTTGGCACATTTTCACAGAAATAATTATTCAAATGGAAAAGATTTATCCGATGCGAATTTTGCCGGCCAATTTTAATGGAAAAGCCAAAAAAGAAGGGGCGGAGGCTGAAAATAATATGCACGAATTATTTCAGAACACAAATGGCCCGCCCGCGGGCCCTTCAAATATTTGCGTTTCATTTCCATCGATTGGAAAATGTTAAAATTATTAAATGAACCAAACAAATAAATAAGCAATTAATAAGTTGACTAATTGAAGCAATTAGTTGACTAATTGCCCTTGTCAATGATTGCCGTTAATTCGCGAGTTGTCATTGGCACTTCATCTTCAGAATTGTGACCACATATTTCAGTTTGTCCCTGTCCTCCTCTTTCAGTTTGATCCTCTCCATTTGCTCCAAGCGCCAACAAATTTCCCAATTGGTCAAGTCCAAATTGAGCAAAATGGTCTTAAAATATGAATTAGGGCGAAGAATTTCAGTGAAAGAAGTATCAATTATGAGCAAAACAAATGATGAACAAACAAATGAGCATTTAATTAACTAATTATCCATTAATTATCACTCACTCTCAGTTCGTGCTTCGCCTTTTTAGCTATTTTTGACCGTGAAATTGGGGCCATTTTCAGCCGATCCAATAGATTTCTTCTTATCGCGTGCTTTGTCTTTATGAATTCAATGGCCATTACCTGTAAATGGACATAATTGTAAAAAAACTTTTTTATTTAATTTCTAATTTTTTTGCCCACTTTTTGTTCGTCCCTTTCGAATCCCTGCGCAAATTCGACAAATTTCTGTTCGAATTCTGCATCCGTCTGTTGCTGTTGTTCATTCACCATTTGCATTGCTTTTTCGCGCCTTTCCTCGTCCAATTTGACCATCAGTTTCAAAAACACGGCGACATATTGCAAAAATGATTGACTCGGAAGCACGGAGCCCAATTGGCACATTCTGTCCAGCAATGCCATGCCAAGTGCCTAAAATATTTGGGGGAGAGGGGCAAAGGATAAACGAAATTGGCAAAGTCGGAGGCAAAATTTAGCTAATGTACCTTTGTTTCATTCGGCAATTTGGCGACGAATAGCTTTAATTTTGCAACCCTTTGCGATTCGCTCAGTGACGGGTCGTTGTTAATGCGGTGGAAGAGGGCGCGAATTTGGGGGGACAGTGAAGCGACAAAAGTGACAAATTGGTCAAGGTAATTGGACGGAAAAGGGTCATTAGAGGAGGGCCAAAGGCAATGGCAAAGGACGGCCGAATTGAGGAAAAAAGGCAAAAACAAAAGCAAAAAGTGGGGCATTTTGGGAGCAAAAATTGGTGAAGAGTAAAACAAAGTGACAAAAAGGTGATCAAATTGGTTTATTTAACAACAGAAACAGCAAAAACGAGTTTTGGAACAAAATGCCGCCAGGGAAAAGGGCCAAAAAAGGAGAGGAGGGGGGCGGGGGGGGAGAATTGGTACTCCAACAAATCAAAACAAAAAACATTTATTTAATTAGTAAAAAGAGAATTTATTCAATAATTAATAAAATACAAAAAATGGTTTAATCAAACTTATGACATTTTAAAAGAGAGCATATTTTTGTAAATTAAAATACGAAAATAAGTTAACGTCGGATGAATGATTAAATTAATTATAAAATAAAAACAAAAATAAAAATGGGCGATGGCATGCCAAAGGTACACAAAAAAATAATTGAGTAAAAAACAGCTAATAATTTAAAAATGCATTGTTTTGTTCTCGTTTCGTCGTCATATTTTGTGATTAGCTCGGAATGCGTTTGCCTCTGTCTCATCACAGCCTAAAACAATTTTTCACTTCCCACTCTCTGTCGTTTTTATGCTTACAAAAAGAGTCCAAAAATGCGTCGTCGCATCCCTCTGCAGAACAGCACTTGTCCACGATGCCTTTCGCCCGTTTCAGTCTCAGTTCATTCACTATGCCTTTGGCCCGTTTCAGTCTCAGTTCATCCACGATGCCTTTGGCCCGTTTCAGTCTCAGTTCATTCACGATGCCTTTCGCCCGTTTCAGTCTCAGTTCATTCACTATGCCTTTGGCCCGTTTCAGTCTCAGTTCATCCACGATGCCTTTGGCCCGTTTCAGTCTCAGTTCATTCACGATGCCTTTGGCCCGTTTCAATCTCAGTTCATTCACGATGCCTTTCGCCCGTTTCAGTCTCAGTTCATCCGCGATGCCTTTGGCCCGTTTCAGTCTCAGTTCATTCACGATGCCTTTCGCCCGTTTCAGTCTCAGTTCATCCGCGATGCCTTTGGCCCGTTTCAGTCTCAGTTCATCCGCGATGCCTTTCGCCCGTTTCAGTCTCAGTTCATTCACGATGCCTTTCGCCCGTTTCAGTCTCAGTTCATTCACGATGCCTTTCGCCCGTTTCAGTCTCAGTTCATTCACGATGCCTTTCGCCCGTTTGAGTCTCAGTTCATCTTTCGTCCGTTTCAGTCTCAGTTCATCAACGATGCCTTTGGCCCGTTTCAGTCTCAGCAAATTGTATTGGCTGATTGGTGCTGGCCACCGAGTTATTCCGTTTTGTTTATCAATCGAAATTAAAGTATTTGTTCTCTCTGAAGGCCAAGAGAAATGCTGCCTCAATGCGGCTAAAAATGGAAGTTGCAATAGTTGTTTTTTTTCTTTCTTACAGTAGTTCATTTCTCTTACAGTTTATTTCTATTTTTTTATTACAGTAATGCATTCGCTAAATTACTACAGTATATTTATTGACTTCTTTATTTACCCACTCGTTTTGTTGCTGACCACAATGAAGTGTGAAAGGTCGCGTGTTGACAAAGTTCCCCATTTTGTCAAGTGTTTCTGAAGCAGCGGAAAGGGGAAGGAGGACACGGGGAAAAGGCTGTGACTGTTGCGCTTTTTTTGAATCGGTGCGAAATGTGCGGCTCCGTGCAAACAGGGGCCTTTCATACCTCAAAAAATGATGGGTTAAATGTCGGGAGAGAGGGCACAAAAAGGCGGGACGAGGGGACTAATTAATGCTTATTAATTTAAGTTAAACACCCTTTTAACCTTTTTTGGTGCACACTCTCTTCAGTTCGCTGGTCAACATCTGTCCACACAATCGCCTTGACGTGCCAATTTGGAGGAGCGCGACAAAAAAGACGAAAAGAAAACAAAGAAAAAGCGTGGACAGAGGGGAAAAGTGCCGCTGCATTTTTCGAATAATAATTTAATTAGTCTTTTTAAATTTTTTTTTTTTATTGACATTTTCAATTTCGCGCTTCCTTTTTTATTCTTTGTTCTTCGAATAATCTTCGATCTGTTCTAACTATTGCGTGAACTCTTGGGGAACATCTGTGGTTGTCATAAGTCATTAATGGGGTCATTAGGCATTTAAATGATTGGTCCTGCCATTGCTGATGTTCAGCTTCATCCTCACCCGCCCCGGGGCCGTAGTAAAAGAAGATGGTTATAGTTAAATAACCACTACCATGATGGTTAACCCGTAGTAAATGAGCAGCAACCACGGGTTCATGGTCATTTAACATGGTGATTTGACCATAAAGGTTAAAATGCAAACCCTGACCTGACTCATGGTTGCACGCTTGACTAGCAACTTTTAAAATTCTGCCAAAAATCATCAAAAATAGATAAAAATATAAAATAAATTTTATAAAATAAAGTACAGTCTACTCTTTCAAATAATGTAAAATATTTTTAAAAATGATGAAAACAAATTTACTCAAAATTTGGATTAAATACCGCTCATAAACTAATAGAATTTACAAATAAAATTTTAACCTGAAAAAATTGAGAAATAAGACAGAAAATTTTGAACAATAAATAGTTGGTGATTGAGTCTTTTGCTACCGTTTTTCTCATAGTTGATGGTCAGTTGACCAGGTAAAATAACCATGGTAAATGACCTTGTCAAATAACCATCTTCTTTTACTACGCTTCCGGGGGATATACCGTTGCCTTAACCTTCAACAGCCAATCCCAAAGATGCTGGAAAAGCGATGTGCAAAAAAGGCACATTAAACGGATGAAATTCCAATGGTCTTCGGACGATAAATTCCCAATTTAAAATAAATTTGGGATAATTATTAGTGTGAAAAATAGGAGGCAAAGAATAAAAAGGAAAATGGGGCACAGTACAAAATCAGAAAAAAGAAGGCACACGTAAAATGACGCGTTTAGAGTGACGGCTTATGGGAGGGGGGGGAGCATTTATTAAATGGGATGCCAAAGTGAAAAACAACTGAAATTCAAGAGGAGGCACCAAATGTTAACAAGCGATGACGTTAAATTGATCTTGTTATGCATTACATTCAGTGTTTTTTTTCTAATTTTTGGCGTAAAAAATTGACTTTTTTAAGGGGCTAAACTCAGCGGGCCAATTTTTGGGTTATAATTCCTTAAGTTTTCTAGTTTATATTAAATATGATTGTTAGTAAAAAAAATGTTAATTAAATGAACAAAAATTATAATTTAAAACTTTGGAAAAGACGGGTTTTCCGGTAATTTTAAGACTTTTTAAATGCATTTTTTAATTGCTAATAAACTTCTAACATGAAGTGCCTTTAAATAAAAGCAGAAGCATTAAAAATGTTCAAATGCAAAATTGGGATTTTAGTCAGCGGAGGGAGTGTTTTGAGTTGGTCCTTCAGTGCTTTAATCTCTCTCATTATGGACAAATGCCCAGTCCATCCTCCACCCCGGGGGGGGGGGGGGGGGGGGGGGTGAGAAAAGAAAAAGGATAGATTAATGGCATTTGAAATGGAATAATGGCTTTTCTGAATGGCACGGTATACCTGTGAGTTCCTTTGAAGTGCTAATTTGTGATTTTTGTTTGGTCTGTACACTTAATACAATTGGTCTGTGGGGGTGCGCAGTTCAGCAGAGGAAATAAATCTTCTTGGACAGTTACTCAGATAGGCACAAAATGAATGGAATGGCACCGCTTATACGCAGTTACAATTTTAAGATTTGACATTTTTGCCCATTTAATGGGTCCAACTCATTCTTTCAGAGGTATTTTGATTTGAATTCATATGTATTTAAGGGGTTTTATGAGGGGTTTCTTGTCCATATTTGGCATTTTAATTAAATGCTTACAATGTAAAGCCGAATGATGAAAGATCAAAAATGGTGTCGGGCGGGGGAAGGAATGGCACAGAAAAGGAATGCCATAAGTCCAAAAGTTTTTGCTCGAAGCGTCAGTTATCGAATTGGATGTGTAAATAAATAAAGTCCTCCCCCAATTTCATGGTGTGCTTTTAAGCTTAAATTGTCCACTCTTTTTTGATAATCAGCTCCATTTTTTGTTTTTTTTGTGCTCAATCTCTCCGGCAATTGACCGAAGTTTTGGCATTTTAAACAATTCCGACAAATGGTTAAAAGTGGGTATTAATTGATTGAGGTAGGCAGGGACAATTACGCTAATTGGTCTGTTTCTTCTTTTGCTTCGGGCGGTTGCGGTTGGCATGGCACGAATTGCGAAAAGTGTGATAATCCTTTGGAGGAATTTAAATTGACAATTATTTCATCAAAAAATGAGTTTTTAACAGAGCCGTATTGAAGAAAGCTTTTCAAAAAAAAAAAATTACAAAAAAAAAAAGGATTTGTGAGCCTAAAAAGGAAGACATTTCCAAACACAATTCTAAAGCTTAAAATTGTATTTTACTCAACAAAATTAAATGTTTGTAGTGTATTATTTGTCAGAAGTGTTGTGACTGGATGTATCCAACTTGGCCAAGAGGATAAATCCCACTCACAACAAGTAGCTGATCTCAGCAAGTTTGGCTTTAAATTAGACTTTTGGTCAATTTTCAATCTGAAAATTTTAAAGCTCAAAAAGTGCAAAAATGAAATGGCTCATTTGTCAGTCGGCTGTGGTACATTGGGCGGTTCCTTTTTGCCACCCCCCCCCCGCCGAAATAATTTGTTTTCTTGACCTATTTTACGCGCTAATTATGAATATGACATTTTTTTTGTCCAATTACGAATCCGGAACCCGAATTCGAACCAAAAGTCGAAAATTCATTTTTTAAATCCGATTTTTAGGCCAAAACAGGTATAAAATAGCCTTAGATAATTTAATGACGCTTTTTTGATGTGTTTCATGTATTGGGAACCGCCCTGTTTGGCGCGGCCAGTTTGGCGTCAGATTTAAAAAATTTTGAATTTTTGTTCGAATTCGGGTCCGGGGTTGGGAATTGGAGAAAATGTATGGCAGGTTCGTTATAAGCGAACCGAAAACCCCTTAAAACATGTTTCTTATGGCTTACATTTTTTTTTTTGTTGAAAAATGGGAGGGGGAGCTAGCCTTTGAATGACCGAAAAAACTAAACAAATCATAGATTAGATGAAATCATATGCCAAACCTGAGGTCGCCCCTATTGTTCCCTCTTTACCCCTACCGAATAAAATATATATTATTCGAGCCTACCGCTAAACACTGAGTTTGGGGGATGATATAATGTCAAAGACACCATTTTATTTTTAACGGTCAAATTACAGTATAATTATGGAAAATAATTTATCAGAAAAACCTATTAATTGCTTTTGGCCAATTTCATAAAATGTTTGTGTGCAATGTTTACTCTATTAACAAATACTGGCAAATTTTCAATTAGGTCGGAACATGGAAAATAGTTTAGTTCTTTGATATTAATTACAAATTGCCGTTTCCTATTGCATATTTTATTTTTTGTTAATTACCCCCTCTCTAATGTCCTGTATTATTGTCACTTTTTATGCTAAAAAAAAGTGCATAAAAATTAAGAAAGTTATCAAATTTCTGCCAAAAATTATTTTTCTTCGAATTGTTCGTTTGTGCCATTCCCTCTCGGATGCTTAATAACAATCGGCATGTTTTTTTGCAACAAATTGTGACAAAATCCATTGAATGTTCGCTTTATCATTCAAATTAGCAAAGTGATTATTGGCGGTTTTTGTTTTTTCTTTTCGTCTGTCTTTTTCTCTCCTCTCTCATCCTTTTCTGCTCCTTTGTCTTCTTTTCTTTCTCTCTCGTCGGATTTCCTCATCTTTTTGCCATTTCAATAAAATCCGCCGTACTTTCGCGGTGGACTGAACTGCGGATTTTTGGGCCGGGGACAGATCAGTCCGCACTTGTCGGTAGAACAGTTGCCTAGCTCGATTTTGCAGTTCGGCACGCACACCATATTCTGCGGCTGATCGGCAAAACACGCGCGGAAACAGTCTCTGAACGCCACGTAACAATTGTGGCAACAGACGGCGGTGGGCCTTTGAAAATTGAATGAAATTTAATTTTAATTTTAATTTGACACAATTCGGTGCGGGTAAAACATTTAGAATGTGAGTTTAACAGATTTGCCCCAAAATAGTTAAATTTTGAGCTTTTTGTCAAAATATTCCCATAAAACAACAAATTTGATTTTCAATAAAATTTCCCTTTGGCTTTTTCAAAGACAAAAAAATGGAAAAACTCATATTTCGAAGAATTAAATTGAATAGATTTTTTTCTTTGTTCCGATTATTTGCCTAATTCTCATCTGTCCCACTTTACTCTCTTTTTAAAATTCCTTTAATTTGTTTTCCTAGCATTTTGTTCAAATAAATAAAAGTTATAATATATTTTCAAATTCTTTAACTTTTGAAATTCCCAACATTGGGACTCTTTTCCTCAAATGGAATACCAAATTCGTCCCGTAAATATTTGTACGTCTCTTCTTTAACTTACTCTTCAGTTTTGTTGCCAATGTTAAATGGTGTGAAAAGAAGAAAAAGGGTAAATGCCAAGAAAAACATTGTCAACTGAAAATATTGGGGGGAGGGAAAATGATATAAAAAAGGGATTAGAATATTTCATAAAATTGTTTTTTTTAACATTGGGATAAAAATAAACTCAAAAATTTCCACAACTTTTTTTTTAATTCACTGATTTTTTTCTTGTAATAGAGCCAATAAAAAGCTATGGAATGATACTAAGATTGTTTAATTTGTGCATCTGAGAAATGTGATGAAGAATTTTCACGGGAAATAAAAATGAATAAAATTATTCGAAATAAATAAATGGAAGGGAGGGGACACTGAAAATAGAATTAATTATGCACATAAACAACCGAAATGAGCCCATTGGGACAAATGGTAAAAAAAGAGGCAGAAAAAAACATTGGGAAAGGATGAGTAATCTGAGCAGATGATTTTACTGAATAATTATTTTTTAATATATATATATTTTTATAGATGGTAATTAATGGACTTAAATAATAATTGAAAAGTAATTAAATTAATTAAAAAAAAATTTATCATTTAATTATAATTTAAATTGCTCAATCTTTTGGTCCGTTTTTAAATGTCTTCATTTGCTTTAACTGCTGTGCCATGCGATTTAACTTTTTCAACAAAAGAAGGGCTAATTGGCCAAGAATTCTCAAATTTTTCAAATTAAAAAAGAATTAAAGTTAATGATTGCGTGTATTTTTTTTTTCGGCCTGATTTTGAATTTTTACAAATCGTGGTCTCAAATTGTCTCATTTATTCCTCCAAAATAATTTTGGTGAGAAATTTTTGCAATTCTGAGCGCCTTTTTTACAGATTCTAAATTCTGAAGAGGACGAAATTGTAAGTTAAGCATGATTTTTGCAAATCATTGAAAGTTTAGAGACAAAAAACTTAACAAAGATTCAAATAAAAAAAATGTTTTTCTGACAGAGAAAAACCAAATATTGTATAATAAATTTTGGTTGCTTTTTGGGTACTTTCCTGTTATGAGACTACAGGCCAAAATTTTAAAAAATCAACGAAAGGGCGCGCATAAAACATATAGCGCGCGGTGGGATTATTCAGGAGGCATAAATGCGACAATTGCCGATAAAATATCGTCAAAAGGATCAGCTCCGCGATGTTTGCAATCTTCACGCCAAAGAAATTCGCATAAATTTTTATGCGCGCCCTTTCGTTGATTTTTTAAAATTTTGGCCTGTAGTCTCATAACAGGAAAGTACCGCTTTTTGTTAAAATCTTCCCAACAACAAATACAGAAGGCACTCATTAAGCAAATTAAGAAAGGCTTACACTGTGATGCCGGCGGAAGGAAGCGGAGTCGTGGGTTCGAGTCCCGCCCGGGCGCCTATCCTTTTATGTTCTACAACATATCTTCATCTTATATAATTCTGCTGAATAAATTTCATATATGTAACATTTTATCCTTTGCTTTTAAAATTTATGTTAATTTATAAAGGGAATGTTTTAATGGGCTCTTTTTGATAAGACCATTCATTCACAGGGGAAAAGGTCCCTTCGTCCGTCCATTGATAATTTCGGTTTCCTTTGCAAAAGAGAAATGATTCGATTGATAAACCTCACATTTGTTGTATGTGCATCAGTAAGACCATACAATTTTGAATTTGATGACAAAATGTGTTCCATCGATTTGTCCATTTGTTGGACTTTTCGTTTTCTTAAAGTGCATTATGTTTATTTTATTATTATTTTTAATATTTATTATTGTTTATTTGCTCATTTCTTATTTAATTTCTCCTTAAATGGCCGCTAATTCGGCGCACCAAAAGCTGCTCAACAACAATGCCGAAGCTGAAGTGAGCAAAATGAAGAGAAACGGAAAACAATTAGCTGTGATTGTATTTTCTCATTTATTTTAATTTAATTATTTCCCCAAAAGCTTCCCGTCTCTTCCCATCAATTTGCCATCCCTTCAAATGGTTACGGTGCCATCGCCGCCATAACGACACGGCCGTCGGTAAGCGCTTCGTCCAATTCGTCGTCCGATGGCTTTCACTGTCACGCGGACGGCGACCGACGGCAAACGCAAGTGACAAATGGCACAAACGATCAGAGAAGGGCACGGACAGTGCTTTGGATGTCGGTGGGGGTGTGCTTTGTTTTTATGATTTGCGAAGTGATCGGAGGTGTGCTGGCCAATTCATTGGCGGTCGGTCGGATTTTTCAAATAAAACGAAAAAAGAGTTAAAAACATCCATCTTTTCTTCAGATCATTACGGACGCCGCCCATTTGGTAACACAATGCCATTTCAAAGAGAAAATTAAAAAAATAAAACAAAAAGCCAATAAAATGTTAATCCAAAAAATACAAAATGAACAGAATCCCTTTGTTGTTTCAGCTGACCGATTTGGCCAGCATGTTAATTTCGCTATTTTCTCTGTACATTGCCAGTCGACCAGCCTCGCAGCGCATGAGTTTCGGTTGGCATCGCGCAGGTGCGTAAAGTGCCGTTCATAAAATGCCATTTTTCTTTCTTCTTCCCCCCCGCCCCTCCCCTTCCCACGAATGGCACTGAATTTTAATTACAATTTCATCGATTTTCATTTCCCTTTAGAGGTTGTCGGTGCCTTTATTTCCGTGGTCATGATTTGGGTGCTGACCGGAATTTTAAGTGCATTTCTAATTGGCACTTCTCTGCTCTTTCATTAGCCTTTTTTTGCTCAATTAGTGTATTTGGCATTAGAGCGAATGGTCACTTCCGACTACGACATCCAAGCGGGGATTATGGCCATCACAGCAGCGATCGGAGTGGGCGTCAATTTGATGTGAGAGTTTAGACATTCATTCGGAGTTCGAAGTGTTTACCATTTTAAGTATGGGCCTATTACTGTACCTGGGAGGACATTCGCATAGCCATTCCCACCACGGGCATGGCACGCATTCCCAACGGCAAAACAACAACAGCAGGGCACAGAACGAATTCATTGCGCAAAACGCACCCGTAACGGAAACCCATATTGATACGGTAGAGAGACAGCAACAGCAGCAGGGCCAAAACAGCACGAGGGCACACACGAATATCAATGTCAGGGCCGCCTTTGTCCATGTCCTCGGTATTTGGGTAGAAAAAAGAAAGAAAGAAATCACTTCCAATTTGAGGTGATCTGATCCAAAGTGTCGGAGTTTTGTTTGCCGGGTTGCTTATTTATTGGAAGGTGATTAATGGCACCCATTTTGGGAAATGATTTAATGGTTCAGCCAAATTGGCACATTCTCGACCCAATTTGCACTTTGATGTTCTCCGCAATCGTTCTGAGTACCACCATTTATATTATTCGGGATGCACTGGTTGTTCTTTTGGAAGGTCCAACTTTTGTTTTTCCCTTTAATTCATTTATTTTTTGATAGGTCGCCCGTCAACCATCGATTTTCGCCATGTTTTTGGTAATTCGCCTTTTCACAGTTTGTCTTAACACTTCCGTTTAGATGCCCTTGAACACATCGAAGGAGTAAACAAATGATACTAATACCATTTATTTTGTTGCCTCTTTTGTTTATTGCCAATTTCATTAGGTCAAAAAAGTGCACGACCTTCGAATTTGGGCCCTCACTTTGGACAAAGGTGCCTTTGTGCCGTTATTTTTGAAAATGCTCTTTTTATATTTCCTTTTCAGTTGCAATTTCGGTCCATTTGGAAGTCGAATCTGCCGCGGACTCTCAACAAATTCTGAAGGCCACCACACTTATGCTGAGACGCGACTTCAATGTGCACGAATCGACAATTCAAATTGAGGGTTATCAGCCGGAAACGGCCAATTGTGGCCAATGTGTGGTGCCGGCAAAATGAAAGGGTAAAAAAGGCCGAATGGTTTCATTGGAGGAGAATTGTTATTATTAAATATTAAAATGCATAAATTGAAGAAAAATTTGCAGATTTTATTGTTGGATAAATTCGAGCGCATTGCTTTAATTATTAATTAATTTGGCCGTGTCATTTCATTTATTTATTTATCTATTGCCTAATGAACCCCATTTATTTATACAATTTGCTACTAAATGATCACCCGTCTATGAATCATTTTGTTCATTCGTTTGTTTTTCCGCTGTTTCATCTTTTCTCATTTCTTTCATTAATCGTCAGAGCAAACACTCGTGAATTTTGTGGCGAAATTCTGAGCACTTTTGCGGGCCAATTTTCGCCGTTAGCATTTTTTTCCGAAATATTTTGTGCCATTTCCTGCATTTCGGTGCACGGTTTGCAACTGCAATTTTGCTCCGACTTCGTTCTGATCAGTGCCATTAGGTCAATTTTGATGCGCTCCTTCACTCCGTTGTTGAATTCCCAAAATGTCTGTGGTTTTTTCTGCTCTTTGCCTCGCCTCGAAGGTAGTGGCGACCCGAAAACTCCCTTTTGGTCCAACAAATGCTTCTTCAACTCCTTCCATTTGTTCAGTATTTGCCATTGTTTTTTCACCTTTAAAAAGTTCCAAAACTTTGACGGTTTCACAATTTAACCTCTCCCCCTCCCCTCCCCCCCCCCCCTCCCCATTAATCCATCCCATTTAAGCATATTTTCCATTAATTACCCGTCCATTAATCCATTTTATGGGTTTTTATTTTTTAAATCCCATTTGTTTCTGTCAATTTCAATTGGATGTCTACCATAATCCAATCCTTGCCTTAAATTTAGAAATTAATTCTATTTTCTTTTGGTCGTCTTTGTTTATGAACCGCCATTTCGCCAAAAATGTGTCCATTATGCGTTCATACAAATTCATCGCCCTTTCATATGCGATCAGCAGTCTTTCTAATTCTGTTTCCCCGTCATTGCATCCTTTTTGGACCAGTGTTGCGAATTTGTCATTATCGAGCAGTTTTTTGGCAAATAATTCAAAAAAATTCTGGTTGGGTTCAAGCGATTCCAAAAATTGGGCGTCTTTTGTAATATTTGTCGCAACTTCATTCACTGTTTTCTTGTCCTTGTCTTCTTGGCGCACTTTTCGGTTGGGACTGTTCTTTTTGGCGCATCTTATCGGAATTGGATTGGTCGCCGATTCGGAAGGCGATTCCATGCCTTAAGGTCGGTTTTGGGACAAAGTCAATTAGACACAAATAATCAAATTGTAATTTCTAAGCAAAGAAAACCTTTCATGACGGAAAGTGCCGCAAAGAAAAGGCAAAAAAAGGCGAAGAAATGCAATTGGAAAACATTTTGAATGCCAAAAGTAATTTTGTACATTTTATGCATTTGATGATTGAATAAAAATGAGTAATAATCAGAGGAAGGGACGGAGAGAAAGTGGCAGCAAAAGACGTCGTCTTTAATAGCCAAATAAATGAGTGGGCGTTTGTTGTTTATACGTTGTACATTCGATTTGTTGGTGTCAGTTCTGTGCCGCCTTTTCCTTGCGATCCATTTCCGGGCCAACAATATTTGTCCTTTCCGTGCCAGGTTCGGAATTCTTATTTTTTTAGAAAAACTCAATAATGAAAAATAAATTTTTATTATTTAATATATATTTTGGATCAGGCTACTGTTAAGAATGTGATAGAAACCCATCTTTTTTGTCGGAATTCATCGACGGAGAAAAAATACTGTATAAATCAGGGTTCTCAGATGAAAATTTTAAAAATCATAAGGTCTGGTTAAAAAAAACCAGATTTTGGGGTCAAAATAATTTAGGCAAAGCCCTGAAAATTTTGAAAAATATAGAGTTCGCTTGAAAAAAATTGTGAAATTTTCTTATTTTTACATCATAGGGCGAAATCAGAACAAATTAAAAAACAATGGGCTGAAATCTGAAAATTTCTGACAAATCAGAACAATTTTGTTTTGTCAGATTTGGACCCCCCAAATCAATACAATCTGAGAATTCAGAACATTTGAGACCCCTGGTATAAGTCAAAAGAACCTATGCCTAATTATTGAATTCAAAAATCAGTTTAGTCATGCTATTTAGTTGGAATGTCCTTTTAATATCAATGTCCTGTTGAATTTCCCGACACTCGAGAACTGGGAAACGAGACCCCCAAAAAAACGAGAAAATTCTCGACTCGTTAAGTGCCTTTTTCGGCATTTTTAGTAGAGCCAGGAATTTTGAAAAACCCGGGAACGGGGACCGACGATGACCCGGGAACGGGGAAACTGGGGCAAAAATTCACGTTTTACCGGGGTCCCCGTTCCCGGTCTTTTCCATAAAAACCCGGGAACGGGAACGGGGCCCCCGGGAAATCCCCACCCCACCGGGGCCCCCGTTCCCGTCCGAGCTCTAATTTTTAGTGTTTTTTTTTTTGGTTTCCCTAATGATTTCAGGGCTTGGATCGGCTAAGCTCAACTTAGCACAGGCGATTTCAAAATCTATAAGGGGGAAATTTTTAAATTCAAAACATTAGCGCCGAATGTAGGTCATTATTATTTTAGTGATTTCCAAACCCCATGTTTTTTGTTTCAATTTATCAATAAAATATTTTAAAATTAAAACATAGAATTAAATCACCATTTTCTTTAATCTCTGCCGCTGTTTTCTTTTTTTATTAACAACATTGGTCACATATTCGTTGACGAAGCCATAAAAAGACTACGATCACTCGAACATTTTTGTACTAAATGTTTGTTTATTAACAGATAATTACTATAATTGGCATCAATTACCGGGCCTGTAATTCTTTTCCATCACTCTACTCTCATGAAGAAGAGACATCTGATTAAAGTAATACATATGTGTAATATAACGAATGCGCCATTAGGATTGTCGGGTTTTCAAATTGTTGTTTATCCCCCCCCACCTGCTCTTTGGTGACCAAAAGTGGATCTGTGAACACCGTCCACGTCACATTTTCTGAGTATGGCGGTGTAGTCAAAGAACTTAAATTTTAAGAAAGATGGGTAATCAAATATTCGTTCTGAACGTTTACCCCTCATAACGGAAAAAAGAAGACATAAGACGTTGTTCGTTTCAGTCAACGTCCTGGCAACAATCTTCGGGCAATTTTGAGGACAACGAATGTTGGGAATCGATGGCAGTGCACTGCTCGAACTCAAAGACTTTCTTCAGTGCCTCCATTTCTTCAGCGGAGAATACTTTTTTTTTTTCATCCGATTCATTGTCCAACTTCAGGAAAATGCCGAAAACGGCTAGTTTTGACTGAAAGATGATTAAGTTGGATTACAGAATAAAAATGCTTTTTCCGACCGTGTCCTTGATTCCCTCGTGGACCAAGTGAAGTTCGCCGGGGTAATGCAGGCTTCCGAGTGTATGTTCAGAGCCTGAAAATCACATGCAGTTTGAATTAACTAAAAATATGAATTGTTCTAAAAGACTACCTTTTTTATCATTTTGGGCCCAATGGAAATGGTATTGTAAGAAGCGTAATTTCGGTCTAGCATTCCTCCGTAAAGTTCGTGCGGTGCAACCAATAAGTCGGGTTAGAATTGAACTTTAAATTCAAACTAAAAACATTTATTTTTTATTTATTGATCCGACTTCCAATGGCCAGTGTTTCTCAATAGGCCCGTCAAGGGTTTATTGTAATTGACCAGATATAGCGGTTGCGAATTGGCAGAGTGGATGTGCATTTTGGACAGTGTAATGTCAATGGGCGATTGATAATTGCCTAAAATGTTTTTTAAACTTTGTTATTTAAGTATTTTTCTCTCTATCTGTCCATTCTCCTAAAAAGAGGAACTCAGAGGGAAAGAAAGGGGGCGGAGAAGGGAGGGGAGGGAGGAGAAGGAATCTGGAGAAAAACCTCCTCCCACCACCACCTTCCTGCCTCCACCCCCTATAGAGGAACTATCTTTTGTGAAAGTGATGAGCATGAACTCAACATTAAAGGTTTTCGGTTCGGTTTGTGAGTCTTCATTTGTGTTAATGCTATACTTAAAGATTAGCATTTCCCCTCCACCTAGATACGTTTCCATTATGCTTTTTGGCTGAGTTCCATGTATTTAAATCATTTTAAGTTGAAAAATCGAAGTCTGATTTTTGGAATTTTCGACTTTTTGTTCGAGTTCGGGTCTGGGGTTCGGAATTGGATAAAATGAATATCATATCCGTAAGTGACCCTGAAAAGCCTACTGCAAAAGTACCAAAAAAAATTTTGCTAATATTTGATGTGTGTTTTGAGCAACCCTTTCAAACCAATCACAAAAACTATAAACTATTCAACATAATAAATTCATGAATAGATCCCTGAAAACGTATTTATAGTTCCAAAGCATTTAATTTTTGAAAAATTGGGGGGGGGGGAGGAGTGGGACTAAACAATCATTAAAATTCTAACGCTTCACTTACCAATCTCGGGCGTTCGTCATGCTGCTGTTATTGCTGAAAATACGTTGATTTTTTTAAAAATAATTTAAATTTGGATAGGGACCGTTGTAAAAAGTATTCCTTTTTAATCTATGAAACTAATTGCTTATTGCGAATTATTGTGTAGTATTAAATATCATATATCCATGACGGGTACAGGGCGTTTCGGCCCCCGCGTTTCGGCCCCGAAGTCGTTTCGACTCCGGGGTCGTTTCGGGCCCGGGGTCGTTTCGGCCCCAAGCGAAAAAAAACAAAAATAAAATAAGGCTATCAAAATTTTTTTAAACTAAGGGTCTCCTAAGCCTAGGCCTAAGCAAGCTCAGAGCCTAGGTTAGTTGCTTTTTCGAGTGATTTCTTAGGCTTAGAGGCAGTTGGCCTACCAGTGCATTAAAAATACCCTGCAATTATTTTTTTAATTTCTAAAACTAGCGTAAGGTTTAAAAAAATTTCCAAAAATTTTTTTTTGGTTTTCGAAAATTTCATAAATTTTTTAGAAAATTGGACCCTATTTTTAAGTTTGAGTTAAATTTTTAAAATACATAGAGGATTCGTTTTGAAAAAAACTAAGGGGTTTAGTTTTCAAAAAAAATATATTCAAAAAAACTAGGGGGTGTTTTCGAAAAAAAACTTGGGTTTGTTTTTTACCATTTTTGGCTTGGGGCCGAAACCACCCTGGGGCCGAAAAACGGGGGCAGAAACGCCGGTTGGCCATCTATCAAAAATAAAAAGGGTATTGACTTTATATTGGAATGATAGGATGTCACAATTTGAGTTGGAACATAAGGAAAGTCATTTAAATTGTGTAAACTAATAAACCTCTGGTATCAATTTGCTTCGCTTCGGTTCCGATGATTCGTATTTAGCGTCCATACTAGCAATAAATAATATTAAATCTAAGAAAAAATTTTGCGAGTCGAAATATTAGCGGGTCCTGTTTTCTGTTAGGTCGCACCAAAACCAGGCCTTTCTGTAATACTGTGCTTTGTCACCACTGTCCCCCTTTTTTTGAAATGTCAAATCTTATAAATCGTTAGTGACAGACCCGACAGTTTTCGGAGTCGTAGATAACGCCGGCCAAACCCCGGACCCGAACTCAATCCAAGTCAAAAATTTAAATATACCAAAGTTAAGATAAGAACAAAAATTAGATTATTCATGAGGTGAAACGAAAACTCAAAAAATGGGCTTGAAGACGGGGTAAATTCGAAAAAAAAATTCCTAGGTGTTGGGAAAAATCAAAGAGTGAGGAAGGAAAGAGGACAAAATTTTCTATAAAATGCCGTTTGATAAAATAAGCGGTGGGGGTCGGTTTCGTGCGATGCCCATTTTAAAGAATTTCATTGGGATTTCAAAAAAATTGCTAAGAAAAAATCCAATTAAGTAAAAAGGCATTAAATTTTTTAATTTGAAAATATTCAAAGAAAACTTAAAGCAATTTAAAAATCGATAGACTTGGTTCTAGGATTTTTCCATGAAATAAAAACCAAAAATACACCCGTAATGAAAACTTTTTGAAAATTTTCAAAAAATCCCCACAAAAATAAAAAATTTTCGAGTTTCTTCAAAAAAATTTTAACAAATTTTTTAGTTACTTAATTTAAAAATAATAATAATCGAATGCGTTTTACCCCCAAAAAACTTTGAAAAGTATCTCAACAGTAATGGATGTCATATTCGTGATCAGCGACCACGAAAACCCCTTAAGACATGTTTTCTATGGGACCGCCCAGTTCGGCGTGGACCCTTTCGGCGCGACTGGCCATAACTTTTTTCATTTTCGTCCAAATTAAATAAATTCGATATTACAACATGCTCAATTTCAAAAAATTTTGAAAATAAACAAAAAAAAGTTATGGCCAAAAAACCTCAAAAAATGTGATTTTTCTGGATAATTCGGCGCAACAGGTCATAACTTTTCTATACATGGTTGGATTTTTTGATTTTTTGGCAAGATTAATGCAGCACATATAAACCTTTCTGATGATACCAATTGTCCTTCTCAAAGTGGGCCACGCCGAAATGTCTCACGCCGAACTGACCCGGACCCCAATTACGGTAAAAACTCAACTCGTTTTTCTCTCGACTCGTTTTTTTAACTCTATTTTGCGTGGAGCGCAGACAGAGGTATCTAAAACTGTCCTTATACTTATAACACGTATAACGAATCGAGACAAAAACTAGATGGATGTCGTCCACAATTACATCGTCCATTCTTAGATCCTTGGTCCATTTTAAGCAAAATAGTTAAGAAATACTCGACAAAAAAAAATTACAAAATCTTATGATAAATCTATGGTATATTCGAGGTCAGCGAGCCAAAAACCTTGAGGAAACTCGTGAACACATACTCCCTTTTTATAATTTTATGGAAAATTAAACCAATGATTTTAAGAATTTTAAATTAGCAAATTTATTTTATGCTTCAATCTGAGTGACAAAGACAGACAAATGGTGACTCCGATCTTGGAGGAAATGAAATAATGAAGAGATTGTTAAGTGAATTCGACTCGGGTTAAAATTAAATGTGCAAGTGTATTCATCTATTATGCTCAATGACAAGTATTTTCAAAACAAATTCACGCAAAGCGTCCGAGCGACGTAAATTTTCGACCCACGACCAAATGAATGACGGGTGACGGACTCTTTATCAAAGAACGCGCTTCGACGACCGACATCTTAAAGGAAAAGGGAATAGAGGCAAAAATATATTTGAAAGTTAACCCACATTCATAGTTGACTGATGTTGGATGAAGAAAACCTGAACATCGAAGAGGGAAGTTTATAGACAAATAATGGTCATTTCTCACCCGGTCGCCTTGCATCAAATGGCCATTTTTACTCGCGACGGACCCACTGGTGATCTTGTGGATCTGAATAAACAAAAATTTTGTGCTTTTCCCTCATCGCCCTTTTCCAAACCAAAATCGAAAACGGTCCATTTGCTGGCTTTGAGCCTTCGGTCATCGTGCGAAGCAATAGGCCAACAGTGCCTTCATTAATTCCTTGTGGGCGATGCAAAAGGACAGTGTTAATGCGATATTGTGAGTAGTCGTTGAAATTGAGTGTGTTTCGAATGATGATCAACTGAACTAACTATTATTGAACCAATTCTTTGTGCTTAAACAAACTTCGTGCAGTGACGGCTCCATCATTTCCTTCTTCCGGCAATACTTCTGGTGCGGAGTTAGCGCACAATCGGAGGAATTCGATGCAATGGTTGTTGAAGCGAATTCGATGACCGGGACACATTGGGAATCAACGCTGGTCGATGGACTGTCCCTTGATGGACGACTATTTTGGTGAGGCACTGTTGTCGCCGGGAGGACATTCGTTGAATCATCAGTAGACGACGACGACGAGGTCGGCATCGGCGGTGGTCCAGCGCCGAGAGCATTGAACTGGAAAAAATATATTAAAACGGCATTCAACATATGTTTAAATCTTGTTAGTTTGCAATTTAGTCGGCAAAACATTCTGTCAGGACTAACAGACAAGGAACTGGAGCATAAAACTAAAGTAAAATTTCGTTTATTTTTTATTGAAATAAATAGGAAGATCTGAAAAAAAAACTTTTTTTGTTTTGGAAAAGCTGCGGCCGAGAGTGTCCGGTCTCTAAAAAAACAAAGAAGATATGGCGGGACACCCAAGCTCAACGAATGAGCGCAGTGTGCTCTCTCATATAGGGATTTTCTGAATGGATTGAGATAAATATGTTACCAAGGAGAGCGTTCTTACTTAAAAAGACAAGTCAATTATGGGTGGAGAAAAAAAAATCAGAATTTAAAGTGAAAAATGCGCAAAAACAGTTCACCCTCGTTCCGCGGGTACACCCCAAATCGTCGCCGCTGAAACGTCGCCGCCGAAACGTCGCCGGCCAAAACGTCGCCGGCCAAAACGTCGCCGGCCGAAACGTCGCCGGGACGAAACGTCGCCGAAAAAAAAATTGCTAAAAATCCTAGAATTTTTTATTGGAAAAATTCTTTCAAGTTTTTTCTTGAAGAAATTTCTGAAAATATCAAAAAATGCTTAAAAACCAAAATTTTTTGTAAAATTTCTTAAGTTTCAAAAAAAAAATTTTGAAATTTTTAGTTTTTAAGCATTTTTTGATATTTTCAGAAATTTCTTCAAGAAAAAACTTGTTTTCTAATAAAAAATTCTAGGATTTTTAGCAATTTTTTTTTCGGCGACGTTTCGTCCCGGCGACGTTTCGGCCGGCGACGTTTTGGCCGGCGACGTTTCGGCGGCGACGTTTCAGCGGCGACGTTTCGTCCTGCTCCCCGTTCCGCTATAATTTTTTTGCATCAAATTTGAAAAAAAAGAACGAGCTCAAATCTTTTCGAATTTGCCTCTTCCATCCATAGTTCTGTTGTTTCGCTAATTTGTCGGTGGTATTATTTGTCAGAATCCATACAAAAAAACCTTTCTCTATTCCAAGAATATGTGTAGCTAACCAATGAAAATTACATAAAATAACTCCTCTCGGTCTGTAATGTACGAGTTCGAAAGATTCTTTACAAATAAAAGTTACGGATCTGGGACTGAATAGTCCCAGCCCCGGGAAGTAGTCGAGTGTTCGGTACTTTGGAATTGTTTTTTACCGTTTTTGTTTATTTTTTGGTCGTTGGACTGTTGAGTGCCAGGTACTTTGGATTTTCACTCCGAGTCTATAATTCGTCACAAGGTTATTACCGCAAACTTTCGAACTCGTAAAATACAGACCGAGTATAAAATGTCCAGTTTGTGAAGTATAATTATTCTTGTTTCCAATGGACCACCATTTGAATATTTTAATAAAAACTTCGTGCAGTGACGGCTCCATCATTTCCTTCTTCCGGCAATACTTCTGGTGCGGAGTTAACGCACAATCGGAGGAATTCGATGCAATGGTTGTTGAAGCGAATTCGATGACCGGGACACATTGGGAATCAACGCTGGTCGATGGACTGTCCCTTGATGGACGCCTATTTTGGTGAGGCACTGTTGTCGCCGGGAGGACATTCGTTGAATCATCAGTAGACGACGGCGACGAGGTCGGCATCGGCGGTGGTCCAGCGCCGAGAGCATTGAACTGGAAAAAAAAAGTATCGTCTGAAAGGATAAGTTTCCTCTGACTTGTTTAATTAGAAGGGCAACGTTGTAATTGTTGCTCTGATGATGCTCGGTCGTTGCTGCTCCCACGCTACACGTTCTATTCCGTGCCGTTTTGTTGATTCGTTTGTCCATTTCATCAAATATTCGTGTATTTGGGGATGGTGTTGTCGGGGTTATGGCCGATAATAATAAAGCGGCAATGCGTGAAGCTTGTGTATGCCGTGCTAAAAAAACATTTTTTAACGCACCCACTGGGTTATAATGAGAGATATCTGGTCAAAATAATGTTGTCAAAGGCCACCAATGTTTTTCCCGTTAAATCGTTTTACATGCGTTCGTCACAATAACAGTGAATAGGTGAATCAAATTTGATTCTCCTTTATTTACTTGTTGCTAGACCATAAGTCAGGGTTGTCATCTGTCCTTAGAATCAAAGGACGTCCTTTGAAATTGGCATTTTGCCCACAAAATCCATTAGCAGATCAGACGGCGCACCTACGTTTTGTCGACTCGACGTTTTGTCGACTCAGCCAAAAATGCACGTTTTGTCGACTGCACGTTTTGTTGACTTGGCCAAAAAAGAGATTCTTTCGAATAATTTTGTGTTCGCTGTTCGAAATAAATGTCTAATTGGGTCTGACGAACAGAAAAAAGTGGAAATCGCTTTTTGAAAGTTTAGAATTTGGCCGAGTCGACAAAACGTGCAGTCGACAAAACGTGGGGAGGCGGAGACCGGTCGGGGTCATTTGGGTGCGGCCATTTTGGTGCGAGACGTGTTTAAGAGGTCATAACTTTTTTCTTAGTGAACTAAATTTCACAAAATTGGTATCATCATTCATAGAGTCCGTAAAGACCTTTCAAATGATACCAATTTTGTGAAATTTAGTTCACTAAGAAAAGTTATGACCTCTTAAACACGTCTCGCACCAAAATGGCCCGCACCCAAATGACCCGCTTCGGATCAGACCCAAATTGTCAAAACAAAATTTCCCCGGCGGCGCCTATCGGCACTGCCTCCGCACCCCGCCCCGCCCCCCCCCCCCCCTTACCCCGCTTGGTGAAATAAAATAGGGTAGCAACTGTTTTAGGCCATTTTTCGGGGTATACCCCGACCCCGACGCTCGCACCCCGACAACCCCGTACCCCGACCTTCCACCCCGAGTCGGGGTCGGGGTAAAACATGCACCCCTAAGAATGACATTTTAAGGCAAACTAACACAGGGGTGTGACAACTGGAAAAAGAAAGAAAATTATATATATATTTTTTTTTGAAGCGATTTTTTTTATATTTGAAAAAAAAATTTCCCGGCGGCGCCTATCGGCACCGCCGATTTGAAAACTTTTATTCCAAGAGCAAAAAAACTGTAAAAATTAGAGATCGGGTTTTTCAAATCCACAGGGCCGGGCCGGGCTGTCTTTTTCAAAACAACCGGGTTCCGGGCTCTGCCGCTCAAAACCCTGTAACCCTGTCAACCCTGTTTTTCAAATCGCCGGGCCTTGCGTAGTTCCGCATTTTTTTTAAATTAAAAAAAAACGCTAAGCTTGTGGGCCGGTGGTGCCGATAGGCGCCAACGGGAAAATTTTGTAAATTTGGGTCTGATTTGCTAATGGATTTTGGCCCAAAAACGGCAATTTTTTGCTACCCTAGAATAAGATAACGATTTTTTTTATTGCAAATGATAAATTTTTGGAGTGTCCTTTGAATTCACAAATTCCCCCTTATATCCTTTGAAATCACTTATTGGTCCTTTGAAATAGAGCTCGGGCGATGGCAACCCCTGCCATAAGTGCTTACATTAGCAATAACAAATTTGTATTTTCGGAAAATCGAATCCGGGTTCGGGGGTTCAGATCGAGCCAAAAGAAGCTCGATTTCAAAAGAAAGATAAGCTGACTGATACATACATAAATTGGAAAATATGGCTTTTTTGGCTTTTTCTCAACAATTGCGCCTCTCACCTTCTATCAATTTGCTTTCCGTCTCTTTTGTTGTCCCATTTGGGCTCATTTTTTGCTGTTGATGCTCTGTTCGTCGTTCTTCTTCAGCCTGTTCTTCTGTTTTCTCTTCTCTGCCAAACTCTTTTTCATGAATCCCTTGCGGTGATGAAATGTCTCCGATTTGTCCGTTCCACAAATCGCCTTGACTGCCCCTGACCATTGGCCCATTCCCATCGACAAAGTTCGTCTCCATTCCACTGCTCCTCCTCCTCACCCTCACTCTGTCCCCATTTTCATCATCAAATTGGTCTTCCTCTTCCTCCAATAGGTCAATTACACCTTTAATTTATTTAATTGATTTGGGATGGGAAAAGGACAAAGTTATTCCATTGGACTGTTTCACTCTTGATTATCCATTTTCATTTTGATTTTGGCTTTTCCTTTTTACCTTCTATTTGCCCCCCATTGGTCCTCAAATGTCTGTTCCTTTTCGTCGGCTGTTCCTTTTGCCATTGGTCGTCGTTTTGCGCATCTGTGCTGAGTTTGGCTGTTGTCCTCCACTCATTGCCATTGGCGGCCGCCGAAGGCATTTGCCATTGTTCCGATGACTCTCCGCCGAAGGCGTCCATCCCCCGCCGGGCGACCCTCGTGGAAGAAGTGGGAAAGTCAGCGACTGAATGCGCGGCAAAAGGGAAGCAATTGGAATAGGCGTCGTCAAATTCTTCGCTTCCATTCCCAAAGTGTGCAGCGGAGGAATGACAGTGCAAATGAGGGGACTGTCGGAGGAGGTGAGGGAGGGGCCGCCGTTGAGGGACATCGGCACGGGCGTGGGCTTCGTTTCCCATCATTTGTCGACCGGTTGCCCGCCCTGAAATTGTGCTGACGTAAAGTGCGGTTTTTCCACTTAAGAATCACGGGGAAAAGCCATTGCGAGGAAAATTAAAAAGCAAATAAATGGTCAATTCGGAAGAAGGCGACAAAAGTGCCAAACATATAAAGTCATTTTATACCAGTAAGGTTTTCGATATTGTTCTTTAAAACGACTTTTTGGTTGTTTATATGGGTTATGGAAATGTTTGACAAAAATCCTCAAAAATAAATCGTTTCTACAGAAAATCTGTTAACAAGTAATACCAAAATTTTGAAGATTTCCCCTGCGGGCTTATCGGCACCACGGGGATTCCTTTCTCTCAAAATAAAAAAACAAAACGTCGGTCGAAATTTTAAGCTTTTATATGAGAATTTAAAAAGTGAGTTCTGAGTAAATATTGTTTATGTCCGAGTGGACAAATTTAAAGGAATAACAATAAATTTAAACAAAAAAGCATTGTATTTGTAATGGGAGTACTCAAAATCAGTAGAAAGATATTGTGAAACGATCCGTTGGAAAAGACTTTGTCCATTATTTGTGCTATCGATTTGCGACCTTTTGGCCAGGGCGGACGACTTTCGCCGCGAGGGGCCAAACGAAAAGAGGGGACAGAAAAACTCTAACAGAAAACAGCAGCCAAAAGTGGGGGGGGGGGTGGCGGTGGTCAACGGATAGAAGCAAAAGATGTTTAAAACTGACCGACAACAAACTCAAGAGGAAGGGACGCGAAAAGGGGGGCTATTCGAAAAACACCGACGGGCGAAATACCAACGGCGGAAGGACAGCAATTGGAAAAGAAATGTTGCTTTCAAAAAAGTAACCAAAATATTAATTCAAGGGAATTTTTGGCTTATCACATAAACATGACGGGCTGTACATTGCTTTTCCGAACTGTCAGTGTTCAAATCACTTTAAAACAGAGCTATCATTGAAAATTTTCCCAAATAAGACAATCACAAGACAAAAATAAGATTTTCGGGTCAAAAATAAGCCGTTTTTTAAAACGCTGTTTAACGGTTTAAACACGGGTAGGCGGTGCCGGTAGGCGAGGCGCCGCCGGTAAAAATTTTCAAAATTTGAGTATTAATTTGGTAAAAAACTTGATAAAAAATGACAAATAAAATTTAAGGCCAGTTTCTTAACAGATTTTTTCCCAAAAAATAATCAAGGCTTCAAAAATTGTAAAAAATAGTAATATTTTCTTCTTTTTTCCTCAGAGTAAGAAATAAGACAAAAGAGCTGAAATAAGACAGAATCTTACAAATAAGACATTTTTAAATTTGTAAGATTTGGACCTCCAAAATAAGACAAAAACTTACAAATAAGACAAAATGGTAGCCCTGCTTTAAAACTACTTTTATCTTTTATTGTGTTGACCATGACCCTATTTACTATTGCAAATTTTCGGCTTTTTGATGCCAGCACAAAAATGATCAGAAAAAGAAAACAAAGTCCCGAAAAATCGATAAAATTTTAAAAATTATTTTAAGATAAATAATAAAATAATAATTACAAGAAGTCATAAAATTCATCATCCTTCGAGGGGATGCGAACTCGAGGGAACTTTCAATTAGAATTTAAAATAGGATAGTTACAATAATCTGAGATTTAACAGCTTTAAATGCTTTGGACACTGACAGTTCGGAATTTCCATTGTTATATATTTTGCTTAGTCAGAAAGATGTTGAGAAAAATGGAAGTTAATAATGAGAGCATACGACGAAAAGGTTATACGACTTTTGCGGCCAAGATATTTGCGCCTATGTCTATAATCGGTTCCAAATTAAATTGCCTTAATCCCAAATGCCCTAAAACGATTAATAATGGAGAAAGCATCATTTTGGCTCTTTAGGTAATCCATTGGGGTGTTTCTATAATTTATGATTTTTTTTTTCAAAAATCTCCAAGGACGCAATTCTCGGACCAATTTCATGGGTTAGCCTCTCTTAAAGCTTTTTAAGGAATTTGGGATTAATTCAACATTAAATTGAAACCAATTTTGGGCATAGCCGCAAAAGTCGGGCCACAAATGTCTGGGCCGCAAAAGTCGCAACACCGACGAAGAAAAACCATGTAAATAATCATTCTCTAAGAAACTGATAAAATCATTTTCAAAATAAACTTTAAATTAATGTTTAAAAGCGAATGCCAAAAGACAAAAAGGCGAAAGAAGGAGAGACAGTAACTGAACAAAAAAAAAGAATGACAGAGAATGAACCAAAAATGATCGAAGGAATGAAATGAAGAACTTTGAACAAAGGTGCTTGGGGGGATCGCGTCGAATTGGGCGAAGGTAAATGAAAGAAAAGTTGAGAGGGGGGGGGGAATGTATTGTGAGCGGATTAGGGTGGCAAATTTTGAATTTTTGCACTTACAAGAGCAGAAGAAGCGTCTCATAACCGAGTAAAGACATGGGAGAGATATGGGGAGAGAGAGAGAGAGAGAGAGAGGGACGAAAGGGAAAGGGAGAAAGATATAGGATAGGGAGAAAGCGGAATACCACTCCTACCACCACCGCCAGTAGCAGCCGATCTGACCGAAGGAGTCGGTCACTTTTCAATTAATTGTCCCCCGCAAATAGGGCTGCTCATTTTGAGTGTACAATTGAAATTAACAACAAGCATATGAATAATAAAACTCGTTGTTGGATAAATTTAATTTAAGAAGTCACATTATGATAGGCAATGGAATGGCTTTAACTTTTAATATATATATATATATATATATATATATATATATATATATATATATATATATATATATATATATATATATATATATATATATATATATATATATATATATATATATATATATTTATATATATATTTAATGATCGGTGGGAAAATGAGTTTTGCTGGCGATGGGTGTCCGTTGAAGAGAGCAAATTATGTCAGGAATGGAGGGAGGTATCACTCCGCTCATCATTGATCAGTTCGCTTTCTCACAAAGGCTATCCCAAAAGACATTCCGAACGCCAAACTGAGCGGAAAAAGCGCGAATCAAACCCATAACAAAGGAAAGTTAAATTATGTTAAATTGATTGTAACTTATAATCCTAATTAGTCCTAAGTTTGGCTAATGCATTTAAAACTCACTCACTTTTTCAAATGATTGGCAATGCTTTTGGTACACTTATAAAGTATTTTTTCTCTTATTTTTGTCCAATATTCTTTACTTTTATGAAGCCATTTATTAATCATTGTTTTAAAGAAGAATGGATAACAAAGCAAACAACAAACGGAGCCAAGAGGGAGCGAAGGGGGGGGGGGGGGGGGGAGTGATTCATCCCAACGGAGCCGAAAGGGGGAGGGAATGGAACAGATTGCTTTGCTCATCCCTTTTTATCCAAATTTTGATTTCCGTACAAAATACAAAAAATTCGTAAGATGCAAATGGAATGTTTTTATGTGAAAGTTTCATTTTTTTTTTTTAATTACCGTTTTTTTGGCGCTGTGTATTGGCGATTTTTTGCTGGTGTTGGTGTTTTTCCTTTTCTGTTTTATCTCCAAAGCCGATGGTGCTGATGATGTTCATTCTGAAAAACGAAAAAAAAACTTCAATTATTTGGGCTTAATTTTATTTTGAATAAATATAAATTTGGCTTTTTTCTTCTTTTAAATTCCGTCCGCTTCCGCACATTTCGGCCGGCAGAATGACCAATTCTGTCTGAAGCCGCGCCTCCGCAAACAGCCGCAGGCATTGTGCCCGACTACATTTTCGCAATTGGACTCCGTCCACGCGAAGAATCGCGTCAGCCGGCATCAGTCCGGCACGCTGCGCAGCCGACCCGCTCTCGACCTGCTCAACGCGTACACATAGCACGCTGAATCCCGAATGAGTAGAGTCATTCGATTAGAGTAAAGTGACAATCCGATTGTCACAATCAGCACAACTTACCGATCCGAATTTTCTTCATTTTCCACCGCAATTGCCACTCCAAGGCGTTCCTCCAACGACTTGCGCCGTATGCACACTTTGCACTTGACCATTTTGGCCGCCTTGGCCCCGAGCAGAAAGTGCCTGCCCAAGTGGCGCTTCGTGCGCAGAATGACGTTCTGAGAAATGCGATAAATGAAAGATCAAATTTTGAATTCTTACGAATTTTTTCATTAAGTAAAATTTGAGAAAACGATGAAATTAAATGTTGACAAAAAATAAGGAATTTTTACAATAATTCTCTCCCGAAGAGAGTTGCGAAGAGAGAAGGAAAACTCTACCCGATTTGGTTGGTCCGTATTTGAACAGCTTATGTATTATTTATACCAAATTTGGTCATTGGCGCGGAGTTTGGTCAAATTTGCAAATGAGAAAAATATATATATTTAGCTAATAAAATAATGTAAAATATTATTTTGAATTTAGCAATTAAATAATTTACATTAATTATTTTAAGAGGCAAACAATACAAATGTTTGGTTTTATTTTTATTGTATAAAATTAATAAATGAATGGAAAATTTTCCCCATAAAATATAATTTCTGTCCAAAATGCGCTTCTGTTTGAATGATCTTTCCTCTCCCTATTGCATATTTTTCTCATTGGAATTTTCCATTTTCCCATCATTGGGTGAGGGGGGGGGGGAGGGGATAAAAGGCGATTAATGGGGGGGGGGGGGGACAGAAATGAAATAAAATGAATAAGTTGATGAACATGAACATGCACTGAATGCGTTGTATTACGATACTTTTTTTGTTCAGTTGACAAATTGAAAAAACAGCTAATGCCATTTGAAATGCCTACTTGCCTTGTTCAGTTGACAAAGCATCGAACTTCCGCTGCCATTGTTCGCCAATTCGGTGCCGTTTCCCTCCTCCGCCGGCGATTGGCTTTCTTTTTTTTGTTGATCTGCTTTCACATTCTTTTCCATGCTAATTATCATATTTTGTTTTGTTACAATTTTCAATTTTTTTATTTTTAACCTCTCTTCGCCTTTTCCCTCCGTCATCTTTTGGCCCCTCCGAATGCAAATGATCACCTCCGGGCCTTTGGCCATTTTCCGAAATGCCTGAAGTGATTCGGCATGAGTCATTCCAACCAAAGAAACATCGCCCACACTCAGCAATTCGTCACCTGCCATGGAACCAATTTTAATTCCGACTTTTATTTTGGCATTTTACAGTTTCTCAATGAGTTTTCTAAACCAATAACCCAACAGACCCTTCTGCAAAAGTCCACTTTTCCAAGCGATTCCATGCGGAAAAATTGTCTTCACAAATATTCCCATCGGCCCCCGTGGCGAATCGATGCCACCGACGAGTGTGAATCCGAGTTCTGATGAAGGACGGCATCGCTGAAGGCGTTGCTTTTGGTCATTGCCATTGGGGCAGTGGCCCGTTCGGTGACTTTGGGGTGACCGATAAAGCACAATTGTCTGAATGCGACTGTCACAAGACGCATCTGAACAATGGTCGACTGCCATTTTAGGCGAACATAATTGAGGAGTTTTGATCTTTTGAATGAAAATTTTATATTTCATAAGGCATTTTAAGAAAAAATTTAAGGAATATAATCATTCTGATAAATATGGCAAAGGACAGTCAAAAAAAAAAGAAAGAGACAAAGCAAAAAAGCGTTTGTTTGTTTAGTTGTAAAAGGCAAATATACACTTATAATGCAGTTGTTTGTTTGTTTAATTGTGCTTCTGCTAACAAATGGTTGAGTTTGATCGGAGATGATCACTCGTCACTCATCCGCCCCCATGGGTAATTAGCGTGTTAATGCACAAAATAACAAAGGGCACCGATGGGTATTCCGGGTTGTGGAGCATCATTGCGGAGAAGCCGCTTTTTCCAATTTTGAGGGGATGCGTAAATAAATTCGCTGCAAATCGCAACCCAACCCCACAAAAGCCGAACAAATCGCTCCCAACCCAAATTCGCCAGACAATGCCCTGCCCATCCTTTCCCATCATTTCCCCTCCAAATCCGTCCGTCCGTCCATCGTCCTTCCATTCATTCCTTTCCCATTCATTCCATTCTTTCAGTCTGGTAGGCAGTCGGCTTCTTCCCTCTGGGGCGGTCTTTTGTACTCTTTGAATTGTTCGACGGGGCAATCGGAGGGGGGGGGGGGGGGGGGAGGGATTGTTGGACGGATAGCCCCGTGGGGGAGGGGACATTTGGTGCAACAACAATAAAACGCATTTGCAAAACAAAAAAGACCACTGAACAAATGGTAGAGGAATGTCCAATCGCATAAAACGGCGGATGTTCAAAGAAAAGGTGAAAATTGAGGATTTTAAAGAGAATAGTGGAATTAGAACCGGTTAGTCATCACAGCACAAGCTTAAGAAAAGGAGGAAGAGCAAAAGAGTAAAGAAGTGGAAAAGGTGAGGGAGGGGAAGGAATGGGAAATATATGGGGAAGTAGGGGGGGAGAGGGGCGAAAAGACATGGAAGAACAATGGGGGGAAAGACATAAGGAGAAACGAGGGAGGAGAAGGGATACTCTCGTGGTACATCGGCGGGGGAGCCGGAAAATCCGACACTAGAAAACCCGACATCGGAAAATCCGACACTGGAAAATCCGACATCGGAAAATCCGACGCTAATTAAAATTTTAAAAATTTTGAATTTTAGACTAATATTTAATTAATTTGATTTTCTTAAAATTGGGAAACTAAATCGATTTAATTTGAACTTTAATTTTAAAATAATTTACTTTGGGTCTAAAAAAATGTTTGTATTCATTTCATCACTTAGTAATATGCTAAAAATCAAGACCTGAATCTTACCGAGATTTATGCAACTAGGAACAATCGGCACCCTCTTCAATATTTCAGGACAATATCCTACCACCGGATGGCAGAACCAATATAAAAAACTTATTTAAATTAAGTCCGGATTAAATTGATTTAATTACCTAATTTTAAGGGTATCAAATAATTAAATATTATTTTAAAATTAATTTAAAAAAATTTTAGTTAGTGTCGGATATTCCGCTTGTGTCGGATTTTCATAGAGACCATCGGCGGACAGTTTAATCCATTAACAAACAAATAGCACAATGTAATAGAGCCATAATGAAGTTCAGAAGTTGTGGGAGGAATAGTGAACGAATTGGGAGGGGAGGGGGAAAGAGAAAAGAAAATAGAAAAGAAATTGAGAGTAAAGGGGAAAAGAAAAAAGAATAAGGAAAAGAGAAGGAAGAAAAAGGAAAAGTGAAGAAGAGAGAAGAAAAAGGAAAAAGAGAAAAGGAAAAAGTTGAGTAAAAAAAGTAAAGAGGAAAAAAGAGAGAAAAAGGAAAAATAAGAATAAAATCAAAGCCGAAAAAGGCATCATTTTCTGCTGGTGTACACAAACGAAATGTTTGCGCTTTCCTTCGCTTTTTGCTTCGTCCGTTTAGCCATTCATTCACCATTCATTGGCGATGAAACATCACAACGAAAAATTGTAAATGCGCATTTAACCAATTTTGAAGGAAATCGTGAAAATATTGCGGAGATAAAAAGGGAAAAGGAAAAATACGGCACTCGATTTGAAAAAGTGCAATTCGTACAAAAATGAAAGATGCGACAAAATAAATAAAATTGAAAAAGTAAAATCTTGTGGAACATACAAAAAATGTTACTGAGAATGTTTCTTTGTTTTCGCTGCATTCCATCGGACTGAAACAATTCATTCGATTTAATAATGTTACAGCGAGCGAATTGAGTGCGACCGACCAAATTGGTCAATAGCAGCAGAAGAAGAGAAGCCGACCGACTGCTGCTGCTGACCCATCACGAAGGCCCCGACCGACCAAATTTCCCCCCCCCCCCCCCCCTCTCCCCGCCGCCGCACCCCACGGGGACAATGGAGTCGACCAAAAGCAGAAAAGAAAAAGCGGAAGCAAAAGCAAAAAGCAATGTAGAAGGAAAAAATATTAAATTATTAATTTCTTATTAGAGAACGGAACAGGACCGGATCCTGTCAGGATTTCTCCGGACTCCTGACCTGGTCCGTGTGTTTTTGGAAAAATTGACTCGGATAGGAGTCCGGAAGGCCGGGAACCCTGTCCGGGATTCATGCACGAACCCTGATCCTGTGTAATTTGACAACGGTTACCCGGATTTTTTTTTTTAATTTTAAATAATTTTTATAATATTTTTTTAAAACCATTGGCTTGGTGAATAAATATTTATAAAAAAAAAAATCGGGCGAATTTTCGAGAATCTCTCTACCATTTTATTTACAAAGTTTGTTTAATTTCAACAATTTTAATTGATTTTCTTTTTTCATTTGAGAAAAAATGTGGCAGTCAAAAAATATCATTATTCATTTTTTACTTGCTTTTTGCTCATGGAAAAATTTTTTTTAGTGTTGGTTTATGACCCCAAATGTTCATTTTTGTCCGCCAAATGCTGATTTTGAAAATTTTTATCTGGATTTTCGTTTATAAAATCCTGATTTCGGTCAGGATCCAGGTCCAAATTTTTGAAACCGGATCAGGAGTCCTGAAGCCAAAACTCGGCAAGGCTAAACCCGGAGAGGAAGGAATTATGGAATAATGCAAAAGATCAAAAACAAAGTCCATTTAATTACAAAATTGGATAAATAAATAGTAAAGCAAAGGTAAAAAGTCAAAGAGAGAAAATGTTTCATTTCTGCTGCCGTTTAAGTGTTGCAAGTGGAAATCCATCGGTGTTCGAGACATTCGCGGCACTCCAACCGACAGCACCACACGAATTTGCACTCGCATTTGTACGGCACCACCTCATGCGACACCTAATTGAGTCTTTTTGGCATTTCATTATGCCTAATTAGTTTTGTTTGTGCCCGCCCATAGATTTTGAATTATTTGTGGTCCGTCCGTTACGGAATGGCCCAATCCGCAGCACAACCCGTCGCAGTTGCCCTCCGAGTGGGTTGCATTGCGCCAACTGCAAATCCGAGGCAGTGACCGTTTTTGGTGCATGTCGTAATGGAAATGGGAGCACAAATCGGCACTTCGATCAGAAAACACCTGAACCAAACCGGGGTTCGGAGTCCTTTTGAAAATGCCGCACAAGTTCCGTGTTTTTCGCCCGGATTTCCTCCTCGGGTCGCGCATTGGCAATGAATTTGGCACTTTTATATTTCTCCGTCAAATGCAGCGAAATTGCCGAAAGGTCCGCTGCTTTTTTCCAACAGGTCTTCTGAATGCGTTGTAACACCCGTTTTTCTATTAAATGGCGCAATAATTCATCCATTTATAACAATTAATTATTGTGCATTTTTAATCAGTTAATTATCCCTTAATTAGGCATTTCACCTGCTGACAACTCCCGCTGACCCCGTGGCATCTGCAGGATGAGGTCAATGTCCGTTTGACAGCATAAAAACAAAGAATAATCACTGATTTTGTGTTTTGTTTACAATACCATTACCATTCTGCCCACTTTTAGGTTATGTTTTTCCAATTTTCGTAGCAAATTGCGCCGATTTGTCACTGTCCGTGTCGCCTTTGTGCCACCGACAGTTCGCGTCAGCATTTTTCGGGCCGTTAAAACGCCGTAGTGAATGCCATAGGAACAACTGAACAATTTGGTAATTACGAAGGCAAATCAAACTGAAATGAAAATTGTCAAAACAACCTTCTGCTGATTGCTTTTTAAATGAATTAAAATTACAACAAATCCCGGCCAAATTTCAATAATGACAATTAAAGGAGCACAACCCCTCCAGGATTTTGGACCCATTTAGTTATTCCGTATTCATTTATTTGTATGACAATTTAAGGGATCATCAATTTTAGAAAAGCGGTATTGCCCTATGGTACTAATCAAAAACATTGTATACTGTCCAATTGCCAATTATTATGAAAAAAATGCTATTCTAAATGATATTTTAAATAGGATTCGCATCAAAATTTTCACGAAACAAGAAAATCGCAGACCAACTTCCAAAGCTGAAAAATTCTGTTTTTATCCAACAAAGAGAAATAAATATTTATAGTATTAATATTGAGGAGGGAGTGACGGTTGAGCCCCGGACATTTCACGATTACCATTATTGGGAAAATACGAAACGTTTAAAATTAAAATTCACGATTTTGGCCTAAACACGATTAATCACGATTATGATTACGATTATTATTTTTTAATTCGAAATTTTTTAAACAGGGATGTCATTTTCCCCTATTTAGGGGCATTTGCCCCAATTTTAGGGTTGCCTTTTTTCGGCTTTCTAATAAAAATGCCAAAAATCTATATTTGTTAAAAAAAATTCTATATTAAATTTATTTAATTTCTCAAAATTTCCCCGGCGTCAATCGGCACTGTTGGCCCACCTTATAAATTTGAGCTAACTTTAAGAACACGAAAAATAGATTAAAAATGCAACTCCTTTGATTGTTCCGGTGCGTATGAGTTGTTCTTTTCCGACTCTGATTTGCTTCAATAAGTAAAAGGGAGTGAAAAATACAATATTTGATAAAAATTTGAAGCTTTTTGAATAAGTTTAAGGCAAAAATCAAAGAAACCCCCTTTTTGCCCCTATTTTCGGCCTCGGCGCCCCTTTTTGGACTTTCGTTATGGCATTTCCCTGTTCGTGGCAGAATACGACTACGATTATACTGCCCAAAACCCGATTACGATTCCCGGCTTTCCCCGCCCATTGCTCCGCACCCGCTCCATTCCCAATCGGTCATCGTACGAAAAGGCACGATAGACTGTCTGCCGGCTCCACCCACGCATTTGCATTCGTCAAGCCACCCTTGGGCGCATGCCGTCTGTCGGGAAAAATGGGAAATCGGAGAAATAGGAAAAAATAAAACCGCGACTCCCCACGCTAAGCCAGCGGCGGACATCGCCCAAAGGTAAGCAGATTCGCGATAAGCTAATGAGGGGGAGAGGGGTTAATTAGCAAGATCAAACAGAAAGAATCTCTCTTTTGTTATAACATCATTTGTTTCCTTTTCATTGCGATTCGCCATTAATCGACCAGTCCATTAGGCAAATGCTTCTTGTAATTATTATTCCTTTCCTATACTGACCATTCTTGGAGATGGTAGGCTCGTGGAGTACGGTAGCTGGCTGTGAACAGTCCCACCGTTCAAAACGCATCCGTTGTCGACATTCGTCCATCGCATCCAAAATGCCCTTAAAGATTAAGGAATAAATGAAAAACAAGCATTTTTAAATGACCTCATAAGCAATGATTGCCAAAGCGGGTTGGACGCGGCACAGAAGCGGAAATTGGCGGAACGCTTTGAGCTGAAGCAATTCGCGGGGACAGCCCTAAAGGGGGAGGATGGGCAACAAAAGCGACGCTTATCTCAGTGGGACAGCGATGGCATTCACATAATCCAATCAGTGGATGATTCACCAGGATTGGCCGACATTTGCGGCACGAATTAACTATACTGACTATTCTTGGTGTCATTAAAATCCCTAATTGCTCTATATTATAGCAAAAAACCAAAAAAACGCATCACCATTCACTAGTGCACTAATCCATCATAATTAGCAAGTCAATTCATTAAATAGTGCCCGGTTGATTCATTTCTTTGGTTTTTGCCATCGAAATGTCATACCCTTAGCAATTTTTGAGGCTTTCTGAATGTTTTGAGCTGATGTTGCGAAGAATGAATGAATTGGCTAAGTTGAATTTGGCCAAAATGGGGCTCACAATGAAATTTCATTGGCAAAATTAGAAGAAGAAAAAATGTCAAAAGATGAATCATTGTTGTTTTATGTTGAAGTTTGGCAAAATGCCTCCTCATAAATGCTACAGGCAAAACCATTGGAAAAACAATTCTAAATTTTGGGTTGAATTTCAAATTAAAGTTTAAATTGTTGAATTAACTCCAAAAAATGCTGCTGTATGTAACCAAACATTAATACGGTAAATGGGGGATAAATGCACGAAATTATTGACACAAATGAGAGGAAGGAGCCTAATTATATTGAAAGTTAATTTGTGAGCGAAATTTGTAAGATTAATGCGTTAATTAGAAAAATAAGTAAAGCGACGGAGAGCGGGGGAAAGAAACTAATTAAAATAGAATGAAAAACGCTTTTTGGAAAATGTTTTTATCAGCAGAATGGACCAAATGCTTTCAATTTGCAGCGTTTACTTTTCGTTTCGTTTCGCTTTGTCTTTGCCTCGGGAAATGCGCGAATTTACCGTAGTCGTAAAAGTGGCGGAGTGAATCTTTTGGGTTATGCGTCGGGGAGGGGAAGCCAAAAGTCATAAATGTTCTCATAAATTTAGGGGTGGAGGAAATGGCTCTTATAACGGACGGACGGACAATTCGTTTCTTCCCCCCCTTCGCGTTAGCCCCCCCCCCCTCCCCCCTTCCCCCCTTTCCCCCCCCCCCCTTTTTCCCCCCTTTTCCCCCCCTTTTCCCCCCCTTTCCCCCTTTTTTCGCCCCGTCACATAACCCCAAAACCGGTGGGGTGCGCAGAAACAGCACCAGTAACAACAACAGTTATGTATATGGTCGCGCCACCAACAGTGGCAATTTGGAGCATTTTGGGAATGGAAAGGCAAAATAAAAACAAAAAACATTTTGGGAGGTAAAATGGGCGATTCACGGACACTTTGTCAAAGTGTCGTCATCACTTTAATTGAACAAAATAACAAATTTGTTTTATTTTTTAATTAATAAATTCTTTTCTTTCATTTTCTCTTTCGCAATGGCAAAGGGCAAAAATTCCATTTGCGTTTAAACGACAAAAGTTTCTGCTGCTGCCGCCGATTGGTCTGTTGGTTTGTCGTTGTCCATTTGGGGCCTCCCGCAATCTTAATCTGTTTAATCTATCCTCCCTTTCTTTCCACCCGCCTGCTGTGGTCGATTTGGTTGAGTGACGGGCACAATGTGTTCAAAATGGCGGAATTGGTTTTTTTGGGGATGGGCGGAGGAGGACGAATTGTTGGAAACGGAGGACGGACGGAAAGGGCGGGGCGGGGGAAGAGAGGGGGGGGGGGGAGGACGGAGGGTTTAGGAACACCAAAACGATGCCTAACAATTTTAATTAAATTCAAAATTGGTGCGCCCCACCCAAAAATAGGTCATTTTTTATAATTTTAACCAATTTGTTCGTCCGTTAATTGAATATTGCAAATTGGACATTCTTAATGTGCTCATCCATTTCCCTAAATCACTTTTCGTGGCCCACTCACTCTCTGCTGCTCTCTCCCTTTCTTAAGCCTTTCCCTTTTTGTGAAATGGCAAACGGAAAGGCATCTTTTGTTGCGCAATGTGTCCATTTTATTCCATCTTTCGTGCATATTTTAACCCCCCCCCCCCCCTCCATTGCTCTTTTTCTCCTCCACCGATTTTCCGAATACAAAAAATTTCTTTAGCCAAATTCGCGCCCAATTTTGCAAGCTCAACATTGACCACAAAGAATATGCTTGACAATAGAGCAGAGTGAACAGACAAAACAAAAAAAGAAGAAGCATTGGAGCCACAAAACCGAGGGGGGAGGGGGGGATTTAAGCGAGTGAGAAAAACACCTTTTACAAAGCTTGTTTTTAACTATATCCCCATTCTACTAATCCGCAACAAACGGCATGGTACGTTTACGGATCAGCCAACTTTAAAACCTCATAATTTTTACCTAAGTTGATCATATTCTGCAATTTTTGAATCATTCGAATGCTCTACATGTTTTGAAGCTTTCATAAGAAATTTCTAAGCGATTTAATAACTGGCCAAAAAGTTTTAATTTGAAATTTGCAAAAAATTCAGAAAAAGTCAGAATTCTTGTGAGTTTTGATTATTACTTTTTTTATAGATCAGTAATTTTTTTTTGATGAACTAATAGATCACTTGAAGATCTTTAAAATTGCAGAATTTTATCAAGTTCGAAAAAAGTCATGAGGTTCTAAATTTGGCTGGTCCGGAAGTGTCCGGTTCCGGCAACAAAGGCTGACTAAATTGAAAGTTTTACACATTTTTATCAGTTTTATCTGCTGAAGTCAAATTTTACTTGGCTAGACACTAATATATAATAATGATGGCCTTTTGCTTCTTCTTGCTTATATTTTTAATCATCCTTTTACTCTTTTAGCTCATCCCCTCCCCCTCCCCCTCCCCTTCCCGCCCCCCTTTTCCGACCATTGATTTGCCCATAAATCATGTTGGCATTGCATTGCCATGGCCATTGGCACCCATTATTAAATTATATAACTTATTTCATCTTATAAAAATAAAATATGTCATTTTGTAATTCGGAATTTCTTATTTTATTTTTGGCCCTTTCCCTCCAATTTCCCAATCATTACGGATTTGCCGATCCGCCAAATGAAAAAGCGAACGAGAAGCACGAACAAAAATGCATTCTTAGTAATTTTCAATGGTATTTTTGCGATATTTTCTATAAATTTATTTTCTTAGAAATGGGACAATTTTCGCGGGAGACCCCTCAACAGGTGGAAAATGTTTTGTGAAATTGGAATACCAATTGTTCAAACTCTTCCTCAGGTCCATCTTTCTTTGACCGACAAAATGGATGAGATGAGCATCAGTTGGCTGACTTTTGAAGAAGGCAAATAAATGTTTTATTTTTTAAATAAAATAATTTATTTCAGTTATGACTTTTGTCGAATATTGGCATGAAGACGCAAAAAGAAAAAAAATAACGGAATTTGCCAAAATGGTGAAACACCAATTCAGAGACTTTATGAAGGTATTTATGGGCAGAAAAACAAAGCATTGCATAAACATTACTCTTAAGGATGAAACCGGCTGCAACTCGGAACAGAAATTGTTCGGCAATTACCGTTTCTTTCATACCGTAACGCTGAAGGGACTGCAAGACGATGCCACTTACGGTAACACTTTCGAAACAAAAAGTCCATTTTCACAAATATTAATTATATTATGTTGGCCTTTTACCAAATTCATTTGGCAAAAAGTTTATCATCTTAACGCCGAACAAATTGCTATTATTACACACAAATACAAAATGTTTATGGGGACAATAAAAAGAATTCGGTCCATCGTTTTTGCGTGATTCGATAGCATTCCGACGACTCTCATAGCAAATTCCGTCTACATTTCTGTGTTTGTTGCGTCAGTTCAAAAGAAACGTATCGATGGTTCGAATCGGCTCCATTTCTTCTCCACTTTGCCAATCGCAGCTGAGCCACTGTCCTCCTGGGCTCTGTTGCCCCTGAAAATGCCATTGATTGATCAATTGGTTTCGTCGTTCGCTTTCGGCATCGTTAAATGCTCAATTAGTCAATCGCCCTCCGCCGCCCTCAGCAGTCCCTTCGCTCGTTGTTCACCTTGTGCCTTTGTTGAACGGTGGTGGGAATCGGATTCGCGGTGCTGCTGACCCGTCGAAAAGAATCGGCTGTTGCTGAACCCACCCGTTTGGGCCGAGCAGAAGAAACATCGACGGCTGCCGGTCCTCCCCCACCAAAAACATTCGACTGGCGCCGTGGGGTTGTGGCGTCATTGCGCTGGCGGCGCAATTCAGTGCAGAAACGGCGAAAATAACTGAAAAATTGGTGAGAAAAAAGTAAAGAAAGTAAAAAACGAACGGAATGCCAAAAGAGGAGCCATTTGAAAAGAAGCCATCAAAAAGAGAAAATTGCAACGGATGGACTTAATTGGGGAAGCAGCAATTGAATAATTTAAGTATTGTGTGTGTTTGGCCCTGTGAAACAATAATATTTATTCGCGTCATGGCATTCATTAGCAAATGGCAAAAATTGGTGTTATTTAATTATTGGGTTCAATAAGGACACGACCAAAAAGCAAAAATAAAAAAGGGCAAAAGGGAAAAAAATGCTCATAAAATGATGTGAATGAGGAGTATGACGATTAGTTAGAAATTGGCATTTGCGAAGCATAAAAAAAATGCGGACAATGCCAAAGAACAAGCAGTGCCAAAAATTAAATTAAGTGCCAAAATAAGGCCAATGTCGACATTTTGAATATCTTTTCCAAAAATGACAAATTGTTCACTTTTCAATGTTCCACTTTTGTGCTCTATAACAAGTAAGTTAATGAAGAGAGAACTATTGTGATTAGCACTTGCCCCATTTCCTTCTCTTTAGCTCCATAAAAAGGCCTACGGTCAACAAAGAGTCGCCCTGGCACAAAATCCTTACGATAATTAAAACGAAATGCTTTTGTTTTTGCTAAATCCGACTCTTCGGAGAACGGAAGGAATGGCGGCGGCGGAATGCGAGTCGGGGCCACCCTCATCATATTTAAGCCATTGTTGGGGCGGGGGGATAATATTCGAAATGGACGAAAACGGCGGGTGACGGAAAAAGTGGAAAAGGAAAAGGAAAAAGAAATAAATGAAGGGGGGGGGGGGGGGGACGAACACCAAAAGATCGACAGACCGCAGCATTTGTTGGCAAAATATCAAAAGTGTCAAATGTCGTGTCAAATTTGGAACAGTAGAAACTGAACACGGCATAAATGCGTTGGGAGGTGACAAATTGCGCGAATAAATGCCATCGTCGTAATTGAAGTGCCAAAAAGGGCCCCTTTCCTCTTGCTCAATTACGCGTTTTTCTTTTCTTCGTTATTTTTAAATTTGCTTTCCTTTGTAAACCCTAAGCCTTTTTGGAATTTTTGTTATTGAAATTTGGTCGGGTCGTTTGTGCAAATGTTTAAAAGTCAAAGTTTCTCGTAGCATTTGTTTATGCCACCCCCATTTGGTTAGGTGTTCTTATAATTAGCGTTAATTCGAGTGCATTTGTCGTTTTGGGAGTTGGCCGTGTCACGCGATGTCGCAACGTAAGCACCATTTGTATGCCAAGGCCAAGGTCACAAAATGCCGTCCATTGCCTTCTTTCATTAAAATGTCCTTTTCATAAAGGCACAATGCCAAGAAAGTGAACGAATTGACGCAAATAAACATTAAATACTTTAAAATAATCAGTTGCCAAATGAAAAAAGTGAGAAAAAAAGGAATGGGAAAGGACGTCGGAAATTGCACTTTTTCCTGTTATTGGGACAGTCGAACAAAAAGGTCGTCAAATTTCTGACGAATAAATAGTAAGGCGAAGACAATTTGCACAAAAAGTTATTTAATTGCCCTATTATTTCCGTGGCTTGTTTAGTCCATTTTCTCAGTTTTTTAATTAATTTATTATTTTTTTAATTGACCATTTTCCTCAGAGTACCAAGTGGGACACTGTGACCCAAAAGACAATATTGCAAATAAATGTTCGCCGATCATTCGCCAGGAACAAATTTTGCAGACGAACGGAGCTCAGGAAATTCAGAGTGACAAAGTGTTCTTCTTTCGGACGATGTCGAAACATTCCGACAAAAAAACATTTTCAATTGCCATTTTTGGGGACATGGGACTGAAGAGGCCGGAGAAGCATGGCGTTTTTGAAGATCAGGTGGGACAGTGATCGGAAGCAAGTTGCGTCCCGTCTCCGAACCGCTGATTTTGGGACCACTCTGAGCCCGACATACCCGACCCCGAAGGGTAGGGGACACACTTTAATGGAAAGGCGGAGAAAGCGGGGATAGGGAGACGAAGAAGGAATAGGGAGGGAAGAAGGATAAAGAGAATTTTGACAATCAGATAGAACGAGAGATAGGAAGATCGAAGAGGGAGGGAAAGGACGAGAGATATGAAGATAGAAGAGGGAGGGAAAGGACGAGGATGCAGTGGCGATATGGGGAGGGGGGGGGGCAGGGCAATCAGATGTTGGAAAAAATAAAACAAGACAGAAAAAAATGCAGGAAAGCACTACCTGGAAGCATGCCGAACAGATTATAACCCTCCCGGACACATTGGCACCTCACGCGATGGAATCACTAATGTCACTGGTCCATCCCGGACACAATGACGAACACCCGGTCCGGAAGTCGCATCTGAACGAGCGGAGCAGCGGACTTCGAATGACCAATGTGCAACTGATTTTGCACATTGGTAAACAAATTTAATGAGCAAAAAATACAAATAATAATTATAATAAACCCATTAGGGGACATCGCTTACGATATGCACGAATATCGGATGAAGCAAAAAGTCCGGCAGGAGGACGAAGACGAAGTGTACAATTTGGGCGACCGCTTTATGCAAGTGGTTGAGGACATTGCGGCATATGTCCCATATATGGTCGAAAATGGAGAATAATTTGAAAATGTTATTAAACTTATTTATTTTTTAATTCTTTTCAACAAGGTGGTGGCCGGAAACCATGAAAATGAGGAGAAATCGGCTGATTACCACAAGGGGGAGCGGAAGAAGGCAAGTTCGGAAAGGTACGAACCCCAATTCGAACACTACGAAAGTCGGTTTCAAATGCCACGCAATTTCAAAGGGCACAACACGAGCCAATATTACGAGTAAAGATTTGACATAAAAGCATTATGCCAAACTAATTTGGAAATTCAGATTCACTTACGGCCCAATTTGGTTCATTTGCGTGTCAACTGAATATTACTATTCGTACTCGGTCAGAGCGCCCACTTTCCGTTGGATGCCTGATTGGGACAATGTGATCAGACAATACACATTCATCGAGCAGAGTCTCAAGGCAATGGAACACACAGTTGTATTTTATTAAAAAGCAAACATTTGCAGGATGCCAATCAGAATCGGCACAAATACCCGTGGGTAATTGTGCTGCAGCACCGTCCCTTTTACTGTACATCCATAAGCAAAGTCACGTGCCGATTCAACAAATCTGTGGGCAATTCATTGCATTTGCTAATTGGTTTTGCTGTTTGCCCATCTTTTACAGCATAAACATGGCGTTCCATCGAAAGATGACCCGAATAAATTAGTGTACGGATTGGAGGAATTGTTCAACAAATACAATGTCGACTTGGTCATTACGGGACACGAGCACACTTTTGAACTATTTCCGCCCATTGAATTGGTCGACGGAAGGCCAAAAGTTGTGCCGGACAAATATTGGTGTCACAACGCCAAATTAAAACAAAAACAATTGGACAAATTTTAGGTGGGAGGTGCAACGGGACGTCCGGCACATTGATGAGGACAATCAGGAGCTGGTGGACACTCGACACGTGTTCACAACTTTCACTGACCCAGTGGCACCCGTTTATCTGATCGTTGGACGGCCCGGCAACGCGGAAGAGACCGAGAAACTTTTCCCTGTCCCGTGGCTGCAACGGCTCAAATAGTGGGAAAGCATTTAAAAAAGAAAACAAACTTTATTTTCGGTTCAGTTACAATCGGTTCTCCTTCACTTTGCTCCATTTTCCTTTTGACGTTACCCAAACAAAGTCGACGCTCGCCATTCGCCAAGTGGACATCGAAACGGGCGATGTGCCAATGGAACTCTTTGTGGAGAAGACTTTCGCCAATTACGAGCCGAAAGTGTTATGTGCCGAATTGGACGCAATTGACCGAGGGGGCGACTCGAAATATCGCATGGCATTGAGCAATTTGACAAAGAAAAGGGTGCAGAAAAAGCGAAATGCATTCACAAGAAGGCGAAGAAAAGTGATGAGAAAGAAGCAGAGTGAGTCATCGCAGAACGGCACAAAGCAGGTGAAAGTAATTAAGAGCAATTAAGGAAAGGGGACCAATTAGTAATTCATTATTAAAAGGGCGAAAGGAAGAAACGGCGTGAAAAGCGCAACGACAAAAAAAACGACGGCAGCCAAACTGTGGGAGGAATGGGCGAGAAAGCGCTGAACACAAAGGAACTGATCAGAGAAATGCTTTATGTGATGAATGGGATGGGGCATTTTGAAGATGAGAACGAAAAACAACAGACAATTTGGAGGCTCAGAAATCAAATTTGCAAAAAGACGAACCGCCAAAGAGTGGGACATTTTTTGGCCTAGGATTTTTTATTTTTGTAATTCTTTAGGACCAACAACAGCAGGTGGAATTAATTGAGAAAGAAAAAGCACCGAACAATTTGCAAAAGCGGGAGATGGAAGAGAAAAAAGTGATCGGAAGGGAAGAAAAAGTGATCGGAAGGGAAGAAAAAGTGATCGGAAGGGAAGCAAAAGTGATCGAAAGGGAAGGAAAAGTGATCGAAAGGGAAGGAAAAGTGATCGAAAGGGAAGAGAAGAAAGGGGAAATAAAACCAATCGAAAGGCAAGAGATACCAATTGGAGAGGAAATCATAAAGCAAATTGAAATAGAAATGAAAAAAACTGGAAAAGGCTCAATTAATACACAGAAACAGTCTCTGGGGAAAGAATTGACCAGAAAAAGCGGCATTAATGAGGGAGAGAGAGGGCAAATTAATTGGGAGGAGAAATGGAAAGATGACAGAGACAATGGCAATGACAGAGACAGTGACAGTGACAGAGAAAGCAGAGACAGAGATAGCAGTAACAGTGACAGAGAAAGCAGAGATAGCAGTGACAGTGACAGCAGCGGATTAACAGGTACATCCGCAATTTCACTGAGCAGTTCAGGCGAAGATGAAGAAGTCTTCTCATCATATGCAGCATATCGAATGGACAGACTGTCAGATGAAAGAAATAATTTTTCCTTTGTCCACTGAATGCACCATAAACCATCGAACAGAAATGCATTCATTTCCAAATGAAATTTTTCATTCCTAAATAAACAAATGCTTTCACCAAAAGAATTTGCATTCGAATTAAAAATACGGGTAAACAATAAAAAGCTGTTAATTCAGAAGAAATGAAAACTATCTTTTAATGAGACCCTTAGCAAATAATTTCTCATTAAGTTTATAGAAATTGGTGGATAAAGAAAAAAGTTACATAGGAACAAAAAAAGACTCGTCCGGCGACGTTTTGGGGTGCACTCGGGGAGGGCTACAGGACATTTGCGGACGAAATCTAAGAAATGTTTTTGTTACAAATAAAAAGGAAGAGTGAGACATCACCAGTATATGAGAAATTAACAAGAAATGGGCACAATTTTCAGATTATTTTTTGTTCTAAAAGAGGAGGAAGGAACGAGTTGCACAAGACTAATTAGCTAATTACGCTTTTTGAACGAAAGAGACCGTCTGATGATGGCACACTCTTCCTTTTTATTTGTAAGTAACAAAAATTTATTAGATTCCGTCCGCAAATGTCATGATGCGTTCCGTCCTCATCCGTCCGCAACAGGGATGGGGCCGCGATGCGATTCGCGGCCCTTTTTTTCCGCGATTCGCGACCGCGCAAATTTCATCCGCGATTCGCGATCCGCGACCGCGGGATTTTTTGGTACGCGATCCGCGACCGCGATACGCGGCAAATTTCATCCGCGACCGCGGGATTTTTGACCATTTTTTTAAATAAAGAAAATGTATTGACCGATTTGTTTAATATTCTTTTAATAAAATATTCGGGCCAAGAACGGTTGGGTTGGGTCCCCATGTTTGGGCCCCGGGAACGTGCCCGGACGATTCAGAGTCGCCGATTCAGGGTTGCTGGTCCAATACCCACTACCAAAAATTTTTTGTAATTACTAAGAAATGAATTTTTTTTAGAAAAAGTAAACAAAAGACCCTCAGAAATTGCCATTTTTAGGCCAAAATCCCCTAACAAATCAGACCCAGATTTTCAAAATTTTTCCCGGCGGCGCCTATCGGCCCACCGGCCTCCGCCTATTTGAATCTTTAAAAATTAGGGTGGTAATTTTTAGTGATTTTACTATTTTTCTGCAGCTTTTGTCACTAAAATTGTTAACTCACTATTTAAGGTTTCGTCACTATTTTAGGATTTTTGGAAAATTTTCTCGAGAAAATGCAATAAAAAAGAAAAATGAACCTTAAGGATAGGCCTTAGAAATTTTTTTAAAAAATACACCCCTAAGAATCTACTTTTTTTTTTGCGCGATCCGCGACCGCGGCAAATTTCATCCGCGATTCGTGATCCGCGACCGCGGGATTTGAAATCCGCGCCCGACCCCTGGTCCGCAAATGTTGAATCCGCAAGTGTCATGATGATGCGTTCCGTCCGCAAATGTCGAATCCGCAAATGTCATGACGCGTTTCGCGCAAATGTCGATCCGCAAATTCCCGTCCGTAAATGTCGATCCGCAAATGTCCGTCCGTAAATGTCGATCCGCAAATGTCCGTCCGCAAATTCCCGTCCGTAAATGTCTATCCGCAAATGTCGAATCCGCAAATACTGGGAATGGCATTGCCCTCGATTAGTTTTTGCTTCTCCTTTACCTTTTATTAATCATTAATTTGCCTAATTATTTTCTCAGTGCTTTTTCCTATGACAGTTGCGCTTCTTCTCTCAGTTCAGCACCACCAACGACCGACCATTTGCAATTTGTTGTTTTCACTTGCAATTGCATAAATATTTTGCCGTTTACTTTTCTTTCAATGGTCGTTTGAAAGCACAAAATAAATGATTAACAGACCATTTATTTGATCACTTGGGCTGTTGTGATAAGAGCAAACCATCGGAAGGCGAAATCTGTGAAAAGTGATAACAGCAAAATGTGTGTGGGTGGGGTCATTTTGACTAATAATCGAATAAATATTTTTCCATATATTTTTTTTTCTTAGTTTTCGCTATTTTTATAAAAAGCGATTTTCACTTTATGTTTCGATTTTCCCTTTTTTCTTTGCAATTGTTTTTTATCATAACATTTCATTTTTAGCCCACTTCTTTCCTTCCCAATTTCCTTCTTATGGCTCACTTTTTGCCATTTTCCCTTCTGTTATTTCTTCTGCTCTTCTCTTCTTCCATTTTTTCATCTATTTTGGACGATAATTACTCATTTTCGCTTCAAAAATATTCGGAGCTTTTGCAGAATTCTTCGGACTCATTTTCTGAAAAAAGAAAAAAGGGCGGCGATGGGGAAAATTGGCTATTTCCATGGCATCGTCGTGAAGTGCCGACTTTTGGATTTAAAAAAAAACAAATATTTTTTTAAGATAAACCCCGAAACAAAAAAGGAAAATTCGACTTTGCGAAACGAAAAAGTACAATTTATGGACATTCAAATCAGTGGAGGTTGGATAAGAGGAACAGTTTCTTACGAAGCTGGCCTGGACAAGCCCGTGTATTTGTTCAAAGTGGGCGAAGGAGGGCAAATTGGCAAAATGACAATTTATAATTATAATAATTAAACAAATTGTACTAAACTATTATTAATAAAAAATTAAACTTTTAATTTTAATGAATATTTGGTTAAATAAATGACAACGCCTCAGGGCATACCAATGGCCGAGCCCCCCGTGGGCAAATTGCGTTTTCGACCTTTGCAAGAGAAGCGGCCCTGGGGGAAAGTATTGGACGCCACAAAATACAGCCCGGCATGCTTAAGCGTAATTAATTAATGATTAATTTAACTTTTGCACATCGAATTTTAATTTGTCGTCATAAGAACACTACACGGACACGTTCGCCGCAGCATTACATCTCCGAAGATTGCATTTACATGAACGTGTTCACCAGCCCAAAATGCATGGTCAGCAGATGGGAAGGGAGCGCAGCAAATTTGGCGAAACAATGCCAAATTCAAATTTAATAAAAACACTTTGGAGGAGAAGCCGTGCCCGGTGCTGTTTTACATCCACGGCGGTGGCTTTGTCTACGATTCGGCTACAATGTTCAACGACAGTCAAATTGTGCGCAAATACGCATCGGACGGCATCGTTTTTCTGATCCCCGCCTATCGCTTGGCAGTTTTTGGCTTTCTCGATTTGGGAAACGATCGGACGGTCAAACGTAATTTGGGAATGCATGGTAAATGAACAGAGCATAATTATAATAACATTGAAAATTACTGTAGATTACTGTACACAGATATCGTTTTCGCGTTGGAATGGGCCCAAAAGGAAGTGCACGCATTTGGCGGAGACAGAAAGCGAGTGACAGGTCCAAACTGAACAACTAACAGAAAGTGCATGCTTTGTAATTGCAGTGATGGGCAACAGTGCCGGGGGCAGTGCGGCGACTTATCTTTGCGCGAGTCCGGCACTGACGGAGCTTCACTTTCAGCAGGCAATTATCAGGTGAAAAGGCATTTAAAATCAGAAATAAATCTTTCCAAATGCATTTGTCCTTCAGTTCGGGAGTCCCGGCCTTTGCCAATGACACAAATTTGGCACCGAGCAAAGCTCTATTAGACCATTTTAATGTAACTTTTTGTTTGTTTTGTGTTTGTTTTTTGGTCCTTTTACAGTGTTCCCCAAGTGCCAATGAAAGTCACCGGCGCCCATTTTCGAATTGGCAAATGGCCGAATGTTTGCGTCGCGTCGATTCGCTTGAATTGTTGCGACAACAGCAAATTAACGAGGAAAAAAGTCATCTGTTTTTTGTTGGGCCTGAAACAGATACGGAACTGTTGCCGGCAAAAAATTATGTTGAGCTGCTCAAGTATTGGAAGGTCATCCAATCATTTCGTAAAATATTCTACGGAAGAGGGCGGGGGAGGGGGAGGGTATTTAGATACATTTCATTCACTAATTGGCAATTATCCCAAATTGTCACTCATTAATGCAGGGGGGGGGGGGGATCTTTTGCACATTTTTCTTTTTTCCATTGCCTCTTTCTGCGCTTATTTTTTGCGTCCGTTTTTTGTTAGGAATTGCCCATTATGAAAATAACCACCACGTTGGAAATTCCTAATGGGCCCGATGAAAATCTCTGGCAAGAGTGTGCCAATGATTGTGCCATGCTCAACTATTTCTCGCGAGAGTCCCTCCAAAAGTGTGTGCAAAGGTACAACGGCACTTTTACTGAGGAAAGTGAGTCGGTGCATAAATCATTTTGAAAAGACAATTTGCGTGAAGTGCCTAAAAGATACTCTGCTGAGAGACAAAGCGAATTATGATAAGAAATAGTCCCTAATTAAGCCACCCCTGCTGTAATTACGCCCGAAGTACACTTAACCCTGCTTCTGAAACCCAATGGGCGATCGATCACCTCATTTTATATTTTATTTTTTTGCCAAAAAAGTAATGTAAAAATTCGTTAGCCTTTCGAAAAAAAACATTTCTTTCTCTTACAAATGGCCGTGGCCCAAACGGCACGACTTGGTGGTCTTTTTCAAGACATCACAGACAGACTGACTCTGTTCATTCATCATGCAATGTTAAATTCACACAGGTCCCCTTACGCCTAATTTATGTGACCACCAAGAATGAGTACGAGGGCCCGGCCAGCAACAAATTGTTCACGGACAAAAACGCAAATTTGGAGAAGGAATGCAAAAAAGTGCTGTACCCAATGGGCTATTTGAGCCCCGCCGCGCGCAATGAATGCGTGGAGCGATACAGCCCAACCTTTTATACTGAGGGTCGGTTGAGAAGGCGGAGGGGGGGGGGGGGGGGGGGGCTAAAATAGGGCATGGACACCAAAAAGAGGGAAAAGAGGGAGTGGCAAAGGGATGGAACTTACATTTTTGGTTTGCTGCGCTGAATGCTTTTGGGGGGAATTAGTGGGCCAATAAAGGACAGATAGATGGATGACCTGCTGTTAGGATTTCTGAAAACTTTCTCAACTCGTTAAAAATTCATTAACTTGTAAAATAAGCAGGTTACTTGGTGGTCACCAACTAATGAAAGCAAAATGCAAAAATTTTGTTGTTTTTTGTTTTTGAGAAACCTTTCCCCGCAGGGATGTTGCGAGTTTCGCTGTTCGCCTTTCTCTTTTTTTAGGGCATTTCGCTGCCTTTTGGCGCGAAAGTGAAATAAAGCTATAACGCGTGGACTTAGGTTCAAATCCATCATTTGCATGACTATTTATTTAATTGATTCCAAAATCACTTGAAAATTTTTTGTTTTGTTAAAATATTAATAAAAAAAATTAGGCTCACAAATAGGGTTGGCGGTTTCTGGAAATTCTTTGAAACCGAACCGGCCGAACTGAAACCGAATGTTCTCGGTTTTTCGGTTCGGTTCGGTTTCAAACCGCCAACCCTACTCAGAAATCCTCAAAATTGACCATTTTTGGTGCAAAATAACATTTGTTTCTGGTTTCGCTTTGTTTTTCCTTTCGCAACATCCCTGCTTCCTAGGCCCGTCCCTTGCTCATGATGACGACCTACCGAGAACTGAGCCTTCGGCCAACCGATTCATTGCATGACCAATGCATTGAGGCTATCGTAGCATTTGGACACTTAGATACGGTGGCATTCAGCGCATGCATAGAGCGATATAATGGCACATTTATGCAAGAAAGTCAGCAGTTTCAGTGCCAAAAACCAAATAAATCGTTTGAATTTTTAGAAAATATGCGTGTCACCTACGAATCGATGCATGCCGAGGCATTTTTGACCGCTTTGGTAAATACGCGCGAGGGGGGACAAAGTTTTGTGGGAGAGTTCGAAATTGCGAATTACTCAAACCATGCCAACGATATGTGAGGGGAATGGGGCAGGGAGGACAATTGTGACGAGAGCAATTAAAGGTATTTTTTCATCGGATTGCACCAAATTCCAATGGACCGACTCGACGTGCGACTGATGGATTGGTATTATCCGCAAATGATCAAAAACTTTGTGAACGGAAAAGCACCTGACATTGGCAAGAAAAGAAAGAAAGAAAAAGGCAAACCGATCTTTAGGATGGAAACCCCAAAATTGGAACGGGCGAAATTACTTTCGCATTACTTTCAATGTCAGTGACAACGGCACATTGGTGGATTGGCCACACGGCGTGGACGGATACCAGGCAATGAATATGAATATATGATCGAGCTGGGGGAGCTTTTGAGGGAAAAACTTGGGGGCGGGCCGGCTTTGAACCGGCGTCTCTGGCTTTCCGGACCTGTGTTCTACTAGCTGAACTACCGACCCTGCCCTCTCCGGCTCCCCACTTTGCCTCATCATAAGGGATCACTCTTCTCCTTCATTTATCCCATTAATCTTCTCTTAGTGAAGCTTCTCTTCACTATATCAAATACAAAGGCACTTGCCATCGTGGATGGCAATTAACAAATACCTAACGATGAAATTTAATTTATTAAAATTCTTCATAATCTCCTGCAATTTATTCTAATTAGCCAAGCGTGACAAAATTCCCAGAAAGCCCCCGTGGGGTGGAAAGGAAGGCACGACTTTGCCAACCATAAAAAGCATGTCCAAGTCATTTGTACTTCAGGATGTGGCTGGGCTTGACTTTTGGCTTCGAGAATTGCCCCAAGTGGAACAGAACGCAACACGAGAGAAGAAGACGGAAGAGGAGGACGAGCAGCAAAGTTGGCAAAGTGTGTTTGTGCCGAGAGGGTGGCAGGGCGATGGGAAGAGAGCGGAGCAGCAACAGCAGAACACAACCCACTCCCGACTGGCCAAGCGCATCACGGCTTCTCTCGGCACATTCATGGCCAAACAGCTGCCCGAAAAGATCGGCACGCCAATTGACGAAGACGAGGATGGCACGGGGGGAGCAGAGGAGGAAAATGGCACCAATGGAAAGGGTGACAGAAGGGGGGGGGGAGATATTCAATTTGACAAGAATATTAACAATTGGAATAGCAGAAAATGCCGAAATGGCAGTTGGAGGAGGCGAACTGCGCCGTGTTTGGACTGCCTTTTGGCTCGCGTTGTCCGCCACCGTTCTGCTGACAGTTGCGGTAAACCGAATTAACACTCACTTACACTTTGCTTTGCTTTGCTTTTTAATTTCCTTTAATTACCCATCATTAAAGGTGTCATTAGTTTTCCGTTAATTTCAGCTGCTGCTTTTGTTGTCCAAACGTCGCCAAAACTGTCATTACGCATTTTCTTCGAACAATTCCACGGGGGACAGTGAATTTTGCACGGAAAAATCGCGGATTTATGTCGCAAATGATGCGAACGCAATGCGATACTCGTGAAAAAAGGGATATATTAGCGAATTGGACAAATGTTCGAGATTTAACTCTTTTAATTAAATCTTTTTTAATTGCTTTCAATTCATTAATTATTCTAATGCAAATAAATGACTAAAACATTTAAATGATTTGTCATTAAATATGACAGATAATTAAAATTTGATATCGATAAATAATTTTGTAATAGACAAATTTAGGACATATTGTGTTCAAACTTGGTGCTCCATTAATAATAGAGCAATTATACATTGTCACATTAGGGCTGTGCGGGATTCCCGTTTCCGACTCGGCAAATTTCCTGGGTTTTTTGTATTCCGGTCTCGTTCCCAGTTGCTGGGTATTGTTTCCCGGATTTCGGGAAATTTGAGATCAAAGACAGAAAGACATCATTTTTTGCAAAATAATCCTAAATTCCCACAATTTCTTTTTTTGGTCAAAATATGATAACAAATCACACCAAAATTTTTAAAAATTCGGCGTTTATCGGCACCGCCGGACGCCTTATACCTTAGAGTTTCTCCAAATTTATCACCAAAGTTCCCTAAAATTGAAACTTTTTGGAGAAAATCTGGTAACAAACTATCCCAAATTTTGGCCGGCGCTGCCAATCATTTTTTTATTTAAAAAAATAGTCTTAAAAAATTATTTCCCGCATAGCCCTAATGCTTCATTTTTCTCAATTTTCATGCCCCTTATTTAATTATGTAATTAGTCCGTGCAATTGTCGCCGTTTCCCTTTATCGTTCCGCCGCTCCTCCGCTCTTCGCACTGTCTACAAAAATGTTCAGACTCCCATTTGGGTGGGTGAACGCTTTCTGTTGATGTTGGCTGAGCGCAATTGAGCTGAATTTGGTGGGCCCGGGCAACGCCGGGAGCGGCTTCATCCTTCGCACAGTGTCGGTCGAACTTTGAAAGACAAATCAAATTCAAGGGGTAAGAATTGGCAACTAGGATTAGCTGATCGATCAATGATTGTTTTAAGTTGTTGCTGATCAGTGCCAACCATCCGTTGCCCCCTTTTGGAAGTGTCTCCGTTTGGCATTTTGCCCAATTCATTTTCAATTTATTAGTGATAGATTGTGCGTTCCTTTTTACCCATTTCTCTGCCGTCCCCCATTTGGGCCATTGTTTTCGCCGTTCTGTTCTCCGTCCGGCGGATTGTCCAACATTTCCTCCGCAATGCATCCCATTATTTGGGCCCATTTCATTCGGGTGAAAAGCACGCGATATTGCGGCAACTCGCAAATGCGCAAAAGTTCCTCCTCAGAGAGCGAATTGAACACGCGATTCTGAAAAAGAGGAAAAGTGCAGACAATTAGTACAGTTTAGGAAAGTGATCACTTGAAAGTTGGCATCGTTTCTGATCAGTTGCCGCCACCTCAGAATTTCCTGCTCCGTTAATTTGCGACTGCCATAGCCTAAAAAAGGAAATGAAAGGATACTTTAAAACAGTGATGCAATATCAATGTTTAATGAATGCACCTCTGATTTTGTTCACGCAACTGATCAGCAAATTCTCCCTCTCTTTTAGTGGGCCCAATTTTTTGAGTGCCGAATAATCGCCTAAATTTTGAGAATGTTTTCATTGGTAAAAATGACTTTTCATTTGTCCCTTAATTGTTCGACCACCTGCTGATGCCCCTCCCCCGTCGTGGTGTTTGCCCTCTTCTTCTGCTTCCTTCATCATGCTTTTCAGCTTCATCTCTGCCGTTTTGTAAATTTCGGTAATTGATCGACACGCCGCCGCGTTGATTTCCCCCCGGATGGCCTCATTATCCCTTAATTAGTAATGATTAATTAGAGTTTTTTTAAATTCTCAGTGTGAATTCGACCTTTGCCCCTCGCCTCCTTTGCAATTACGCAAATTCGGCACCTCCTCCGAGTGTTCGTTGCCAAATGCTTTCATTGAATTCGGTTGGCGCAATTCGCTGCCTTTTTGATTATTTCCAAAATTAAAAACTAAAATATTTTCCTTGGCTTTTTTAATACCGTATATTCTCGTCGAAGAGTGCAATGGTACTGTTGGAATTGGAACTGACGGTGGCTCAAGGTTTAACTCTTCTGTGTGGTATGAACTAAAATTTTAATTTTTGTTTGTTTTTTCCTCCTTTTCTCTCATTTCTCTTTTTCTCTCTCCTCCGCTCTTTCATTTTCCCTCTTTTTCTTTCTCTCCTTCTCTCTTTCCTCCTCTCCTTCCTTTTCCCTCATTTCTCTTTTTCTCTCTCCTCCGCTCTTTCATTTTCCCTCTTTTTCTTTCTCTCCTTCTCTCTTTCCTCCTCTCCTTCCTTTTCCCTCATTTCTCTTTTCTCTCTCCTTCTCTCTTTCATTTCTCTCTTTTCCTTTCCTCCTCTCCTTCTTTTTACCTCATTTCTTTTTTTCTCTCTTCCTCTCTTGCCATTTCCTTCTTTCCCCTTTTCTCCCTCTCCTTCCTATCCTTCCTTTCCCCTCATTTTCTTTCTTCTCTCCTACTCTCCTTTTTTTTCTCTTTACATTTACTTTTCCCTCTCATTTTCTCTCCCCCCCCCCTTATCTTTTTCTTTCTCTGTTACCCCTCAATTGCGCCCAATTGCAGTTGATCTCGCCGTTCGTTGGTGTTGCCCCCATGTGCCTTTGACTTCCATTCCGTGCCCTCTGTCTCCCGCCGACTTCGGTCACTTTCTTAAAATTTTTTTCCTCTTTTTTAAGTATATTTAGCATTTTTCTCGCCTGCTGGCGACAGTGACGAGTTGCCGGGGGAGGTGCGCGAGTCTAATTGCCCAAAAGGGGCGGCCCGCCGGCGAGTGGCCCGAAATTGTTTAATGGTTTGGAATATGGCCAGAAACACGCAGACGATAAGAAAAAGGGCGAGAAAACCGCACTGAAATGACAAACGTATTTGATTTGATTGGTTTCCATAATTTCAATTTTTTTTTTTTACTTTTTCAGGTGGTTCCTTCTATTTTTTTTGTTTTGAGATTTACAAATGTTTGTGCCGATGTAATTGTTAAAGTGGTTATGATATTTATTAGCACGGTATTTGTAATTCTTTATTTTGACTTAATGAAATAATTAATTTTTTTCGGCATAAATAAACACATAAATTATTACCAAAACCACCAGCAAATTTGAAGGGAATGCGTTGCTTCGCCCTTCTTCCCATTGGTTGCTCACGTCGAAGTTGTTGTCGTTGCTGCTCACCACCAATTCAGCTCCTTTTCTCTCCTCCAGCAGATGCTGTCCCTGTTGAAGTGTATGTTTTTGATAATACCACCGCCTAATTGACTCCCTCCCTCCATCCTAAGGGGTCTTTCAAGAGGCCATTCCTTACCGAAAATGGTCATTTTTCAATTTTAAGTTTTATTTGCCTTTGTTTTAATAAAGTGAAAATCCGGCAAATTTTTTGTGATTTGTAATTTACTTAAAATTTTCAAGAAGTATTAATTCATCAAATTTTATCTGAGAATTTACCAAATCTGAAGGTTTCTTGTTGCTTTTTGAATTTACTAAAGAAAAGCTCGTAATTCTCTAATTCGAAAGTTTAGATGCACTCCCGGCTTAAAGCCTCTTTCCCGCCCTGTTCTTAGTGGTCGCTCCCTTCCTCCCTTCCTTTCCCTCTCCCTCCCTCTCTCTCCCTCGTTCTCGCCCCCTCTTTCTTCCTCACTCCCTCTTCTTCCTTCCTACCTCCCTTTCCCTCTCCCTCCCTCTCTCCCTCCCTCTACCTCCTTCCCCCTCTCTTTTCCTCCCTTCTTCCCCCTCCCTCCCCTCTCCCTCTTTTCCGCCCCCTCTTTCTTCCTTACTCCCTCTTCCTCCTTCCTACCTCCCTTTTCCTCTCCCTCCCTCTCTCCCTCCCTCTACCTCCTTCCCCCTCTCTTTTCCTCCCTTCTTCCCCCTCCCTCTCTCTCCCTCTTTTCCGTCCCCTCTTTCTTCCTTACTCCCTCTTCCTCCTTCCTACCTCCCTTTTCCTCTCCCTCCCTCTCTCCCTCCCTCTACCTCCTTCCCCCTCTCTTTTCCTCCCTTCTTCCCCCTCCCTCTCGCTCCCTCTTTTCCGCCCCCTTTTTCTTGCTCTCTCCCTCTTCTCGCTTCCTCTCCCTCCCTCCCTCCCTCCCTCTCCCTTTCTCCCTCCCTTTCCCTCCCTCCCTCACCCGCTGTTTCTGCTTTTCCCCTGTGCCAATTGTTCCGCTTCTCCCCCTTTGCTTTTCTGTTGCTTCTTCGCCTTCCGTCCCCACTTTGTTGCCCCCTTTTTGTTCTGTCCATGCGTTTCCCGTGCTCATTCCGTCCGTATTCAGCACAAATTTGTTTTTATTCGTTTGCTGTGTCTCCTCGTGTGTAAATTGTTGCTGCTGGCCAATCGACGAAGAAATTGGCATTAAATTGTGCCCAAATCCGCCGTCGGTTGGCATGAGGGAGGTGGAGGGGACGCGGTCCGAACTGCTCGAAGCCGTTGGACTCGTGGGAGGCGGCCTTGGCAATATTTTTTATTATTAGGCGCCCATCAATACCAATAGCCCACCGTATTGGCACAGTCAGTTGCTGTTCATTGTTTTCAGTTTCTGTCCGTTTGCTTTGCGGCAGTCGAAGCTCCCAAATTTCGGGAGTTCCGTGTGCACATTTCTGAAATTTAAATTGCTTCCTTAGGGCATTTTGGTATACATACAAATTCGAAGTTGAGATCATCGGACAGAATCAGCCCCGGAAAACTGGCTATCCTCAGTGTGTTTTGGAACACTCCTGAAAATGAATTTGGTTTGTTTCTAATGATGACTGTTAATGTTTCCCCTCATTTACCCGGGCCCATTATTTTGGTGCCGCACGGATCCTTCAGAACGGCAATTTGCACAATGTAACGGAGTTCACCGTTTCCCTTTAGTCGACATTCGGGACGCGTGGTCATTCCCACCTTTTGGGTTGAATTTGCATTAAATTCCAATTTTCGTGCCTTTTTTGCATTTTCTTCTTACGATTATCCAATCGGTGAACCGTCCGTTTGGCAAAGTGTCCTCGTTGAATTGGACATGCAGTGTCATCTGCTCATTCGCGCATTCCGCCATAACTTTGAAATTATAAATGTTTGCTGTTGTCCAGCACTAGTCCTTTTCATTGTCCCTCACTTTTAACTCGGTTTCCGCCTTCCACCGATTGTTGGCATTTTGAAAATTTGACCAAAATTAAAAATATCAAAATTGGAAAAAATATTTTTTGGAATATTGTTTCAGATTTTTTGCGCATTTTCACATTTTGTCACATTAATGTGCACAATGTTAACAGGTTCAGCTGAAAGGTGAAAATGCCAGTCGATTATTCATCCATGACAAAGCTCTGATCATCCGATCGGATAAAGGGAGTCGTAAAGGGGGGGGGGGGGAGAGAGGGGTTAAGCTTATTCCGCGCTTAAACATCATTTGTTCATGGTTTTGTATTTGATCACATTCGGCCGGATGCTTCAATGGCAAAAGCTTAACTTTTCACGAATTTTGCATTGTGCAATAAATATGTATATAAAAAGAGAGATTAATCTTCCTTTGGTTTTTATATTTAGAAAAAAAAGCATAAAAATATTTAAATAATTTCAAAAAGCGGCACATTTAAATGAAAAAAGCGGGGACGGGGAGGGCGGAGGCGGGAGGGGGAGAGGGATAAAGGGGCGAAGGAGAGTGATGAGAGCGGGGAGGGGGAGAAGGGGCAAAAGCAATGTTGACGGATGAAAGTAGCTGGTGTAAGATCATTTTCGTGCGATCATCCCACCAAATAGCAATTGCACATCCATTATTTTGGGCCAAAGAGTGTTCGGAGGAACGAACGATCATTCGCCCCTCAAATTGTGACATGGCAACCATTGAAGAGGACGGACGGAAGGGAGCAGAGGGAACGATCATTACGCTGATGGTGGTGGTGGCGGTAAGACGGTAAGTGCTCCTCATTAGCTGATGCTGAGGTTGTCGTTGTTGTCCTGCCCAAAATTGGGGTTTCGAGGACAAAAAGGGGGGGGGGGCAATGGAAGAAGGAAGGGGGGGGGGGGCAATGGAAGAGGGAGGGGGGGGGGGGGGGGGGGGGGGAATTGAGAAGAGACGAATTGAATCGAACGAAGGTAAAGGGAGGGGGGGGGGGGACGAGGGAAATCAATTTTCGAGTGGAGCCGACGCATTGAGCGGGGGGGGGGGGGGCGGGGGGGAGAAGCCGGCAATTTTCACGCGCAGCGCCTATTCTGCAAAAGCGAGGAATAATTCAGCATGGCGAATGATGTGGGGGAGGGCATTCACAAATGGGGGGGGGGGAGGAAGGACGAGTTGGTGGTGGTGGTGCCTATGGGGTGGGCGGGGGGGAGTGATTGACCAATCCATCGGAGGGGACGGGACAACCGGACAAAGGACAAACGAAGGGACGGACGGAATGGCACCACCAATGGAACACGAGCAAAGAGACACTTAGTGCTGTGGCAAGTCAAACTTTTGGTGAATGATTATAGGCCATTTTCAATGCGTTCTTTTGTTAATTGTTTGTTTTTGTTTTTCTACAATAATATTCATTTAATTTTGGTTTTTTTTTCTTTTTTTAAATGCAATTAAATGCATTGGATTTTCCTTCCTTTTTTTGTTTCTTTCTTTTGCTATTATTTTCTTAATGTGTTTTGTTACCGGTCTGTTTTATTGTGCTTGTAATTATTTTTATTTGTTCTTTTTTGGGGGACTATAAATAAATAAATAAATAAACTTGATGGTTGGATGGGAATAATTAGTGGAAGGAAATTATCGGCACTTAATTACAGTGATCTTGAAGGGAATTAGGAGGCGGGGCAAAGAAATAAAATAATAATTGGGGGGGGGGGGGGGGGGGGGGGGATAAATGAATGAATCAAAGGTGAATAAGAAAGGGGGATATGCTTATTGGTGAAAGTTGGTGCTCTCAATCTTTTCCAAATCGACCATTGAATTGCTTATTAAAACATAAATTAGATTATATTCAATTCTATCAATTTTATATATATATTATGGCTGAAAAATTAGAATATATTTATCATAGCAAAAAATAAACACAAGTTGAAAACAAAAAAGAAACCTAATTGAAAAAGGCCCAATGAAAATATGTCAATGATACGGTATTTTGGAAAATAAAGTTACAGTAACGCATACCATGAAAAAGGAAAGAATAATGTGTGTGGTCTTTTTTGCTCATTACAGTATTACTGTTAGATGGAAGTACAGTATCATTAACTTATTTTTCGGCACAATTAAAAGAAAAATTATTTTTTTTTAATATTTGGTGTAGCAAAAGTAAGCATAAAATCTGAGTTTTTACCCGGTCGAAGAAATGGAAAATGCTTTTCTCGTTACTTCGAAATACTTTAGCTCAATACCCCGCCGGGTAAGTCGCTGTTTTTCGACGAAAATCGCTGAAAAATTCGAAATTAATGGCACTTTCAGTGGGCCCCGATTGGTCAAGCTGAGCACACCTGTTTCCATGGATAAAACCGTCTTCCATGACGACCAATGCTTGAACAACGCTTGGCTGTTTTTCAATCGCTAAAATATTTAACAATAATTTGAGTATTTTCAAGTATTTAATTGGTCACAGTTCCACTCACCCGTCATGTTCTGATTGCGTTCCTCCACCAAAAATTTAATCAACGGCTAAAAGAATGATCAATTAAACTCAATTAAGAAAGGAAAGGATTTGTACCTGCGGTATCGATTCCTCATATTCTCTGAACAATTCAAAAAAATATATGAAAAGAAAATAATATAATTTACGTAAATGGGGGCAAAAATTGGTTATGAAACCGCGGGGCATCGACCGATTCTTTGATAGTCTAAAGAGCGGGGGACAATTAGTCGAGCGATGAATCCCTTGGCATTTGCCGACTTGGTTAAAAATCAATGCCCTGATCACTGTTTGAGCGACGGCCGAAATTATTCTGAAAGTTTCCTTTTTTATGTTTTCTTTTCGTTTTGTCCCTAAATTTGCCTCGACCCTCCCGACCCTCCGACTGCCATTTTGACCTGAAAAGGAAAATTTAATTTAATTGGTCTTCTAAATATGTTTGATCACTTTTCCGTTATTTTTGTTGTACACAATCATCGGACTCATTGAGGACATCGGTCGCTTTTTGGGCACAATATAATTGGTGGGAGAAGGGGCGAAACCGAACAAATTGGTCATATTGGGGGTACTGGGGATAAATGGCAAAAGAGAAACGATGGACATTAAGTGACTTACACTTTATTAATTTGTCAATTGTTTACCTGAAGTCGTCCATTTGGTCGTTCCAAATAATCCCTTAAATTATCAAAAAGTTATTCCCCTTTCTTTACATTTGTTTTACCAAGAGTTGGCGAAACACGCTTTGACCCGAGCCTAAATCATCAAATTCATTTGTGCTTTAAGCAAGTCAATGTGAATTTTAATATTTTGATAAGTGATGAGTAGGGTGGGATTTTTAGGTTTTTACCTACTTTTTTTACCTAAAAACTATTGGCACCTATTTTGGCATTTTGCAACTATTTTTGCTTGTGATCAAAAAATTTGTGAAGAAAAATGCAATAAATTGAAAAATGCAACATTCAAAATTTGAAGAAAAATTTTGTCGATACAAAAATTATTCAAATTTTTCTTGACAAAATAATGAAAATTCCAAAATTATTTTAATAATTTATTTCAAAATTTTTACGAAAATTTCTTAATTTTTTAAAAATCCTTTTTTTAATTATTTAAGGAAATAGTGTAATTTTAAAGTTGTTTTTAAGAATTTTTAAAGAAAAAAAACGTTTGAACAACTTTTCGGCATTTTTGTCCAGTTTTTAGCAATTATTTGGGGTTTTTTTAGCAACTATTTAGTTAACCATTTCGCGTTTTTAGCACCTAAAAAATCCCACCCCTAGTGATAAGAAACCAATTAAATATTTTAAATTGGAATTCCCATTTGGCGTTTTGTTTGCACATACAATTGGTTGATTGTACTCGTGGCCGAAATGGCATTGCCCTCGTGGTCAATGGAAACGACATGGGAAGTGCCTGAAGGGTCGCTTATAGCAGTTTTTTTGAGTTTTGCATTTATTCTTTCCCATTTGACCATGATCGGGCACATGGCCAGTCAAATCCAACGAGTAATACTCTAAGGGCTGCGCCTTCTCGGGAACCATCGAAGCGATCCATTTGGAGAAAGCGCTGCAAAGGGAAAAGCATTGGGAAAAGGAGACATTTGGACGCACTGTTTGGTCATATTGCGACTGATCAGCCGGGCATTCTTCACAAAGGCCGAGTCACCTGCACAAATCATGGATATTAAGTTAAAATTATCCTAATCACTTTTCAAGGAAAAAATGACCGAGTTTTGTCCGCTGGGCATACGCAAATTTCTGCACTTCGACGAGTCGGTGGTACACCAACGGATCGTCCAGATTCACTTTTTCGTCCCGGTAGAAATCTTTGGATCCAATACCAATCATTCATTGTCTTTTTGCCCCGTTCACTTACGCGCCATCACTCCGACGATGGCCTGGGTAATGGCGAACGACGACGGGGCCGGGGGGCCGCACATGACCAACTCGTCAGACAGAAGCTCACTCTCAAGCGGAGTCTCGTGGATGATGGACCTGTGGGGGGGGGGGGGGGGGGTATATAAGCAAAATTAGTCAGTGGCTATGCTCACTCGTATTGTTCCAAATCTTCCACGCTCACATAGCCCCCGTTCTCTTTGATTTCAGCAGAAATGGTCTGAGCAATTCCACCTGAAAATTAAAAAGTGAAATTAAGTCCACACCATGGGATCAGCATCTATTTTCTCCTTTTCGTACCTTTATAAAACAAATCGATGGGATTTGATGCGACGGATAATTCATCCAACTGAATTTTGAAATAATAATGCAATTTTTTTTTTTCTTTTTACAAGTTCCGCCAGCCGTTCCCTCGTCATTAGGTCGCCCTCTTCGAAAACTCTCCCCGTTTTTTTGTCCACAAAAATTCGCCTAATTAAAATTAAATTTCAAATGTCAAATAATTTCCTTTCCACTTCAAATTTTGGTCCTCTTCAATGTCGTCCTCTTTCTGCTGAAGAACCATTGCCAAATTTGAGGAGACCTAAAGCGAATTTGAATGGCATTGGCCGAAATTGGGCACCGGAAATCCGAAGCGCGCCAATTTAATTGCCGGTTCGAACAGCCGTTTCCAAGTGACGTGACCACTTCCGAATTTTGTGAAGGCGGTCCAAAAGCCGTGCAATTCCCCGGGCACTGCGATTGACCTAAAGGGTATTTTTGCTGCCTATTCATTGTCAGTTTGACCAGCAACTTAATTGGAATTCAATTAAGAAGATAATTTATGATCACAAGACAAAAAACTCTTTAAATAAAAATTCTTTACCACGGAACCCAAAAATGTCATGATTCCCCCATGGTCCGTGGATCACTTTCACTCCCTCCTTTCGACCTGTATCCGATGACCGAGTCGCGCGGTGTGCCCACGTACATCGTCGAATTGGTGCCCATTGGCGCAGTCTCTCGCGCGTCAATTGTCGTACATCTCTGAAATGCTTAACAAATCGTTTTGTAATGAAAATTGATTGGCGAAGTTTGCCTGAGTGCTCGTGTTGTACAGTGTCATTATAAAGCCACCGCCGAGGCCCGAAGATTGCGGGTTGACGACTCCAATGCAAAGCAAACTGGCTGAAACAGAACAATGGGGAAAATAAAGCTAATTGAGGGAGGGAGGAGGTGCCAATCAATGGGGGAAATTAGAGGGAAAAAGGGGTGCCATTGCTAACCGATCATCGATTCGACCGCATTGCCGCCCTCCAGCAAAACATCCCTAAAACCATTTAAGACATTCAAATAGCCGTAAAATCAAATAAACTCTTCCGACCTTCCGATTTCGCTGCAAAGACCTTAACGAATTTGACTTGACTCACATGAGAAGTCGAACCAATGAAAAATTTATATTTTCATTATTCCGTTTTTTATTGTCCTCACCGTGGTCCGTTGCCACCGCGGCTCTCCGATATTGTGCGTGCATACTTCCGGTAGGACTTGGCCATTTCAGATGGCTACGGTTGGCGTGCGCCCGCGTGGGATGCGTGTGGTTGTTGATATTGTTGTCGCTGCCATTTTCGTCTGCGGATTCGCCTACCGTAATTTGTTCCGTTGGCGAAATATCCTTAAAATAAAATGAAGTTCAAATTTCCTATTTTCAAATTTGCCTCTTCCATTTGCTTCGTCAACAGTTTCTCCCCTTCCGTGCTGCTGTTTCCCACCAATTGTCTGTTGTGCTGGTGCCCCTGTTCGTTTTTGTCGTCGTTCGTTTGGTGCCGGTTTTGTTGGCTCAAAATCAGTCCCAATTTGAGTCCCAATACCACCGTGGCGACCAGAAAAAGCACACAGAAAAGAGCGGCGAAAATGGCGACCCATTTGAACAAACTGCAAAACACAATGCCAAATCACTTCTAACAATTTTGCTTTCAATTGACTTATTGCGTTTTTCCCGCTTTTCCATCTGAAAAGTGCTCGGTGATCCGCCATTTTCCTGTGAGCCGCCGCCGGTGACCCGAACCATTGGTGGAAAAGCTAAAATCCGAGCAAAACATTCGTTATTAATTATTCAGTCATCGGATGGAGAAGGGGTAATGAGTAATAAAGTTAAGGGAAATGATTAAACCAATATTCAAAATAAATAAAACAATTAAATATTTTATAATTCATCTTTTTTTATTAAAACTAAATATTTTAAACCAAGACTAAAGTCCATAGCTTTCGCTGCTTGGATTTTTGGATTTTGTGAAGTCTTTCCCCTCTAATGACGGACAACAGAAAGGTTGGAGAACAAAGGGCAAAAGTATGCAGAGAATTGTTAATGAAAATTCAAAAAAAAAAGGAATTTTTAATTTTTGTGAAATTTGTGAGTCGGGAGAAGGAAAATACTGAACTCATAAGGAGGACAATTAGCACGAGCAATTAAGCATTGAAGTTCCATGAATATCATCGAATTGATAAATGAATCGAATCGTTCTCTGTTTTGAGTTCGCAAAGCGAGCAGCAACGTTTTTAAAACGTTAAAATGGTTGGCAGAGCGAATATTGAATTAATTTATTTGATTATTCAACCGTCCCCTCTCCTCCCCCCCCCCCTCCCTCTCTCTCTCTCTTTCTCTCTCTCCTCCCTCCTCTAATTGCCGCCACCGCTAAATTTTTGTCGTTTGTCTTTCTTCCGACAGTTGCAAAAACTGTCGCGCTTATTTTCTCCGACCCGGCCTTGGAAAAACGCCGTCTCTTCTGTTGTAGCAATTTTTAAAACTTTCCGCCATCCGTGCAATTCCTCACCCGCCCCCTTCCGCCCATTGCTTTCCTTCCCCTCTCGTCCTCCCCCTTTCGTTCCCTTCTGCCGCTTTCCATTCATCATCTTCCCCACCCCTCCATTTTCCATCTCCCATTTTATTTTTTTTTCTCCCTCTTCCGCTCATTTTTTTCAAAATCATCTCAATCAAATTTCAATGTCATTTTGGGTAGCGATTAGAGGTTTTAATTTGAAACTGAAAAAACACTTGTTGATGAAGGCCAAATGATATGCAAAAGAAAAGAAAGGAAGTGGTAGGAGGAGGGGAAGGACGAAAGGGAAAGGGAAGAGGGAGGGAGAATAGAGAGGTGAAAGGGAGAAAAAGGGGGGAAAAGAAGGAGGAGAAAAAGGAGGTTTAAGGGTAAGGACGAAACAGAAGGGAAGAGGGAGAGGGGAAAGGAAGAGGGAAAATGGGAAGAGGGAGAGAAAGAGCGGAAAGGGAAAGAGGGAGGGAAAATAGAGAGGTAAAAGGGAGAAAAAGGAGGGGAAATTGCAAGAACAGAGGGAGCGGTGTATTGTGCGGAAGGGAGTTGGAGGGGGTGTTGATGAGGAGAGGTGAAGAGTAAGCAAGGGAAGTGTGTTATTGCAAGTGAAAGTGTCGGATGATTACATATGACGGTGATGATGATGATGACGGGGGGAGGGTAAAATTGCGCAGATGAAATTAGTGAACAGCGAGTGGGGAGGGGGCAGAGATGGAATCGATCGAGAGAATTTTTTTTTTGGGTTGTTTTGAAGCAGAAAACGAAGGAGGGGCAAAGAAAGGGCAATGATCGAAAAGGCCAAAATGTTCAATTTTAAACTCCAAAATGGTCGACTGACTAAGAGAAAACCTGTGCAAGAAAATATGCGGAATGTCCACAAGGTCAGCAGGTTTTTAGAGGGGGGATTTATAGAAAATAAAATTAAATCTGAGAGTTTGGAATGGCTGGGGATGGGCTGGGAAATCCTGTTCCTCTCAAAGTTTTGAGGAAAGCGGGGACACCGAGAAAAGGTAAACACACAAATGGGCTCAGCAATGAGCAATGGCGACGGACGGATATTGCCGGACGAATGCGCGCCTAATGGACTGATCCATCACAATTTTGGAACATTTGAGAGACAATAAAGAATGGCGGAAGAAAACATTTGGGAGAAATTGTTTTGTTTTTATATGTTCGCAAATGGCGGGGAATGAACGGATGCATTGACGGGGCATAATAATCGAGACAAAAATACGCAATGATCAAACAAATCCAAGGGCATGAGAGGGAGAGAGGAGGGAGAGGGGAGGGGGGGGGGGCGGGAGAAGGGGAAGGATAGTAACGGAGGGGAGGGATTGGCATAAAAGTCAACAACAAAAACAAACGCAGGGGGAAAAGGAGGAAGAAATGTTTTGTGTCGGTTAATTAAAAATAATTAGCTAAGTGCATAATCATTAATTGTTCACTTATTAGAAATCCTTTATTTGTTTTATTTTTTTGTATTTTGTGCCATTTCCTTCCTGCCGACTGATTGGGGGGGGGGGGAGAAGACAGAGAGAGAGAGAGAGAAACTGACTGACAAAATGATTCATCCACTCACTGCTATTCTTTTGCCAATTATGATACCAAAGCACATTACCAACAAATAAAACTCATAAAAAAGGAAAAAAACAAATAAATATGTAATATTTTGAATAAGTAGCGGAAAATAAAAATGCGAAAGGAATGCTTTTCGTTTGTTAAATTGTCAGCCTTCGCGTTTTTGTGTTTGTTTGACCATAAATTATTTGCTCTTGCGCATTGTGTTGTTACCTTTTATTATCCGCAAGTTTTTGTGTTATGCTTTACGGTCACCGATTATACGTCTTTCTTTATTCATGGCATTTTATTAACGAAAGAATCCATCAAATTAACTGAACATAACATCGACAAACAGAGTAATTAATTTTGGCATTTTTACACCCCCTGGGCAAAAAAGATATTAGTTCTGCAGTTATTCGGTTGTCATCACTTCCGGCCTGAGCCTCCACCCCACTTCCCTTTATCATTTCTTCCGAGTAAGACTTCGGAAAAAGTAATTTGTCTAAAAGCTTCGACAGAGATCCAAATCTCCACCCAAAATCCGCTTTAAGCTATTTCGAAGCTTTTTTTTGATTCCAATTTGATAATAGAAAATATGAGGGAAAGAACGTAAAGAAAAAAAAAATTATTCTATATTTTTGAAAGATCATTTATTCAAAAAAAAAAAAACTTTCATTGTATTAATAATTTGTTGAAGCAAATAACCCAAAAAAGAAGCGTAAATAATAAATAAAAGAAATATCACAAACAATAACCATTATAAACATAAAAATAATGATAAAATGAAATTAAAATAATACTTAAGATTACAGTGAAATTAAAATAATACTTAAGATTACAATGAAATTAAAATAATACTTAAGATTACAATGGACTTTAAATGAAATAAAATAAGAAAAAATAAGTAATTAAAGGTTAAGGAATAGTAAGTAAAGAATGAATATGAGAAAGGCACAGTTTAGTTGGAATTAAAGCTTGAACCCCCAAAAGTTAATTAAAATGTTAGGAAAGAATGGTTTTTCTACAAGTATTTTTCCGTCCATTCCCATTTTTGCAATTCGTCAGTCGCATTGCAATTCGAAAATGTGAGCACCGACGAGGACGATTCCTTCTCGACGATTATGCATTTCCCCGTGTTTTTGTTACGAATTTGTTTTGTCTCCTTAAAAGGACAACGATACCCTTGTTTCTGAATCCGCTCCTTTGCTCCACTCACTCTGTCATATTTGAATGGTCCGTCCACCGTTCCCTTCGTGCAATGGCCCGTCCGCAACCGCCCTCCCCAACCGCTCGTTGGCGTAATGCCTTTGCAAGCGTTAAATGAAATCAAAGCCAAATCATTTCCTGTTCCCCGCATTGATTCTCTTACACCACTCCCCCTCGGTCATTTGACCATTCGTATTCAATTTGATTAATTGGTTTCCGCCATATCCGTGGCATGGCGTGGCGCCCATCGTTCCCGGCACCGCATTTCCCATTGTGTCGATGCATTTTCCTGAAATTCCCACATAATTCTAGTCTAATCAAAAAGAACGATAAGACCTGTAGCGGGGTTTTTTGCCTCCCCCCACACGTCATTGGGAGGAAGAAAGGGGTAACTTATCACCACGTCATAAGCAATTTTGTCCAGGTACCTCAATTGTGCTAAATTTCACTATTTATGTTTGAATGCCTACCATTGGAATGATTTGCACTTTAATTTTTTGCGAAGGGCCAATTGTGCGCTGATGTCGCCGGATTCCCTGTTACGCGCTTGCGGCTCCCGAATATAATAATACTTTCCGAAGTCGTCCATCCAAGTTTTGATCACACGGATGAGATTCTGTAAAGCAAGCAAAGACTATGGGTTTAAATGGAAAAGAAAGACCGTTGAAATGACGGGTTTCCCGGTTAATTTGCCAAAATTGTAAGGCATATGATTACGGTAGACATGACCGACATGGGAACAGGGGACAAACAGAATTCCGCCACCGCATTGCCAAATTTTGAAGGACAATTCATACTGAAAATTGGAAATAAACTTTAAACATAAAATAAAAATTCACTTGTTCTCCACCCCAAATCTGGAGACCTTCGTCATAAAAGCCCATTTCAGCAAACCAATTCTTTTCAATAGCGAACAAACCACCGGCATGTGTCGGAGACCTTAAAACAAAATTTTAAAAATAAAAAAGTGTTGCAACGGCCGGGAATCGAACCCGGGCCGCCCGCGTGGCAGGCGAGCATTCTACCACTGAACCACCGTTGCTATGCGAGTACCCGTCAATTTATATTATAAATGTAAAACAATGAAAAGTAATGATTTGACGTAACCTGAACGGTTCACTTTTGTATTGTCTTTGGCGTTGTTCTCGCTCAGGCAATTCAGTCTCTTTGTAGAGAAGTCCCCACTCGAAAATCCCTCGAAAATGACGGTCTGCCTCACCATAAACCCGTCGGTATTCCCATGTATTCATGTCAATACCATCAATAACCGGAACAGTCATAACGTGTCTGAAATTTTATTCAAATCCGGCCTCGGGGTTCAGAGCTGGTTGATATTAGTGTGAGATTTGTGATTAGCGACCCCGAAACCCCCAGGAAAAAGTTTTCAAGCTCATTTTTTGAAAAAATGGGACGAGGGAGGATGACAAACATTACAATTAGTATTACCTATTTAAAGTTCATCATTTGTTTGGTTAAAAGAGGAAAATGAAAAATCATTTTTGAGCAGTCAAAAGTCTCGAATAAAAATATATATAGGTTTATAATTTTGTCTTTTTTTGAAATCTGACCGATTTAAGCGAATTGGCGCCAGCAGCGGTGGCAACCAATTCCTGTTAACTTCGCAATGGGCGTCCAGAAAAATGACCACATCCGCAGTGGCCGCTTTCGCACCAATAGACCGAGTCCGAATCAGTCCCTCGCGTTCTCCGTTCCGTACTAATCGCACTTTTCCGCTAAACTGCTTGATGTAATCATCCAATTTCACTTTTAAATGCTCTGAAAACATTAAAAAACAAATGATTGGTTGTTGATCAAATTTTTTTTTTTTTTGCCTTTGTCGCTGAAGTCGTCCACCAAAATGACCTCTTTGAGCAGGTGGGCAGGCGACCGAAGGAGCACCGAATGAATGGTGCGCATTAGCGGAGACCATCCCTCGTTGTGGAAGGCAATCACTACACTGGCAGTGGGCAAGTCTTCCGGATAGTGCCAATAATTGCACCTGAATCGGGCTCTCTTTCCAATGATATGATATTTGTGCAGCGGGCCTTATGCTGCACGACCTCTCCCTCGAAGGAAAATTAATTTTAGGATATGCTATATAAAAATGAGACTTTTCCTTTGCGTTCCATGGTATAAATTTCTTGCGACTTTTTTTTTATCGAATTGCGGTATCAACCCTTTTTTTTTGAAAGTAAATAAACCTAATCATGATTTTTATCGTGCGGAGGGGGGGGGGGGGGGGATGGGAAGAAAAGGATTGGGCGCTGGCAAAAAATTCGATTTCGCTTACTCTTCCATTCGAACGTCCGGAATTGACCGATTAAGCGATGCTCGGTCGCTGGCCATTGTGTTGAAGCCATACTCGGACATTGCACGGCGAACCTCGGGAGAGTTAAGATTGGTAACAATGGCACGGCCGTCTTCACCTTGAACAGATGAAATTGTAAAAGATTTTGAAAGCTTCAAAATATATAACCTTCCCCATTTGGGTCTTCAGGCGGCGACACAACCGGAAGTTGCTCGAAATTGCCAATTAGTCCTTTGCGTAACACTGTGTCGGGGTCGCGCCCGCCGGGAAGCTCATTGTCGGAAGTTTCTTGGTCTTGTTGTATTTCTTCGACTATTTTAAAATCCGTCAAATGGGGAAAAAAGCATTTTAAGGGTGTGAAGAGAAGGAAGGGGGAAGTTGTGCTTCGAATGTGCTAAATTACCTTTGTTTCGCTGCTAAACAAAAACACAAAAGCCGCCACTGAAGCTAAGAAAATCAAAATGAGAAGTGATCTTAAACTTGGTATTCTTTTTCTCATTTTTGTTTAAAAAATTTACTGTCGTCTAAAGATTCGTCGTAGCTCAAAAACCCGTCTTTTAAATGACATTGATGTTATTCGTTTCCACGAACCTTACCTGGTAAAAATAATTATTGGTACATATATTATTTTTTTGAAAGCGAAAGTACAATAGGGAGAGGGACAAGAAATTTGGGTAAAAATGAAGAAAATTGACGTAGTTGAATTTCTATATAAATTATATATATATATATATATATATATATATTAATCATAAATTATATATATATATTAATCATAAATATATATATATTAATCGACTTCCTTCACTTTTTCCTTTAAAAATTCACACTCCGAAATCCAAAATATTTTTTAGGAAACATAAATCTTCACTTAATAATTCAGTTTCCAAGATTATTTCACGCATTGCCCCCATTAAAAAAAACAGTCTCTGCGCTGAAAGAGCGAAAAAAAGAGTTCTTATGGTTTTAAGATAGAGCTTCGATATCTGAGGATTTAGCCTCATTTTAGGGTTTTTGGTGGGGTCAAGAAATTTATTGAAAATGAGGATTTGCGGATTTGTGGTCGTTTGAGAAATTTGGATTTTTAGGGTTTTTGGATAAAAAAATGACAAAGATAAATTTGAAAAATAGGAATAAATGTTATTTTTTCATTAAAATCTAATACGTAAAGCAAAATAATTATATTTTAAGCAATGGAACCCTCAGTAGTCAGTTATTTCGATTTGTTCCAATGTCTGAAAGGGATAACTTATACAACTTTGTTGCTGTGCTCGTCATTTCTCGGCACACTTTTTTTCCTTATGCCGTTGATGCCATTAGCAGGTAATTTCATTTTATATTAATGAGGCACTTCTAAAATGTTAATTTCTTTACTAGTTTTTTGGCCAATTTTGTTCCGTCAACTCACTGATTTTCTTATCGGATTTTGGCTTGTCCTTCCTTCTTCTCTGGTGGAATTAATGTTTGGTGTTCGGGTTCACGTCCATGGCGTCAAAATCGACCGAGACAAGTTTACTTACAAAAAACTAACTTATTATTTTATATTTAATCTTCAGACCATCTTTGATCATAATGAATCACAGAACTCGGTTAGATTGGCTCTTCTTCTGGAATGCACTGTGGAGGATGGGTACAGCTAGAATACGTTCTCAAAATTCTCTGAAAGTTTAGACCCTTGGCTTTTGACCACCGAGAAAATTTCTCCGAAGAGTACACTGATGTTTATCCCTGGAGCGGGTTTTATCACTTATTTTACTTTCTATTTTATATTAATCGTTTTAGGTTGGGCCATGGCTGTCAACGCTTTTCTCTTTCTCAATCGAAATTTCGCCTTTGACCGTTTTCGCATTGACCGAATGATCAATTATTATTCTAAATCCACACATAATTATCAAGTGAAAAACTAAAAATTAATCTTTTTATTTTTATTTCTTTCATTTAGCTGCTCCTTTTCCCTGAAGGCACTGTATGTTTTGGCTTTTCTTTAAACTTTTGTTCATTTATTTTCCAATTTTGAAGGACAAATGCCCATGGGCCACGAAACGAAGTAAACAATTTGCAGAGAAAAACGGATTGGTTCAATTCAAATATTTGCTTCACCCGCGCACCGTCGGATTTGTCCACCTTTTGCAGAGAATGCGAAAAGGTATTGGCAAATAAAAGAGGCAAAGTTAAGAAATCATTCAAAAAAAAAAAATGAGAAAAATTTCGCTTCATTTTATGAGTTCAACAACTAAGCCATGCTCACTTTAATTAAGCATTGAAACAATTAAGAAATTTTATTGATCTATGCAATTGAATATGCTTATTTGACTCTTACGGTTATTCTCAATTAGAAAAATACGTCGACTTCATTTACGATGTCACTGTTGCGTATGGCGGTCGTATTATCCAGTCGGAATACGATTTGGTGATTCCTTCTTTTTTTTGTTGTAAAATTCCACCTTTAAGATGCCTTTTGGCCTTACGCCTGCCGACGTGCATTTTTTGGTTCACAAAATTCCAATTTCATCCCTTCCCAACGAAGACGAACAATTGGAACAATGGCTGAAGAAGAAATGGGAGGAAAAGGGTCTGCCTTTTCCGTAAATCATAACAATAACTGTTAACAAACAGAAGAAACATTGCGTCGTTTTTATTCGAGCGGTGAATTTCTTCCATCGACCGATTCGAACGATGGGAAATCTTTCCAAAAAATTGAGGTCCTTTTCAACTATTTTTTTTTGTTTTATAGATTGTTCAATTACTTCGATATTCAGTTGTCCCCTCTTGCGCATCTTCTGCAAATGGTCGTTTTGGCCGTTTGGTTGGCATTAACCGCTTTTTGGAGCTTTGTCTTTTTCTACTATATTTCCTCTCAAATTCGGTGGAGCTGTACTCTGATCACAATTGTTGTAAGTGAAGGACCATGAGACGGGAGCAGGATGAAACGTCGTCGCCGCTGAAACGTCGCCGGGACAAAACGTCGCCAAAAAAAAATTGCTAAAAAAAAACCTTAAATTTTTAGAAAAATCCCTAGAAGTCTTTTCTTGAAGAAAATTTCTGAAAACACAAAGAAATTGCTAAAAAAATTTCTGAAATTTTCAAAAAAATCATAAATTTTTATTTTTTAAGTATTTTGATGTTTTCAGAAATTTTCTTCAAGAAAAAACTTAGGAATTTTTCAAAAAAAAAAATCAAGGTTTCTTAGCAATTTTTTTTTCGGCGACGTTTCGGCCGGCGATGTTTTGGGGTGTACCCCCATGAGACATAGTCAACCCCATGGAACTTTTTTTAGCCATACCTTTTTTTTGAAAATTAATATTTTCAAAGTTTTTTATAAGATATTGCCTATGCCGATGGACGCGATCGGATAATTTTTCTAACTTGGCTTATGACATTAAAAAAAAAAAAAAAGCAATTCACAAACGGGCCTCGAACTTTAGACGAATTTTTTTTCAGTATTTCGTTGGTCTTCAGCTTTATTTTGGTGGTTTTGAACTGTTTTTGGCTCGATTAGCTTCCGCTCGGTCGCCGAAAGACGCCATTTCCAATGATTCTGTCGCCAAAAGTAAAGGCACTGAACAAAACAACAGCGAAATTAGGGCCAATGCGAAATGACAGAACACAATGACAGTATATGTTTTCGTTGTTTTGTTAATTATTGTACCATTTTCTTTGCCAAGGAGTGGTTATTGTTGATACTGTGCCTATTCATGGCCCTTGTTTTTTGTATTAACTGTTTCTTAAGAGCCCGGAAGTGTTTTTTTTTTTGCTAACAAAAATGAATCTTTTGCAAGTGTTTCGCATTTGTCATGAGTTCATTACTTCTGGGCAAATCTTTTCCTTCACTCTTTGCCTATCATTCAATCGGTGAATTATCAAATTTTGTTACCTACTCCGATAATTACTCTTCCTTCGCCAATGTATTTGATTGGTCTTTCTTTTCTTTGGCATTCATTACTCAGAAAAACAGACTTTACTCCATTTTGAACCTAATTTAAAATTCCTACAAACAACTTGTGTAGATTACCTATTAAATATTTGTCCAACCATCGTTCAAATTGTATTTACTCACAATTTTTCGGTGTTGAAAGCATAATTCCTAAAATTTGTCAATTTATTTGGCCTGATCAACCTCGATTCATTGTGGCAGAAGATTAATGATTCAACTTTTCTCAAAGGCAATCAAATCAAACAGTTGCGAGTACGCCTTACGCGTTTCCAGTTGACTCGATATCGCATGAAGCGATAAATGTTCTCATTTATATTTTGCGCCGATTTACGTTTTTATATTTTTTGAACACGAATTAAAATTGATTTTAAAAGTTTAATGAAATATAAATAAACATGATTTTTTTTTTAAGAATAGAACAGTACTCAGGGTGGCGATCTCGATAGTCCAAAATAGTGGCGCCACGCTTAAAAAAAGTGGCAAATGCCACTAAATAGTGGTAAAATCGCCACTCTGACAGTACTGGTACCGGCGGTAGCTACCGGTTTTCCCGGTCGGGGTCACCTTGCGCATTTAGAGCAGCCATCTTGGCGAAAACATTCGCAAATTTTGTTTCAGGAAAGTATAACCATATGATAATTTAGAAATTTGCGCTTAACAAATGATTAGTCAAGAAGAAAGTTTTGGTCCGTGAAGTGCCAAAATGGCTTCGCGTCAAGATGGCTGCGCCAAAACGATCGTGACAAAGTGGCTGTGCCTGTCGTCTAAATATATCATTTTGGCATTTATCGTTTGTCTCTGTCGTCCGAATTGTAATTTTACAGTATATTTGTCGTTTCTTCTCAATTTTGATGGAAAAAATAAGATGGAACATTCGGGGTCGCTGAACACGAATATGACATCTATTTGTCTAATTCTGAAACTCGGACTCGAATTCGAACAAAAAGTCGAGAATTTTTTATTTTTAGTTCAATTTTATGCCAAGAATCTATAAATAGCCATACATATTAATCTTGTATTAAAGTCATACTGTTGTAAAAATCGAACTCTAAAAATTAGAATTTTCTCTCTATAAATTAGAATTTTCTATTTTTTGTTCGAATTCGGGTCCGGGGTTCGGCTTGGACCAAAATTCATGGTCAATGACTACGAAAACCCCATAGCACGTGTTTTTTATTTTTCATAAATAGGGACTTTGTGACAATTGAGGTGAATTTTTGGGGTAATTCTCAGACGACTAATAGGGGGGGGGGGGGGGGGGGGTCTCGCCCCCCCTAATTTTTGTCGTCCAAAAATTGGCGTTTACCATAAAATCAATCAGAATAAGTGAAAAAACTACTATCAGACGACAAATGAGAATTTCGGAAGACATATGGATAAACGACAAAGACGTATATACTTACGACAAAGGTAGTGTTTGTCGTTTGTCTCTGTCGTTTTTAATTCTGAAAGGCCCCACTGGGCACAAAACAGAAGGGGAATTTACGAGAAAAATGAAATTTAGGAGGAAAAAATTCGTTATCTTTTTTAAATAAATTCCATATGATAATTCAGTGTGGTGGTGGAAGTACTGTTTCTTTCTAATGCTTGGGTTCAAAATCCCCAATCGCAGGACCATTTTAAAATATTTTTTTTAATTGAATTTACAAAAATCAGATCGGCAAAAGTCAAAAAGATAAAAAGAAAGTAATCTCAAAATGTGAAAATTTATAAATTGACAATTTTCTCTAGAAATTCCTTTACTTAACAAAAAATTTTTTGGCGATGTCTATCGACACTCCGGACAATCAATTTCTTATGAAATCAAAATTTGCACTTAAATTAGAGAATTTATGGGAAAAAAATTTTTTCTTAAAACTTTTGACAAGTGATTTTTCTCAGGGTTCCCAAATGAAAATTTTCAAAAGCCTTATTTGGCTGGCAAAAAAGCCTCATTTCGGGTCAAAAAAACCTCATTTTTAATATTTTATTCAGAGCAAAAAAACAGAAAAAAATTATCAATATTTTACTTTCACTCTACGATTTATTAGGCTTTTTAAGTATTTGTTCAGTGTTTTTAAAATTAAAAAGATCAAAAGGATGGGGGAAGGGGAAATTTTGAAAATTTGGGCGTGATTTGTTAACTGATTTTGCCTCAAAAATGAAACTTCAAAAAGATCATGCTTTATACAAAAAAGAATAGACTAGGGACAACAAGTGGGCAAAATAAATAAATAAAGAGTTAAGAAAAGTAATAAAACAAAAATAAAGTAAAAGATAAAAGTGAGATAAAAAGCGATCGATCACTGCCACTTTTCCGAGTGCCGTCGCCACTGCCCAATTTCGCCGACGAGTCACCCATTGCAATTTCTTTTAAGGAAATTAAAATAAATTGCCTAATTAGTGCTCATCATTAGCAGGGGTATTTCTAATAACAATAGCCGCCTTCTCAGTCCGACATTACCTTCGCCTTTGCCCCAATTGTCTTCCTTCACTTTCGCACTCTCTTCGTCCGTTGTCCCTTTGGCAGTTCCGTCAAATTTGTTCCCACGAAGCAGTGTTTCAACACTCAGTTTCTGTTGGTCCATTGTGTCACGTACAAATTCTCCGCTGCATTTTCTTTCCGTTCTGTTCCGAATTCGGCTGCACCCTTCGCAACTGATCGCACTCACTTTCATGTACGGGAAGCGAAGTCCGAACGGACCCGAATCGAATGGGTGCCAATAGGTGATGTTCGGGTCGTCCTCTCTTTTAAGTCGCCCATCATACAACTCCAAATAGGCATGGCAAGCTGTTCAATAGCATTTTAAATGTTAGTGTGGCCTTAATTAACCACCAAAAATTAGCTAGTTCTTTTAATTTTAATCTATGAAATTTATAAAAACTAAGCTGCTAGTTTTAAAAATAAGGTTAAATTTTTAAAAAACCTATTTAAGGGATGTTTATGCTAAAGAATCTAAGAAATGTACAATTTCTCTTTCCGATATTTAAATAAAATTGACGCTAAATTTTATATGAAATTGTTAAGAAAGAGAAAAGGATTTTCTAAGAATTTGCCAATTTTCATTTAAAACATCGAATTTTTCTTAATTGTTTTTTTTATTCTAAATATTAAAAATAATAATTAGAAACAAAAATCTATCTCCAAGTTTTAAAACCTTTTTAGAAAGTAATTTTGTGTTAAGAAGAATTGTGAAGGTAAAATGAAAAATGTTTTTTAAAATTAAACCACTTAAATTAAAAATATTTAGTCATTATTTGCTGGAAAACAATTCTTAGACATGTCATCATAAGCCTTTTACCGCCTTCCTCCGGGTCACCACAGTACGGTTGCACCTCCACATATATTGGCAAATGTGATGATGGCACAAAGCATTCGTCCTTTTCGTTGCAAGCGCAAAAGTGTTCCATTCCGCCTTTTTCGTTCCGACAAAGCACACGAATGGCCTGAATAGGAAGGAATAATCCCTGTCGGGGTTTTTTTTTTTTTGCCCGTTTGCCTCGGGCTCGTAATTGCTCGGCCCCTTTTGACTCTCATAAAACACTTTGACCAGCGAACTTTGACTGGCGGGCAATGTTTCGTCCTCACATTTTTGGAAACCTTTAAATTATATTTGGTTCATTCTTTTTAGCCATTTTAACCTATGGCTGGCCGACTTCTTTGGAAATTTGAATTTCGGAGGCTTAGGCCAAAATCGCTCCTCTCAATGCCTTCGACAACAAATCCAATCCCTTTATTTGGCTGCACTTTTCCCTCATCATTTCTCTCCCTCTTTTTCAATTCTGTTGTTGTCTCGGTGGTTTTGACAAATACAATAATACCACCACCACCCATCGCATTTTCAGATGATGGATTACGGTAGACATTTTTGTTGTATTGCGCCGGCGGTGCATTTTCCGCGTTTACCGCTAAAAATTTTCGCATTGAGACCAGCAAAAAACACAGCAGCAGAAAAAATCTCATCTTAAATAGGTTTTAGTTCAATATTTATCTAAAGTGTGTTCCATTAATATAGCCTATTTTTCGGAAGTTTAGCCACTTCTCACGAACCGATCGGGCTGAAATTTATACTGTACTTACAATTCTGAAAATATTAAGATCCTAAAAGAAAAAAAAAATGAAAAATGCGGCCTTGAAAGTTTTTTATAAATTTTTTTCAGTAATGGGGTGTTCCATGAATATAGGATCAATAGTACGGAATTGGGGAATGACACGTCGAAGCTCAGATATGAAAATTGGGATTTCGGGACGATACAAAGGATTGGGATTAAGACGATGGGATTGGTCAGAATTTATCCGGATGATTGTACCACAATTTTAATTCTTTCCAATACAATAAATTTGGAAAAAAAGTGGTCCTATATTATTGGAACACACTATATGATTGATTTAACTTGCATTGCTTAGTAAGAAAAAAGTTTAATTGTTTTATATAAACAAGAAAAAAAGGAATAAATATTATTTACCAAACGAACAAAATATGCATTTTGAATATGCACTTAATCATAGGCCACGGGACAAATGGATGAGGGGTAAACACCCCACAAAATGTGTCTTTTTTTGAGAGGAGCGACTCAACCAACATTCGTTTATCCGTTTTGAGGGGGGGGGTGGCGATTTTCGGATTTATGTTTTTTTTTTGTGAAAATCCTTGAAAATCCTTTAAACTCACCCTCTCCGCTCCTTCGAAACCTTTTCAAAAAGTAAAAGAAGCCAGAAAAGAAGGTAACCACTTGATGGGGTGGGGGGCAAACTCAAATTCAAAAAGACCAAACAAAAGGTTTTTAAAAATTATTGTTTTTAAAAAAAATGCAACTTTCGGAGCTAATTTTTCTTATTATAATTGTTTCCTGTTAAACTTTCTTTTTTGACTTTAATTTTTGGCAATATTTTAACTAGGGTTGAGCGGGACCGGGGCTTTTGCAAAATACCGAACAAATGAGTACCAGTGCCCCGGTTTTGACCGGCTCCCCGACAATGCGGCAGTGGACAGTTCAGCAGTGACAGTTCGGCAGTAATTTTCGACAATTCGTCAGTGACAATTCGGCAATAAATATTTCGTTAAATAAATTTTTATCAATTATGGATGTGCTAAGGCCATTAAAAATGGTTAGATGGGTCAGAGAAGAGGTGTATGTGAATAAAACGAAACATTATTTTTTCCATCATCGTCTTTCATCATCCCCTATTCTATTAGAACAACAAAATCTTGCCGAAAACTGACACATAAACAGCAATTAATAAATAATTTCCAATAAAAATTAGCCTCCCCCCTCCCATTTCATTTATTTGTATGTTGATTTTTTAAAATTAAAATTTACTGCCGAATGGTCGCTGCCGAATTGTTACTGCCGAATTGTCCACTGCCGGATTGTCGTGCTACGGATTTAGTTTAATTGTTTTATATAATTATTTTATCTTTAATTGTTTTATATATTTAATTATTTTATCTAAATTATTTGTTAATTTCTGACATTTTATTATTAGGGAAGTTAATATTTTAAAAAAAGGTGCCTTCTTTACATATTTTGTGTGAAAAATATAAAAATGATATATTTCGAGTGGTTTAAAGTAGAAAAGCTTCTAAATAAAAAAAAATGAAAGTGATATTAGCCTTTAATCAATTTATTGAAGAGAAAAAGTGATGAGTTAGCCTTAAATAAATTTACCATTGAATGCTCCAACAATTTTACCCTTTATGTTTTTATTATAAATTCTCAATTGTTTAAACAGCAGCAGATTACCCACTTTTTTGGGTTCTTATCCTTTTTGCCACCCCCCTCGAAACTTTCAAATAAAAAGTCGTTTCTAGGGTAATTTGGGGCGCTGATCACGAATATGACCTTAGTTTTCCAAAATTCCGACTCCCGAACCCGAATTCGAACAAAAAACCGACTTTCATATTTGGCGTACAAAACATATTTCTAGGGGTTTTTGGGCTCACGATTCCGGCATTCATTTCGACCAATTCCGACCCCCGGAAACCGCACTCGAAGAATATGTCGATAAAAAAATGGCACTTTCGTGATCAGTATCATCAAAAACATTTGGAAGCACTTTTTTGTGCAAAAAAACAAAAAAATAATTGTCAAAAAAAAATCAGAAGGTGGCCCCCCTTTGGATTAAAAATGGTGACTTTTCATATAGCGCCAAATTGTATTTATAGACTTATTCTTTGAGTGCGATTTCCGGGGGTCGAAATTGGTCGAAATGAATGCCGGAATCGTGAGCAGCGACCCCAAAAACCCCTAGAAATATGTTTTGTACGCCAGCTATGAAAGCCGGTTTTTTGTTCGAATTCGGGTTCGGGAGTCGGAATTTTGGAAAACAAGGTCATATTCGTGATCAGCGCCCCAAATTACCCTAGAAACGACTTTTTATTTGAAAGTTTCGAGGGGGGTGGCAAAAAGGATAAGAACCCTTTTTTGGGCATTTTAACACAATTTGAAAAGTTAAAATAGACTTAGTAATTTTTTATTTCTTGACCTAAACATTACCGGGGCCTAAATGTTCTCATTGATATGCCTATGCTGGAAATGCAGAAAAAAGGCATAAGTTAGAGTGAATTGATGGGAAAACCAAAGAAAGATAAATAGTCTGTGATATGCCAAGGCTGAATAATCATGCAAAGGTTTTTGATGTTAAATGTTTTCAGAAAGAATTTTTGAGAAGTTATTAAAATCTCATCCAAATGGTCCAGTGTTTAACAATATTATGCTTAATATAAAAGTTATGACCTGTTGCGCCGAAGTATCCAGAAAAATTCCATTTTTTGAGGTTTTTTGGCCATAACTTTTTTTTATTTTCAAAATTTTTTGAAATTTATCATGTTGATAGATCTCGTCAAGCGCCTTCGAATAATACCTAATTTTTTAATGGGACGAAAATAAAAAAAAGTTATGGCCAGTCGCGCCGAAAGGGTCCACGCCGAACTGGGCGGTTCCCCATATTTATTGCTTATTTGCCATTTTAGGCTTTCTAAGCCTTTTAAATGCCTTTTTAGCAATTTTTCGTTCCTATTATTAGGGATGCAGAAAATATGGAAATAAAATCGCGAAATATGGCCATAAAATATGGACATAAATCGCGAAATATGGATTTAAAAACCACCAAACCAAGCTAAAAACACGTCTTTCGTGCGTTTCATGCCTTTGCGAGTTCAGGAAAAAAATATGGATTTCCATATTTTCTGCATCCCTACCTATTATAATGCCTTTTTTGGTTGCCCCAATTATCACTTGCCATATTAATTTTATGGGTCGCTGATTAAGATTCCGGCATTTATTTCGACCAATTTTGAAGCGCTGACCCGAATTCGTACCAAAAGACGAAAACTCAAATTTTTCATAAATTCACATTTTTGACTAAAACCAGGGCTCCCAGATGAAAATTTTCAAAAGCCTCATTTGGCTGGCAAAAAAGCCTCATTTGGGGTCAAAAAACTTCATTTTGAAAAATTTTCAAAGAAAAAAATCATCATTGACCCCTTCAAAAGCCACAAAATGATGATAAATCCTCACATCTGGGAGCACTGACTGAAACTGATGCAAATGCACTAAATAAGATTCGGAATTAGTCGAAATGAATGCTAGAATCGTTATCAGCGGCCCCGAAATCCCCCGGGAACATTAAGCCCCCTTAAATCGCTTTTTTAATTAAATCAACTGTTTTTCCAATTGTGTTCATTTATCGTATGCAGATTTAAATATCAAAATCGGGTTAATGCTGTGAAATGCTGAAGAAAATAATTGGAAACAAATACACAATAAGAAAGGAAAACAAAACAAACAGGAGAAATTGTTTATGAGGAGAAAAGTCCAATTGCTCATTCAGAAACTGCGTTTTTTGGGTTCTCCGAATCCCTACGACTGTTTGTGTTTCCAATCAAAAGTTGCAATTGGTGTTCGCTGAATAATGGCCCACAATCCTTCACAACACCGAAACTTGACTCTCCTAAACCACCAATATTTTAAAAGCATGTAACGTTACTCGAAAATGCTATTTCGCTATCTTAAGCCCAGGAAATTGTCAGTCATTCGACGTAGTAATGCCGAGTTTCGGCGGGACAAAATTCGCCGATGAAATTGCAGAAATAATCATTTTCGAACCTTTTTTTTTGGCTCTGATGCACTTTATGAGTCTAATAGATTTTTGTGAGTCCAATGATCTTACCATCCATGGTTTCAGACCATAACTTAAAATGCATTAGAGCCAATTTTTTTAAGAAAATTCCAAAAGTGAAGAAATTTTAACTACAAAAAATTTTTTTCCGATTTTTCTAATAAAATCAAGCTTTTTTAATTTTTTTTGTTTCTGCGTAATTTCGGACGGCGAAAATTTGTCCTATTCCGGTTTATTTAGCGAGTCCACCGACCTATGGTTTCAATTCGTTTAATGTTGTCACAGTGCGAAGTAAGCCCAAATTTCAGTCGTACAAGCAGCAAGTTTTGTCTTTTCCGTGCAATCGCTTCGCGCAATTGTCTGAACAATGCCACGGGCGGGGCACACTTCAGCAGAGTCGGAGTGCATTTCATAAACTGAATGGAATTGACGGGCCATTTGTTCATTCTTTTTTATACAATATTCCGTATTATTATTTTTACTTTGACAAAATTGAGCATCACAGTTTCCGTCCGATTCGCCAAGATTCTGTTCACAATGCTATCGACCAATGCTTTTCCCTCCAATAAAATAAGGAAAGACAATTGACGGCAGCCGGCATCAAAACAATCGTCGATAAAATTTGAAGTTTCCCCGTAATCAATGAAGAGGAAAGCGGTAGCCTTCTCCACCTCTTTGTTAAAGTTGGCATTTTCTAATAACGCAAGCTAAAAATTATTAAATATTCAATTTTCGTTAAGTTAAAGTAAATAATTTGTATAACACTAGTCAAGATTTAAAAATCTTGTCAAACGAAATTTCCTTAGGATTTGGGGTAGCTGGTCACAAATCCGATAAAAAACTTCGACGGATTAGAACTCCAATTCGGTCATTTGAATCGGTTTGTGCATAAATGTAAAAGCTAGAATTTTTGTTGTATTCAGGGTTTTAGAATTCATAATAGTCAGAATGATTTCGTGTTGCAACTTTTTATATTTTAAAATTGATATTTTTGAGGGGGAAACTTCATAAGAATGGCTGAGTGTGAGCATTTCCTCCCGAGGAAAGCCTCTATGAGTCTGACGCAATTCGTTGACTCCAAAAAAAAGTTCCATCGCTCTCTGCCAATCGTCAAAATTGAGATGGAGAAAAATGGCCTTGAAAGTCGGAAGAAAATGACTGAAAAAAGAATTTTCTCCATCATAGAGAAGCAAAAAACCTTACATCACCACACGATAATCGATTTCAAAACGAGCGGAGGCCAAAAGTGTGACCGCTCTGCAAATAAGAAAAAATCATTCTATCCAAGTGATAGAATTCACTCTTTGAACAGCGCATACGGCAAAATAACTTTCTCAGCAACCCCTCCAGCGCCGAATTTTTGTGCCACCTTCGACATTAAACTAAAGCTGTACTTTTTATTCTTCATTTGAAGGAAAAGGCAATTGAGATCGCTCATTGCTTCATCGACTTCCGAAACCTTGTTAACCATTTTCTCCTTTTTGAATTTTAAAGAAAATATATATATACATAATTTTCGTCTAATTAAGTAAGAAAACGCGTAGTAAACAAAATTTTAATGAAAGTAATATAGTTAAACAAACAAATTTATGATCAAATCTTCATCAAAATAGAATAGATGGCGAAATAAAACAGGACAAAATGATAGAATACGCAATTATAGCATCACATCCATACGAGTCCTCCATCAGCAACACTCAAGAATTATTTACGACGCCGTCCAAAACCTCCAATGACCGGACTGATGGTAGCGCCTGGGTAAAAGGATGGCATTAAAAATAGCAGTGTTTTTACCCGGCGTAACAGTCGACATCGACTGATGGTTTTCTTTGATGTTAAGCATCATTGCAACAGCAGATGTGCAGGCGGTCGCAAGCTAAGTATATAATTTGAGAATTCAAAAGTTAAATTTGACTCCTCCAAAAAATCGACCGATTCGTTGTCAGTGCTTTCCTTGAGCGTTTCCATCGTCGGCTTCGGTTGACCGTCGCTGATCCCCGCCGTTTCCTCACGCGTCTCGATGTCAACAAACCTAAAGGAATCAACGTTTGAAGAATAGTAATTGTCAAGCACCCACACTTTCACTTCGTTTACGGTCTCCTCAAAAACGGCAGTTCCATCGCTCTGTTCCTCTACAACCTGTGCCGGTGGCTGTTCTTGCTCGTCGCCTTTTTGCACTTGACCCTCCAATTCCTTCTGAGATGTTACCAACAAATGCTTCACGTCACTCTTTCGCGACTCCACGGAACTGTCACTTGAGTCCTCCTCCTAAAGATTTACTTGCTCCTTTTCCTTTCGTTCGCACATAAATGATCAAACTGTATACATCAGTGTACATTCCGGCAGCCTTCGTTGTCCATTGGTTTTGAATAGTCGATGGTGAGGCGACCTAATACAAAGACACGTTAAATTGTTTTTAAATTGGTATATGTCTATTAGCTCGTCACCTGAGCTTTGTTGGTGCCCAATGTCTGTTTGTGGCGTCCTCCATGTCCGTGTCCATCGCCCATTGGTTTCTCAGTATTCGGTTTAAACTGGCGATTCGTTGCCGTGCTACCACTACTACCCACGCCGAATACTTTGTACTGGTGTTGTTGCTGATGTTGGTTCGGAATGTTCGGTGGCACGGCGCCAGACGTACGACGACCTTCAACGCCAAACATTTGCGGCCGCCCGCCCTTAAGAATCAATTCTTAATGTCAGAGGCCAGCCAATGAAAATTAATCTAACTGGATTGTTCGGTGCGAAATTGTTCGTCGCAAAATAGTTGGTCCTTCGGCCACCTCTGTTGTGTGGCTGTTGACGATCTTCACGCTCGCGACTCATCGCTTCCATCTAAAGGAATGCAGGAGGCTAAACATTATTGAAAGAACAAGCACCTTCGCCTCCAGAAAGGTCAACTTCTTGTCCGTTTGTTCGTAGTGCTTCTCAATTTTCGAAAGCAGATAAGCATTGTTCTGGCGTATTTCATGCTTCATCTTTAGCTCCAAATCCAAAATCGCCTGTGCCAACAACTCGTCCTTGCCAAATTCTGCTGTCATTTTAAAATAATATGTTGCGTCTATGAGTAAATAGGTAGTTAACAACGTGAATACACCTAATTATAAAAAATGTAATCCTAAATATTATCATGGACCAAAAACTGCGAAATATGGACATAACTTTCAATAAATATGGACATAAATTTCCAATTAAGGGCAATTTTTTCAAAAAATCTCAAATTATTGTTGAGGTTGCAAATGAGATACCTAGATACATTTCAAATTTTGGGGTGAAAAACGCATCCGATATCTATTTTTTTGACAGAAATATTAAAAAAAATTGGGAAGAATTTTACAAAAAATTGAATTTTTTTTTGAGGGGATTTTTGATAATTTTCAAGAATTTTTTTTAGGAGGTATTTTTCATTTCATTGCATTTTCATAAATTTTTTCAAAAATGGCAAAAATGGACATAAATCGCGAAATATGGTAAAATATAGAAAAAATGGATATAGAAATCCATCCTAGAAGCTTCAAATCAAGCTAAAACCATGTTTTTCGTGTGTTTCAGACCTGCCGCAGTCCAGGAAAAAAATATGGATTTCCATATAATTACAAGCCCTAATTATCACTTCCCTTAATAGTTAATGGTTAAAAATTTTCCGAAATAAGACAATCACAGGCCAAAAATAAGATTTTGGGGTACAAAATAAGAACCTTGCCTGAAACCGTTGTTTTGGAGCATAATCTTGGTTTTATTTATCAAAATCAGTATGCGCGACATTTTTCTCTCCTCAAACAATTTTTTGAGCAATTCCGCCTTTGAAATGAGAAATGAAATTTTTAATTTTGAAAAAGGAAGGACCGGCGGTGCCAAAAATAATCGATTTGGTAACATAATTTTACACAAAATGAAAGCTTTGGAGATTATTGAGATAAATAATTTTTTTGAAAATGAAAAAACAGTACTACCATCACAGCGAACGGGTCGGGAAAAAACCGGGTTTCTGGTATCGGGTTTCGTGTAACCCGGAGCATCCCTGCTGCCGATAGGCGCGGCCAGGATAAATTTTGAAAATCCGTCATCGCATGCCCGCGGGGTCCGTGTCAGTTCGGCGTGGAACGTTTCGGCGTGGCCAATTTTGAGAAGGCATAACTTTTTTCTAAGTCTGCAAATTTAAATACAATTGGTATCATATCACTCTATATGTGCTTGTTTAATTTTGCCAAAAAATCAAAAAATCATCCATGTATAAAAAAGTTATGACCTGTTGCGCCGAAATATCCAGAAAAATTCAACTTTTTGAGGTTTTTTGGCCATAACTTTTTTCTATATTTTCAAATTTTTATTGAAAATTAGCGTGCTGATAGATCTAGTCAAGTGATTTCAAATAATACCTAATTTATTTAATTTGGACGAAAATGAAAAAAGTTATGGCCATTCGCGCCGAAAGGGTTCCCATGCCCGCGGTAATATTTAGGATTACATTTTTTATAATTAGGTGTATTCACGTTGTTAACTACCTATTTACTCATAGACGCAACATATTATTTCAAATGACAGCAGAATTTGGCAAGGACGAGTTGTTGGCACAGGCGATTTTGGATTTGGAGCTAAAGATGAAGCATGAAATACGCCAGAACAATGCTTATCTGCTTTCGAAAATTGAGAAGCACTACGAACAAACGGACAAGAAGTTGACCTTTCTGGAGGCGAAGGTGCTTGTTCTTTCAATAATGTTTAGCCTCCTGCATTCCTTTAGATGGAAGCGATGAGTCGCGAGCGTGAAGATCGTCAACAGCCACACAACAGAGGTGGCCGAAGGACCAACTATTTTGCGACGAACAATTTCGCACCGAACAATCCAGTTAGATTAATTTTCATTGGCTGGCCTCTGACATTAAGAATTGATTCTTAAGGGCGGGCGGCCGCAAATGTTTGGCGTTGAAGGTCGTCGTACGTCTGGCGCCGTGCCACCGAACATTCCGAACCAACATCAGCAACAACACCCGTACAAAGTATTCGGCGTGGGTAGTAGTGGTAGCACGGCAACGAATCGCCAGTTTAAACCGAATACTGAGAAACCAATGGGCGATGGACACGGACATGGAGGACGCCACAAACAGACATTGGGCACCAACAAAGCTCAGGTGACGAGCTAATAGACATATACCAATTTAAAAACAATTTAACGTGTCTTTGTATTAGGTCGCCTCACCATCGACTATTCAAAACCAATGGACAACGAAGGCTGCCGGAATGTACACTGATGTATACAGTTTGATCATTTATGTGCGAACGAAAGGAAAAGGAGCAAGTAAATCTTTAGGAGGAGGACTCAAGTGACAGTTCCGTGGAGTCGCGAAAGAGTGACGTGAAGCATTTGTTGGTAACATCTCAGAAGGAATTGGAGGGTCAAGTGCAAAAAGGCGACGAGCAAGAACAGCCACCGGCACAGGTTGTAGAGGAACAGAGCGATGGAACTGCCGTTTTTGAGGAGACCGTAAACGAAGTGAAAGTGTGGGTGCTTGACAATTACTATTCTTCAAACGTTGATTCCTTTAGGTTTGTTGACATCGAGACGCGTGAGGAAACGGCGGGGATCAGCGACGGTCAACCGAAGCCGACGATGGAAACGCTCAAGGAAAGCACTGACAACGAATCGGTCGATTTTTTGGAGGAGTCAAATTTAACTTTTGAATTCTCAAATTATATACTTAGCTTGCGACCGCCTGCACATCTGCTGTTGCAATGATGCTTAACATCAAAGAAAACCATCAGTCGATGTCGACTGTTACGCCGGGTAAAAACACTGCTATTTTTAATGCCATCCTTTTACCCAGGCGCTACCATCAGTCCGGTCATTGGAGGTTTTGGACGGCGTCGTAAATAATTCTTGAGTGTTGCTGATGGAGGACTATCGTATGGATGTGATGCTATAATTGCGTATTCTATCATTTTGTCCTGTTTTATTTCGACATCTATTCTATTTTGATGATGATTTGATTACGTGCTCATTAGATAAATTTGATATTTACGACAACATAAACGGTTTTTGTTTTTGTGTAAATACAAATTTAGAAAAACTAGGGACGCGACCGCGATCCGCGGCTTTTTTCGCCATTAGCGACCGAGGCAAATTTAAACCGAGACCGCGTTTTTTCTCCGCTTTTGTTCCTCCGAGGCATGTGATGGATCTTCAAACTTTATTGTGTTTTCTTTTGGCCTTTTTTATCTCTATTGGCCAAATTGCAAACCTTTACTATAAATTTCATAGGGCTTCTAAAAGTTACAAGTTATCATGGTTAGGTCAAACTTTAATATTACAAAAAAAAAGATCACAAGTTTGAAAAAGACAAATAAAAAATAAATATTTAGATATGATGGTCATCTAATTATGCGCTTTATTATCCGGCTGATGGAAGTGTGCAAGTCTTGCACAAATGAATAATTAATGTGTCGAAGACATCAGTCATGCCGAAATGAGCAGCGATGGAAGCGCATTTGCGGTAGCCGGACAAACACTTCTGACAAACAAAAAAAACGGCAATCCTTAAGAATAGGTGTCCCTAATTTAACTTTGTTATTTTTAGCTCAAATTTTGTTTATGAGAGTTTTCATGAGGGCTAAGCACGAATCAATTTTTGTGCACCGAGCAGCGCCATGTTTTCATTGAAAACGAGTTTGTTCTTGATGAAAAATCATAGATTTGACCAAATCCTAGATTAGATGTTGTCATACGAAAAATTTAAGGTCAGATTCGTGCTCAGCACCCTTGAAAACGCCCAAATACCTATTTATAACACAAAAAAACAAAGATAAATTTTGCAAAGTTTAATTAGGGACACCCATTCTTAATGATTACCAAAAACACAAAGAAAATTTAGAAATTTTACTCTTCCTCTGAGTTGAAAAATTATTGCAAGTATATTTTTTTGGAATAAATCTCGTTAAGAACTTAAAATTTTGGAATTAAGCCAAAAATTTCATAATTAGCAATTTTTGTAATTAATAACAAAAGTTAGTGCGCCGAAAAAATCGTTTAACAACGTGCGAAGAAAAATCTGCGCCGCGCCAAAAGGCTGCGAAGAACTGACCCGGACTCGATCCGGGGGGTACGCGACATTTCTTTGCCGCCGTTTCTTTCCCAGGACATTTGTCTCCCAAAAATGTTTTTCAAAAAACCGAGACAAACTTGATGAATTGTTAGGGGGGGGGGGGGGGATTGATGCAGCGATAAGGCTTATTAACAAAGAACAGATGAACGGATCAGGAACATTATAGTCGGAGGAGTTAAAGAACGGACTATTGTTGAATATTTGTGTGTGATTGCAAACAATTTTGAGATGGATAAATAACCCAATTTGTGTTTTCTTATATGATTGATTATGACTTTGTTATTTGACTTTATAGTATTTTCTTCAATTATCCTTTTTTGATCTGAGAGTGTGGGCCGGGAAAGAAAAGGTAGGAAAGAAATGTCCTGGTCCGTCTCGAGGAGGGTTTTGTTGAACGAAAGGATTTTCTTAGTGAGTACCCCGACAACCAGACCAAATCCATGGGAAAGGGACGGCATAGGGTAAATGTATTGTTGTGACAATTTATAGACTTCTAACCGCTAAAATGACTTCGTCCTCGCTTTTGTTGATCACATAATGCAAAGCTGCGGTCAATGGGCCCCATATCACATAGAACAAGTCCCTGTCGTTCCATCCCGCCTCCGGCACTGTCCAATATTTGCCCTCGGGCGTTTCGCTTCTCCGCTGCAGCACTCGCCACAAATAATTCTCGCGCAATACCCCCACCTGTTCGGCCGGCATTACAATTTCGTTGGTCCTAATGGGAAAAATACCAAAAATATGTTTATTGAAAAATGATTTACTCACTTTATAGCCGTGTATATCTGCTCCAACATCTCAGAATCGAAGTCTTTCCCATGATTTGTGCCAGAAAGATTGCGCTTGAAGTCATCCACACTTAGACAAACACCGACAGAATTAATGTTCCTTCTTCCCTATTACCAACCTCATCAGTGCTTGGTTACGACGCACTTGCGGGTTGTGCTGGTCGGTGTTCAGCATCAAAATGGCATAAGCAAGTGTGTATGCCGCGTCAACATGTTCAAATGGTTGGCCATTTGCATTAAACCAATGCTCTGAATTATTACCTGTTTATTTGTGTAATGTCAAAATATCCAACCTGAAAAGTGCGATATAATCTTGTCAATTTCGGCCGCGTCGCCGGGCAGTCTGAAAGTCTCGAGAAAGTTGCGCAGCGCTAAATCCAAGCGGAGTCCGTCAAATTCGAAAGATTCGACGAAGGCGCGCAACACTTCGGGACGTTTTCTGTTGCAAATATATTCGGCAATTTTGGACTTTTCTAAGCGTGGGTTTTGCCGGAGCCAACAAGCGACATCCTAAAAGAGAGTTGGACCTAATGTTTACGATGAATGGTCAGTCATTTTCCGTCGCCACCTGAGGGTCGAGCGGGTTCTTCAGCAGACCCTTCTCGCACAAAAATTCCACACCTTTTTGCGGAGAATGTCGGTTAAACAATTCGGTGCCTTCGGTCATCAGTCGCTTCTGTTTCTTCACGTCAATCATTTCGGCAAGCGATGGAAAGTGCGGTTCTTCCGTCAATTGCTCAATTGTATGCGCGGGAGCAATTGGTGCCGAATGGTCGACCAGTTGGTTGTTAATTAACTTCAATTGGAAATGACTTTTGGTCGGCTATTACATTAATCCGTTGTTTGCCCACCTCCTCCTCAATGCCAATTTGACTCTTCCCATTGAATCCTTTCAATTGTTTGGCAGCACAATTTGTTTCTATGAGGTCAATGACGGCCAAAACGGTGTCCAGAGACAAAATGTGTGTGGAAAATAGAAGGGGACCAGTCGGAAAGGCATTTTGGAGCAGAATCCGAACCTAAAAGCTAATTGAAAGTGTTCACTATCCAACAAAATCAGCCAACCAGATCCTCAAATAAGTTTGAGCAGTACAGAGAGCAGTCGTAGTTGAGGTATAGTTCTGCAACAAGCCCAGGCAAACGCCACATGTCTACCAACGCCTCCAGCGCAAGCTCGCGCAACTCATAGCAAACGGCCGCCTTGGCCGCGAGAGGTGAACCCGCTGAGGAAATTGACGCAGACTCAACCAATTGTTCCGTGGAGATGAGCTGCCCCAACTTGAGGAAGTACGACTCCATTTGGAATCTGGATTGGCTCAATCTGTAATAATTTTATGTCAGTGGTGAGCCCACTTCAGCTGAGGACGCAGTGTTTGCAACAGTAAGAAACAGACGCGATTTGCTTCAGCAAAAATAGGTAATTTTTGAGTGCTCAAAAGTTGGAGCAAAGTATGGCTTAGTTCGTCCTTGAGCAATGAGTGAAGTGATGTGGTGGCGCGCAGAAACTCATCGCCCGTCTCAAAGGCGACGGTCAGTAAATGGAGACCCATCAAAATCATGCTGGACTTATTGGTGTGGTCGTGAGGGTTGCAAAGTGCAACAAGAAATCTGAAATGAAATAGTATTTTGAAGGGATAAAAGAAGAAAATTTGTTAAAAAAATTTCTCAATTTCCCTAGTCAATGTGCATTAGTTCGCCTACAATCCATAATTTTGTAAAATTAAATTAAAATGACTATTTATTTCCATGTTGAGATTTTTTTTTTTCTGAGGTGCCTTTCTTATCGCTGGATTAAAAATTGCAAAAATGACCTCTTCCAATCTAATTTCTGGTATCGTCCTTGTTACTCCCTTAATTGTAAATTACTTCATCAACTCTTTGAGTCCGGGTCGGATGTCATGTTCAAATGTTTGGATGGAAGCGAAGAGATAACGGCACATTTGTTCCAAGGCATTCTCAGCAGCCATTCGGAGCAATTCGGGCAAAGAAGACTCGAGCCCAATACGAAAACAGCACTGCAAAACTTCGCACAGTGTTTCATTGCTAAGTTGACGACCGCCGGGCGATAGGACCAACGAACGAAGGGTCTGAAATGGAAAGAGTAACAAAGGCAACAAGCAAAAAAAGAGTTGAAAAAGCAATACCTGGAGAATTTGGTAAAGCACACATTCGTCAATTCCCAATTTCGGAGTTCCGACAAATTTTGCCTTAGTCACCGAATCGGCAATAGATAGAACCGCCCCTGGAACGCGAATGCTAAATTTGGAAAATAATAATATTGGGTTTCGGTTCTTTTTAAGACTTATTCGATGCCAAAAGTCCATAAGTAATGAATTTTTCGATCGCGGCAAGGGCTCTCGCTGTGACAATTCCATCGGTAGTCTCCGATTTGATCACTTCCAAAAATGGACTGAGAAATGTATCGAATTGAACTTCACTCAGATCAGCGACCTGTCAGACAAATTGAAAAAGTAAAAACTTATTTCTAGTTTATTGTACTTTATTCAAAACATCACGAAGGTCTGCAAAATTTCTCAGCAGTGGATTGTTTTCGTCCAACAATGTTAGCCTTTGACGCGTTTGTGCCCGACGAAATTTTCGAAGCAATGCTAAGACGGCATTGGCTTCGCCTTGCACAACAAAAAGGCCATTTACAAGCGCCATTTTTCTTAAATAAGAATTTGGGGTCATAAATAAGATTAGTTAATGCATTTTTACTATTTATGAATGTAATAAAATAAAATTAATTAATTTTAAGCAGTAAATTTGGTTTCTTGTTTACTCAGCTAAGGGACTCCGGCGTTTCGGCCTCGGGGCTGTTTCGGCCAAAGCCAAAATTAAAAAAACCAACTTAAAGAAATTAGAATATTTTGCAGGTAGGTGGTCGTGCTGCCGTATGCGCCACCGGGAAAATTTTATATAGAATTTATTAACTGATTTGCACTAAAATGGTAATTTTTGAGTCAAAAACAATGGTAAAATTGTAGAATACGGGTACCTCTCCATACCAAATTATACTTAAAATACTTAAAATGCTCAAAGTCTCTTCCCCCGTTTTGTCTGTCTGTCTGACCGACCACAAAGGTTTGGGTTGGGGGGGGGGGGGGGACGCAACGTCCGCGGTGTTGGGGGTGGGGGGCGCAACGCCCATGGTGTTGCGGGTGGGGGGAGGGGGGCGCAACGCCGTCGGTGTTGGGGGTGGGGGAGGGGGGGGGGCGCAACGCCCGCGGTGTTCGGGGTGAGGGGCGCAGCGCCGTCGGTGTTGGGGGTGGGGGGGGGGGGCAACGCACGCGGTGTTCGGGGTAGGGGGGGGGCGCAATAAGCTGCGACTGCACAACAAAGTATGGCGCTCCTATAACTTAAGCACCTCACACATTGAAACGACTAGAGACAGCCTTTCATTTCTATTCGTAAGCCCTCGGACGGCTAGTTCAGGTACCTATTTTTTATTTTTAGCACCTAAAAAATCCCAGCCCTACTTTTTCTAGTCCCTCTCTATCTCTCACTCTTCCTCTGTCGCTCTCTGTATCTTTCTTTCTTAAAACAGTATCCCTCCCTCTTTCTTCCTCCCTCTTTTACCCTCTCTTTCTATTACTCTGTCGCTCTCTGTATCTTTCTCTCTTAGGAACAGTCTGTTCCCTCTCCCTCTTTCTCTCTCTTCCTCCCTCTTTTTCCCTCTTTCTCTTCTTCTGTTGCTCTATTTCTATTTCTCTTCTCATCCTCTCTCTTTCTCGATCTCTCCCTTCCCCACTCTCTCTCCGTCTTTTCTCTCTCTCTCTTGCTTCCTCTTTTTGTCTCTCTTTCTCGCATTTGTTCACTATTTTCTCTGTCTTCCTCACTATCTTATTAACAATATCTTTCCTCCCTTCCTCTCTCGTTCTTCCTCCCTCTTTTTCCCTCTCTTTCTCTTTGTCGCTCTCTGTCTATTTCTCTTCTCCTTCTCTCTCATTCTCTTTCTCTGTCTCCATCATTATTTTTCTAGTCCCTCTATCTCTCACTCTTCCTCTGTCGCTCTCTGTATCTTTCTCTCTTAAAACAGTATGTTCCCTCCCTCTATTCCTCCCTCTTTTACCCTCTCTTTCTCTTCCTCTGTCGCTCTCTGTCTATCTCTCTTCTCTAGTGATGTTCGAGACCGAAAATTTCCCGAGACTCGAGACTCGAGACCGAGACCGAGACTTGACCCCGAGACTCGAGGCCGAGACCGAGACTTGACCCCGAGACTCGATACCGAGACCGAGACCAGGAAAAACCCGAGACTTTTCTCGAGTCGAGACCGAGACTTTTTTTCAAAAATTTTTCTTACGCACTTAAAAAAATTGAAAAAAAAAAACTAAAATCATATAAAGGTCTGCGGTGAATAATTTCAAAATTTTTCTTGTGGCGCCTATCGGCACCACCAGATCCCTTTTTGCTTATGTTTTCTAAAAATGTATCCAAAAATTCCACAAAAATTGGGCTTCTTTGGAGCTAAATCTGTATCTGTTACAAAATCAGACATTAAATATCCAAAAATTCCCCGGTGGCGCCTTTCGGCACCATACCCATTTTTTGCCTTATTTTGAAAATTTTAGCCCGGTTTTTGCCCTATTTTCGAACTTGCACGCCCGGTTTTTGGGTTTGCCAAGGACACCCCTGTCCCCGGCGGTGCCGATAGGCGCTGCCGGGAAAATTTTTGAAACTTTGATGTGATTTAAGAACACTTTTTGAAGAAAAAGTAAATGAAAATTTAAATAAAATTAGCATTATGTCTTTTATTTATTCAAATTTAAAATTCAACCTAATTTAATGTTTTGCTAGCTAACGAAAAGCCAATCTTTAGGGGTGTAAGATAGTCTCGTTTTTCGAGACTAAAAACTCGAGACCGAGACCGAGACCAGAAAAACCCCGAGACTTTTCTCGAGTCGAGACTCGAGACCGAGACTCTCGAACATCACTACTCTTCTCCTTCTCTCTCATTCTCTTTCTTCCTCTCTCTCCGACTTTTCTCTTTCTCGTTCTCTCTCTCTCTCTCTCTTTCTTCCTCTTTTTATCTCTCTTTCTCGCATTTCTTCACTATTTTTCTCTGTCCATCACTATCTTAATAACAATTTCTTTTCTCCCTTTCTCTCTCGTTCTTCCTCCCTCTTTTTCCCTCTCTTTCTATTTCTCTTCTCCTTCTCTCTCATTCGCCTCACTCCTTATTACTGTTCATCTTCTTCCTCTTTGTTTCCTTTCTCTCTTTCTCTCTATCCTTTCCTTGCTCTCTCTCTCAGACGTCCCTCTCCCTCTCTTTCTTTTTCTTCCTCCCTCTTTTTCTCTCTTACTCATATTTTTTTACTGTCTCCTTCAAATCTTATGAATGAAATTAAAAAGAATTAGTTTCAAAAAATATTTCAAAAGCGCAAATTGGTTACAACACAAAATTAATAAATAGACAAATAATGCAAAATCGGTCTCTATGATGAACATTGTACTGCAAATATTTGTGACACACATACATTGCAAAATTAATATATTAGATTTTACCATTATTCAGTGAAAAATTTTCACTGATTTTCCTCAAAAAATTAAATCTGATGTGGCAAAATCAGGAGGCCGCGGAGCGGCCCGCCAATGGCGAGCATGCGATGACGGAGCAAGTAGTGGGGTGCCCGAGCGAGCGGAGGGTTGCGAGTGCCTGGTTAAGGTCGGGCCGAAGGCCCTCAGGCGCGAGCAACCCGGGGCGAGCGAGCGACGCCCCACCTACTGGCCGCCGTAGTCGAGTGTGCGGTGTCTTGGCCAAAACAAAAATCTCAATTTTAAATTGGACATTTCAGTTCTGGGACTATAACTCTGTTTCGGGATTTTCGTGCCTTAAATGCCTTTTTTGAAAGTTTTTGGCCCTCGTTTTGGCGCTGGGGTCTTTTCGGCGCCAAAAAATACTTAGAGGAAATAAGCCTATGCCAAAGTCTAGACATAAACTACGACTTAGTTGTTGAATTGTGTCTGTTTTAAAATCACTTGACACTCGGAGCGAAGCGTGGGGGGCTAAACCCTAAACCTGACCCCTTTCCCACCCAGAATCCGGCTGCTTATTCCAGAATCCACATACGCAGGGACTCTGGGACCTTAACAGTATTATAGCGAAAAACTATGTTCAGATTCGTGATCAGCGACCCAAATAAGCTCAGTAAAACTGCCGCACGAAAACGACCCTCACCTTTAGAATTAAGTTTTTGATTGGATTTTTATAGAAAATTGAAATCTTTATACAATAAAAAATTTAGAAAGCCTTTTTAATTTTCCATATTGGTCCTAGCGCCGACAATTATTTTATTTTGTTGCAATTTCCTACTAAAATTCTTATCTCAACATCTTTCTTCAAATTACCATCTTTAGCCGGGTCAAAACGAATCCGGTTTTACAAATTTTTCTTTTCAAGCTGTAATAATTTACAAAATATAATCTCAACTCACTATATTATGCTCACTGTTGTTGGAATTGGCAGGCCTGCTTACTGAATTGCTTCTTTATCTGAGTAAAAAAGGTTTAGTTTCGACGAAATTCTCCACTTGGACGATGTGACTTTTTTGCCCGGCGGATCGGCACTGAACACAATGCGCGTGTGCCAATGGTTTTGAATTTGCGGAGGTTCCTTTTTTAACGCGAAATTTGACACCTAAAGACATTAATTTAATGGCGAATTTTCAAGGGTTTTTGGCAGCCTTCGTCTTCGATTTTGCATTGGAAAAGTGCCTGGAATACGCAGTCAGCAGCTGCCATAATTGTGCAGAACCGTGGGTGTACTTTCCCGAAAGAATGGACAAATGAAATGATGGAAAATGAGAGAAAAATTGAAAAGCCACAGACAAGTTTCCTAACTTTATTTATCTTTTTTTACTCACATTTTTTCATTTCTGTTATTTGTTTATGATCTATTTGCATGCATTTATATAAAATTTCATGTTATATTCGTTGCTAAATTTTTAATGAAATTTCTAGAAAAAGGCCAAATAGTTGCTACAAGTCGCTCTCATTTCTAACCACAAAATGTTGGATCAAATTTGCGGATGGGAAATATTCATAATTCATTCATTTTTAAATTGCATGTTATTATTCAGTTTAAGATTTTACGCGTTTTTTTTTTTTAAATTTTACCAACGTTTTGCAAAAAAAACTTATTTTTGTGGTCCAAATCTTAGATTTAAGCCCATTTATTCTTATTTTGAAAAAAAAAGTTGGCAGTCCTGCTTTTATATGGTACCCATTATATTTAAATTGGCAGAATTAGGAAAAAGTTATGGCTTCTAAAAATTGGCAGCGTCGAAACGACTCCGACCCAAAATCCGGTTAATTTCGATTTTTCCCCAAATTTGGCAATTATATCTGCCAGCCCTGCTTATGATGGACACTGATTCGCAACAAATTATTTTTTTACAGAGAAAAATGTGCCTAGAATTATAACAATTCATTATTAAATACAATACAATCAAAAACCTAATAGCATATATACTACTACTACACATAATACGGGCATATTACATCAATATAAGCTGAACAATACGCATCTTTTCTATTCGAGGGGCATCTCCAGCCAATAGGGCATTGTTTTGAAATTCCAATCGTCCCCAGCTCGGCGTTTCAGCGCGGACTCGAATGCTTCTTGCACGTCTTCCACTCCAGGCCTATCAGCAGGAGAAGTCTTGCAAAGTTCCCTAGAAATCGGACAATTTACGTTTTTTTACATGACAGATTAAATGTAATGACATACACGTAAAGTTTTCGAATTTCTCTCGGCAGACGACCAAATTCGGTGGATTCTGCGAACTTTTGTCGCAACTCAAGACATTTTTCCAGTTTGCTAACAGAACGCCAAGCAATTCTGAATCCAGGAATAAACAAAAGAAAGAAATGCGAAGAAGATACTTTCCGCTGATAAATTCCGCAACAATGAAAATGACGGAAATGAAATCGTCCGCCGGCCCAACGGTTCGACGAGTGAGTGCTCTCAGTGAACTGTACTTTAAGCTGCCAGAAAAGCGAATCGCGACATCATATGTACTGTTAAAAGAAACAAATATTTAATCGGTGTCTCTTTTATTGTGTTACGTCTCGGGGTCCCATCGTTTCGCCAAGCTCAAGTCCATGATAATCATCTTTTTGGCAATGTTCTCCATAGTGAACGGCATCGGGACCATGAAATTCCACGGCGTCACAAAACGATGGATGAATCCCTTGTTGTGCAATGAGCCCAAGGCAGTCACTAAGCCATAGCCAACAGCCAACGCAAGCCAAGTTTCCATACTTCTGAATTGTAGTAATGTTGAGATAATACTGCAGGCTTTTCGGCGAACCCAGTAGGCGAAAGTGTACGCATTGCGACCAAAAACACACTGTGAGGCATCTTCACGATCAAAGCCGGACGTTTCCAGTCAGCGTCATGTTCACTCTGTTGGATATTGTCCATGCCGAAGTAAAGCTACAATAGATGGTGATCAAAATATGGCGTTTATTCCCTTTGCTTGCCTTCTTTATCGGTTTCGCAATCGTCAAACTCGGAAGATGTATGTCACCCTCCGCATTCTTGATCACCTCGTGGTGGGCAAAAAACGTCTCAATAGCACTTTTCTTCTGAGCTTCAGGCCGCACAAAAATAGCATATTGCTTCTGAAAAACCATTTTATTTAAAAAAGGTTTAATTAGAATTCCATACCATTAGACGCTCATCGTCGTCGTAAAGATCGTAAATTGCAAGGTCACGCTTCAGTGAATCGTCTGTCGGTCCCCAAATGATCATTTTTTGGCTTATAACGCCACACACGTTGTGCGTGCGATGCGGAACATTTACGATCGTTTGATGATCATCAGACCCTCCGGCGGTGATCACCTCTTCCTCGTCCTTCTCCATTTGAGCAGTGTGTCGCTGACGAATAAAATAGTCTATTGTAAAACAAAAATGAATGTGACTCAAATGTGTCAATCTGTTGACTATTTATACCAGCAGGTTGTCACTTGGTCTTATTTTTAAGATTTGTTCTTACCTATTTAAGCTATTTCTGTCTTATTTTTTTGCCTCCCCGTGTTTCGTCAACTCAGCCAAAACTTTTTTCAAGATTAAAACCACACTTATCGTGTAGAGCATAGTCGATTTACTATTGTGAATTTTTGTCTTTTTTGGTACAGGCACCAAAAGTGATCAGAAAAAAGCGACCAAATTCTGAAAACCCGATAAAATTATGGGAAGTAATTAATTCTTGAAAATACGTCATAAGATAGCGCTTGAAATGCTCTACAAAAATGCTGAGAGAAGATTTTTGCTCAGGGCAACCCTTGGCAAGTTACGGGCCCGGAATTGAACTTTCCCGCTTAACCAAAATTTTTGTTTTTGGAAAAATAAAATTTTGCAATAACCTCTTTTATCCGGGCGCGGACAATTCAGAGTGGCCGATTCAGAGTAGCCGCTTCAGTGCGGGCTGATTCAGTGTGCCCCCAAAAAAGGACAATTCAGTGTCAGAAAATTAGAATAAAAAATTGAATTAATTTTTCGAACAAAGAAAAATCTCAAAATTTTTTCTGTGTTCGCTATTCTGTCGCCAAAATAGAACAGAAAATCCCAAACAAAATATTTACGAATTTGATTTGGAAGTTTAGGCATATCTATATGAACAAAAATTATATGCAAGAGTTTTAGGTCAAGATTCGCACATTTCATAAGTTTTTAGGTGCTAAAACGCTTAAGTTTTCAAAATATTCCTATAAAATGACTCCTATACAAAAACATTTCGAAATAAACAAATTTTTTGTGCTTCCTCATCATGAGAAAAAAAAGGTAGAAAGATAAAATCCTGCCCTTATCATAATTTCTCATACAAGGGGTCGGTTTAATAGGTACCCTCTAGCGATGAGAGTGAAAAAGCGAATTTTTTTTTGTTTTGTCACGTAAATTAAAATACCAAACATTTCTTGACACTGAATTGTCCTTTTTTGAGGGCACACTGAATTGGTCCTCTCTGAATCGGCCACTCTGAATTGTCGTGTACCGTCTTTTATCGGGTTTTCAGAACTTTGGTCGCTTTTTTCTGATCACTTTTGGCGCCTGCACCAAAAAAGGCAGAAATTCACAATAGTAAATCGACTATGCTCTACACGAAAAAGTGGTTTTAAAGTGATTTGGATACTTACAGTTCGGAATTTTCCCTTGTAAGGCGACGAAACATGGGTGCGCCAGTTCCGTCCTTGCCGGTTCTTCCATCCCGCCAGTTCCGTCCCAATTAATAAGGGGCTAGTTCCGTCCCAAACATTTTTTCGTGGGTTTTTTTCATTAAATTACCTTTATAATTAAACGAAACGAAAAAAATCGAGCACGATGCTTGCTTTATGTATATAAACATTAAATACAAACATATCTCACCCATAAATATCAAGATTCACAGAAAAAATTATTAAGTGAGAAGAAAAATTTTATGACTTTTTTTTTCAAAAAATTGCCCCAAATTTGCTGTCAATTAATTAAAACTCGAGCTTTTTTCGGAGGAACAAAAAATCTTTAAAAAATTCATGATAGAAAACTTTTCTCAGAGTAACCAACAACTACCGTATGGGTACAATGATTCCCTTTTTAAAATGTCATTCGTGTTATTTTCAAAAAAAAGTTCATAAATAAAATTTTTGAATTTTTTTTTTTTTTGCCTTTTTAAACCTAATAAAATATTTGGGACGGAACTGGCTCGGGACGGAACTAGCGGGGCGGAACTGGCTGGGACGGAATCGACGGGACGGAACTGTCGAAATGAAACTGACCCGTACCGCCAAAAAAGCCGGGCGCGCTGTCAATTCGCCGATGCGTCGATTCGCCGACTAAGCCCAAAAAGGTCGATTCGCCGACAAATTTTTAAAAAATGCAAAACATGTATTAGGGGGTTTTCGGGGTCGCTGATCACGAATATGACATCCATTTCGACCAATTCCGATAACCCATCCAAATACAATTAAACTTGATAAATTATGCAAAACACAACTTTTTAGCAGGGATGTCAGCCGACGTCCAAGAAAATTTTTAAAAAGAAATTCCGTACATGCAAAGCTGCTCAAGACCCTAAATTTCCCGAGACTCGAGAACCGAGATTTTTGACACCGAGACTCGAGACCCCAAAAAACCGAGAAAATCTTGACTCGAGAATAGTGTCCGGCAAATGAGATTTTCGGTATCGGATGTATATGCCGCGGAATTTATCGGTACACCGCGGTATTTTCGGTATATACTATATACCGATACCGCGGTATATACCGAAATTTCGGTATTAAAAAATACCGATACCGTGCCGAACATTACTCGAGAACCGAGGACAAAGAGGAGTTGAATTTCGCCCTATTTTGTCACTATTTTCCAAGACAGACGCTAATTTATCTTTCGTTTTTTTATGAATTAAATAAAAACCGATTTTAAACAATCGTACTGAATATATGCTAAATTCACATTTGACATCAGAAGAACAGAACGTTTGTAGAGATGGTAATGGGCTCTAATGCACTTAATGAGTCCAATCAACTAACCATCCTGGCTTTCTTGGACCATAACTTTCTTCTTAACAATGCATACATCCGTGGTATCATTCGAAAGCTTAAATTCTCTTTAGTACATGAAAAGGTCGAAATAATTGCGTCAAAAAAAAAACTAAAGGAGAAAAGCGGAAATAAAGTTTTTTATACAATTTTTTTTTTGTCGCTTTTACTAAATATTCTAAATTGATTGTATGAGCTTCTATAGGCTTTAAGCTTTCGAATGTTACCAAAAAAAGAAGGGATTATTAATCAAGAAGAAAGTTATGGTCCATGAAACCAAGGATGGTTAGTTGATTGTTGATTTGATTAAATTTCAGCACGTTCTGCTGGACACATAAAATTTGACTACAAAGGTGAAAAAGTAAAAAAAAATTAATTGAATGAAAATCTTTTTCTTTTGACCATCAACAGCTGTTTTGTGCTGATGATTGTTTTTTTCTTGGCTTCAGTTTTGACAGAATGCCGGAGAAGGAGGATTTGTGCTCTGAACAAATTAATTATTATTTTCGACATTTTAACAGAGATTTAAGTTAAGAAGTTCTTTCCCACTTAAATTACTCACTTTGTTTCCCATTCGTGCCCATCGTCTCTTGTTCCTTTTCCTCCTCTTCTTCCTCCTTTTCCTCTTCATCCTCTTCCTTTTCCTCCTCCTCTCCTTCCTCTTTCTCTTTGTGCTCTTCCTTTTCCTGCTGGTGGCGTTTCTTTTTTCCCTCCCTTTGCTGCCGTTCGGCTTCTTCCTCCTCCTTCCGATTACTCGGTTCACGTCGTAATCGTCGTGCAGTCAAATTGTCAACAATGACGCGGTTCCACAACTTTGAAGGCTCTTGTCGAGACTCCACTTCCAATTTACCATCAATTAAACGACGACCATCTTCTGAGGAGGGTTTATTTTTTTTAATTTAAATTTAAAAATATTTTAAATTAATTCACAATTAAATTTATAAATGTGATGCATTTGTCCACCTGTGTAAGTAATCTGTGGCTTCTTCTGCTTTTGGCTGCTGAACAGCTCAATACATCCGACCGCTTGCTGCTGACCAATTGGGTCCTGCTGGCGAAGTTGGGCAGCGGACGAAGAGGGCGGCGAAGCGTAAAATTCGTAATTCTGAAAAGATATATATATATAAATATTGCATTCTAAAAACTTATTGCTTCTATTTTTATTTTCTCACCTCTGTTTGACAGTTCATCATTCCCAACATTTTGTTCGTTTATGATCCAAATAAAAAGTGATTCAAAAATATATTCCTAAAAATAAATTGACGTTAAAAATTATTGCTAAATCATCGGCTAAAATTGTTTGGACTAAAAATGGCCCTTTAGTTTGACAGCTCGCGACTTCCTTTCTTTTCCAATTGTGCTGAATGGTGGCCAATCACAAACCATTTATATATATAGTACCAAACCAACTCAACTGTCTGGGCAAACAAATTTCGAAATTCTTAAGGAAATTCTTTGAAATGAGAAAACAATGAAAAATTTTAAACAAATTTAGTACGAAATGAACAAAAAAGGGGGCGGAGGCATTGTGACGTGGCGCAACTGACGACAATTCCATCTGACAAGCGCCACCTTCACCCAATTTGGCGAACAGCGCAGTCCACGAGAAGTGACGGACTGCACAAAACAAATGAATGGATGGATTGATGGATATGTATCCAATTTATTTAAAACCCAAAACAGTGGCCGAGCGGGGGGGGGGGAAAGAAAGGCCGCCTTCCGGCAAATGATCAGACGAATGGGCGAGCGAGGCGACAGCGCCGGTGGGTGATCAGCAGCATTGGGCAGTCAGTCACGCGCATCTTTTTAAAGGTGTTTGTGCTGACGTCACTGATGAACTTATAACGAATTTGTTTGGGAAAGTGATCAATGAAATCTCAAAACACAAATAATTTTGACTATAGATGGAAAGTTCGATGAATCATTTCCCAGGGAAATTCAAAGTAAAATTGTATTTGAACATTATGGAATGCTTTTTTCAAAAATTTTATTGAAAGTTGTTGGAGTTGTTAAGGAGTTTTATTTTTCAAATTTAAGATTCAAAAATCGTGTAAGAATTGGGCTAGAATCTCGCTTGTTAGAATTTAGAGCCCGACATTTTTTGTCAGATGTTTATTCACAATTTTTAAATATAAAAGCTTTTGAAAGAATCCAAATATTAGCAATTTGGTTGGGTAAAAGTAAAAGGTTACAATGGATAAAATTTGTTCTTTCTGGACTGAAGTTATAGAATAATTTTGTTTTTTTTCCTTTAATGAGTCAGTTCCGTCGGCCATTTTATTGCCGTAGCGGGCAATGAGCCGACACTTTCATTTTGTGCCGCGGCTTTGCTTTTGACGAATGATCTGTTGCGGAAATGGGCACAATGCGCAAATTGTGTGCTGAAAAGTTCAATTTGTCATCAATAGATGGAGAGAACACAGAGAAAAATTTTTTTTTTAGGCATTTTAGTTAAAAAAAAAAAAACCAAATTTTAAGAAGAAAAAATAGGAATAAAGTATTTGAGAGCGGACCTAAAAAGAGGGAACCCGTCCCGATCCCAAGCTGCTCTAAAAAATAGAGAAATTGCATGACCAAATCTTTTCGTCCCAATTTGGGATTTTGTCATATGATTCGGTGCCCCTCTCTCTCTCCCGTGCCTTTCGCCCTCTCTCTCCCTCGGCTCTATGAAAACTCGACACTGGAAAATCCGACATTGGAAAATCCGACACCTAATATAAAATAAAAAATAATTTTGATTATTTTGAATTTAATTAAACTAATTATAAAAAGATAAAAATAGGAAATGAGTTTTTATGAACGAAAATGTATATAAAATTCACATTTATTTAGTAACATAGAAATAATCTCAGCGCCCCTTGAGAGAATGCAACTATGCTTATCATTTTTACAAATGATGGACATCCCTTCCAGATTTATCCAACTAAGAACAATTGACACACCCTCTTCACTACTTGCTGCAATATCTCGTGCTGAGACGAACCGAAAATGGTCTCAGTGATTGATAAAATAATAAATTTAATTAAACGATTCACTAAATTCATATAATTATTAATTTAAAATAAAAGCTAATTTAAATTTAAATTCGATTAATAGCTTCAGTTTCCCAATTTTATTCTTTTTATAATTAGTTTAATTAAATTCAAAATAGTCTAAATTATTATTTTTTAATTTTATATTAGGTGTCGGATTTTCCAATGTCGGATATTCCGCAGGTGTCGGATTTTCCGGCTCCCCTCTCCCTCCCCTTCTCTCTCTCTCCCTCCGCTCGCCCTCTCTCTCCCTCCCCTTCTCTCTCTCTCCCGTGCCTTTCGCACTCTCTCAGCTTCCGAAGTTCGACTCGGCTAAGCCGTCGGATGTTCCCAACAAAAACGGCCATAGCACTGTTGTCTTTATTGATGATGGCCATTTTGGAAGGTGCCGCGGCAGAGATTCCACCCGCGTTGCTAACGGAGTTTCGGTCCTCAAGGAAAAGGCAAAAATTTAAATTCGCAAGTTTTTATTCAAATATTTTTTAATTTTATTTTTATTTTCACTTTGTCCCTGGCGCCCAACCAAACGAATAAAATTGGGTTCCAACAAACGGCGGACATCGCAACCAAATGGGCGACCAGCGGACACAAATAGGGCTGACTGAGCAGAAAGTCCGGTTCCAAGCCTAGGGGAGCGTAAAGAATCCAGTCAAATGAATGGTCCAATAGTCAAACCAAAATCTTTGGCCAAATTTAGGGCCGTTAGAGGGGCGTTACAGCCGATAAATGCGACGACAATGCCGAGGAGAGTGCAATTGACGCGCCTTTTTCTGAATTGGTGGCACTGATTGATGCTGGCGCGTTTCTTAAACTGCCAAATTTACTGAATTTTCGACTAAATTAAGTCATAACTTTTCTCAAAAGCAACCAAATTATACAATCTTAGTTTGGTTAGATTGCCCTTGAGTTGCTCTATTAGCTTACTTAATTTTTAAAAATTCATTAAGTTTTTAAAAAATGGGAGCCAAACATGTTGAAAAAATTGCCATAACTTTTTTAAAAATAATGAAATTTTTTGAAATTTAGTAAGCTTATAGGGGCCACCCACGTTTCGGCGCCAAGCCAAAAAAAGCAAAAACAAAATAAAGCTATCAAAAAAATTTTTCGTTTTCAAATAGGGGCCCCCTAAACCCGGTAGGGGTCACTTTAGTCGGGCCATTTTAGTCGGGCCGTTTTAGTCGGAGGGGTCATTTCGTACAAAAAGGACACGTAGACATTAAATTTTTTTTGAAAACCCAGCCCTAGTTTGGTAAAACCGAACCCCCTAGTTTTTTTTTAATGCTCAACTTATATATTTTGTTGAAAAAACCCTAGTCTTTTGAAAAACTAACCCCTTAGCCTTTTGAAACATAACCCTAAATTTTTTTGAAACGTAACCATAACCTTGAAAACCTAGCTCTAATTTTTAAAAATTTCTTATTTTTGCAAAAAAAAACTTTGGGTCAAGTTTTAAAAAAACCAGGGGGTTAGTTTTTCAAAAGACTAGGGGGTTAAGTTTTCAAAAAAGTGGGATAGGATTTTTTCTATTTTTGGCTTGGCGTCGAAACGTGGGCGCCGAAACGTGAGCGCCGAAACAACATGGACCCAGCTTATAGAGCTAATCAAGTGCTATCGTACAATACTAAAATTACTTAATTTGGTTGCTTCTGAGAAAAGTTATGAATAAATTTAGGCGAAAATTCTATAAAACTGGCAGCTTAGCCAGCACCGCACTGATTATGTGGTAATTTCAAAAATGAAACCGAACTCATTCTGCACTAATTGACTGTTGCTTGATTGATTGTCGCCCACCTGTTAATCGCATCCATTCGCTGCAAATTGGTCAATGTCCTGCGAAAGTGCACATTCTGTGCGATCATATCCTTTTGCACTTTTCGCACAATTCGCAAATGGCAAAAAGTGATGACACTCAGCGGCACTACAAACTGAACAAAAATGAAAGCAATAAGCAATGAATAGAGAAAACGGATCAATCAAAATTAGGCAAAACGAACTAACCAACCAACCAACCAATCATCATTATGCATTAATTGATGCATTATACCTGAAAAAGGAGGACAATGGTACCGTACAACTGACGACGCGATTGGCTTGCCCAATTGAATTCGTCACAAAAAGTGCCGCAAAATGATGTGATGGTGTCCTGAAGAAGGAAAGCGGCATTTTGAATTATTTGGGCAGAGTGATGGCCAACTTGTGACACGATGTAAACACCTTTGACCAAATCAAAGGAGAGCAAATAAGGAATGTTGACGATCAGAGACATCAGCCAAATGGTGAAGGTAACAAAACTGAAGGAGGGGGAAAAGCAATTAACACAAAGGGAAGGCAATTAAACGATGATCACTGATCAGTCTAAAGGAGGAGAGGGAAGAAAATGATGGCAGGAGAGGCAAAGCAAGGCCAAAAGATAAAATAATTAGTGCATTAATAATTCATTACGCAATGAAACGGCGCGAAAAGCGGTGCCGGGTGGGGTCGACCACAATGTGCATGTGTTTGTCGAAGGCAATTGCGGTCAGGCTCCAGCTGAATGAATGCCTTTCATCAGTTTGGATTATTCCCCTTTTAATGCCTCGTCACAAAAACGGCAGACGAATTGCAAAGGGGCACAAATCTGCACAGAAAAGGCCCAAACACCCAATTCTTTTCGATGGCATACCTTAAAGCATGAAAAATGGACCAAAATATTTGAGAGTGTTTGCATTCGTCATTTTTCGTTTTACCAAGGTGTTATCGGAATTGCGGTGAAGCAAAGGAGCACATCGGTCAAAATGAGATTGAGCAGAAAGAAATTGCGCGTTGACCGAATTCTGTCGCCAAATTAAAACTATTAATTCATCGTTTTTTTTTTTTTTGTTGTTTTAATTTTCACCGATTTGCCCGTCCAACGGCCATTAAAACACTGCCATTGCTAAACACACCGAATGAAAACAAAATTGCATAAGCGACGATTATGGTAAATTTGATGAGGGGATAGCTGAAGAGAAATTAATGATTGGCCATGGTGCAATTTGATTGGGCGTTGTTTGTTTGACCTTGTCCAATCGTCGATGCCGTGGGCGGTGATCACTTCGGACAAATGAACACATTCAGCGGACCATTGGGAGACCATTTGACGTACAAAAACCTAAATCAGATGCACAAAACACATGGAAATCAGCTGAGTTATAAATGTTAAATTCAGAATTTATACAATAATGAAATTAATTTAAAAAGGTAATTTGAATTTCTCACTTTGCTTTCATTGCCCTTTAAAATTTGGCCAAATTTTTGTGGAGCAGAAATGGAATAATTATTCATTTGCGGAATTTAAAAATTTTCTTACGTCAAAATTGTCATTAAACTAAAACAAATAAAAATACAAATAGACAAATGCTTCATATGTACACAAATTGGATAAATGGTACGGAAAATACTGTAAAAATTTGTTTGATGCACAATTTGCCCATCAGTTAATTTGGTTATTTATTTAGTAATTTGTAAAAATGAAAGTTTAAAATAAATTAAAATATAAAATGTTTTTGCCCTTTTTCTGTTTCTAAATTACATTGGTATTATAAGTGTCAATTTTTTCTTGTTAATTTATATTTAAGGCATTTTCATTCTTTTTTTGACAGTCATTAAAATTGGAATTTTGACTCAAATAAAAATTATCTTTCCTTGTTTGTTTGGTTTGAAAACCCAATAAAAAAACGGGAAGATGAAATTAAATTTGTCAAAATGAGAAGAAAAGTTCTGCGATGAGACGGCGAGGGAAAAGGTGAGCGGGAGAGGAGGGGTAAAGCAATTGAAAGCCGAAATTTGAAAAGTGCATTTGCTATGGCTTAAGGAAGTATTTTTTACTTAGGGGGGGAGGGTAAATGATAAAATTGAATTCCATCTTTTTTCAATGCTTTTTTGTTGTATATAATTAACAAAAAATGTTTTACGTTTGGAGAGAATTTTGAAAAACGAAGAAATCTTTTGAATTCGACCATTAAACTTTAAATTTGCTCGTGCCAAAGGCAATTGAAATTGTCCGTCCGTCCCCGCGGGAAATTTTGCCCTGGGCAATTAAAGGGATTTTCAATGGGAAAATGTTTTGTTTTGGGCACCGACAGACGGACAATTAGCAGAAAATGCCAAATTTGAATGAGTAATTACGTTCAGATTGTTTTAAATTTTACGCGAAAGAAGAGAAAAGTAAATTCGAGAAAAAAAATCTTTTTAAAAAGTGATTAATGTCAAAGGAAACGACGAGAGGACGGGGGGGGGGGGGAATTTTTGCATGGAAATTTCGGAATCCACTCCAAATTGGTAATTTATTAATTTAGTTAATCATTTCGTAGCTGGTCATAAAATTATAATTCCAATACAGTGTATTCAATCCGAATTACCATGGTTGTGGAAAGTGAAGCTAAAAGTTGGTAAGAAATCTGAGTTTAAAATAGGCACTTATCTATTTTATGACCTTTCCCCATTATTTCATTATAAACATAAATTGAAAATATTAAAAAAAAATAAACAAAAACAATAAAAACGCATTGATTCAAATAATTTGTTTATATTTTAAGGCACTTCTCATTTTTGCCCTTTTTTATTTGCTTTTTTTCCAAAGATTTGAAAATATTGCGTTTTTCGTCAATGAACAGCAGTCTTTTTACAACACCTTTGTTTTATTTTATTTTTGCTTATTTCATTTCCGTTGGCACTTTTTTTTTTGTGAAATTCAATTTTCCTCTGGCCAAAATTAGGCAAAACCGCAACAAATCTTTTTATCCGACAAATCATTGGCCATCAGTCGGACGGACGACTAAAAAATTCAAATGGAGAGGAAGACGAAGAAGAAGAAGAAGCATTTGGTGGAAGAGCAGAGGGAGCAGAGGACGGCATGGACCATTATTTTCATAAAGCTATGGGAAAATGCCAAAAATGAAAACGGACAAACAAACTTTAGGAGTGATCAATCCATCGGTCAATTAAAATCAAAAAACGGTTGATTTGCACTAAAAAGTCATAATTTGTTTGGTTCTTTTTGTTGCTAAAACAAACATTTGCCAAATCCAAAGGTGTGCCATCCATGGAACAGTTTGTTTAATTTCAATAAAAGGTGCGTCTTTCAATGATCACAGCTCTTTTTTACCATTGCCATAATTAATTATAAAAATAATTTGGCAATATTTTTGTATAAAATTGTAAAAGACGAGTTCTGCTTTAAGAATTTACTTTCGAAGACTGAATTCTCGACTGTCCGTTCAGAAAATGCATTAAGCAAATCCCGAGCCATGTGATACATTAGCATTAACTTTTAATTTGAAGCCCTACGGATACCTGCTAGCCACCCTCCTTTATGAGCAATTTTCTTTTAATATTTTTCAACTTAAAAATTTTTGCATTATTATTTTTTTTTTTTAAATAGGTTTTCCAAATGAAGAACTTTCATTGTAAAAGATTAAATATTTCATTAAAAATAATTTTCTTAACTCAGCGTCTATTGAAACTACAAGGGAAGGGATCCATTTCCTTAGAATTTTTTCCAAAACAAAATTTGCCATATTTGGACGATAAAATCTGCTTACAAATCAGACTTAATTTCAAAATTTTTCCCTGCTTATCTTCACCCCAGGACATCTTGGCACGCCATTTTCACACTTGGAAACAAATTATATGGAATGAAAAAGGAAGAAAAGGCTGAATAAATTTTTTTTTTTCTTTGCATTGAAAAAATATGAGAAATTTTTTAACAAATCTATAATAAAGTTGCTAATGGAAATGGGCCAAAAATGATTTTGCTTTCGATTAACCGAATTCCGGGCAAAACTCGGAATTGGAAACCGGGAATTGCAAAATGGGTCTAGCTGAAAACCAGTTTAAAATCGCTTTTCCCATATTCCATTGCTTCCGTTTCCGCCTTTTTGTTTGGGTTTGCTAAAGTCAGTGAATGCATTCGGTTGGATTTATGGCCGATTAATTTTTAATACGTTAGGCCATTATTAATTTGCACCGATTATCATCGTGAATTGAAATGGCACTTTAGTCCCTCCCGCCCGTCCCCCTTGTCCATCCTCAAATTAATAAAATATCCCATTCTCCGGCACTCGAATCCCATCAAAGTTAATTAATTCACGTTCCCGTTTCATTTTGCAGTCCAATGTCAAATTTATTAATTTTTACCTTCTGAAAAGATTTTCCATGCCAATTTACATAATAAACCATGTAATAAATTGTACTGTGAGGCTAACAAACCTTAGGGGGAAATGGCAATTTGAAAGATATAATTATTTCAATGCATTTTCCTCCGTTTTTTTGTGTTTGTTTAAGGGGTCAATTTGTCTTCTTTTTATGAATTCCTTTAATTAAAAACTGTTTTCATTTCCTTCCTCTCATTTTGCGTTTCCTCCTTACTTATGATGAATTTTCTGTTCCATTGCGAATCGTAACAAATTCTTAAAATCTGTAAACGTCATGCCAAAACGCTTTTAAAGACAATTTTAAGATTAAATTATGGCACGGACTTAAGGACTTGACAAACCAAAGTTCACTTCCCTTTTATAGACACACACATTTCGAAATGTACTCTTTAATGTTTTTTAATCGTAAATTGTTAAATGAAGTCGTCGGCTTTTTTTGTTTTCTTCCCTTAGTCTTCGCTCTATGCCATCGCATTTTCAAAATCCGCTTAGTAATTTTTTGTTTTTTTGTCGCAATTAAAAAAGAAAATAACTTCGCACTTTTTTGGCCTATTGTTCCTCTCCTCTCCCTATCGCCCTTTTCATGCTTCACCCGCCACCCATCCCTCATCCCCCTCATCCCCCTCTTCCCCATTCTATCTGCGCCTCCCCCTGATTCCCTTCTTCCTCTTCCCCTCCACTTCCCCCCCTCCCCATACCCTCTTTCTCCTTCCTCCATTCCTCTTCCTCTTCTCCATTCCATTTCTATTCCCCTTTTTCCCTCTTCGTCTATCCCTCTTCCTCTTCCCCATCTTTGCCTCCTCTCCCCCCTCTTTCCTCTCTTTTTTTCGTCCCCTTTTTCCTCCATTTGCCATTTCCTCTTTTCATTCACCATGGCAAATATGAAGCCATGAAAAGGGGCAAAAGATTCCCCACACGGATGCCCATAGGGAAGGGGGATTATCCTTAGAAAGAGTACGGCTGAAATTCATCCTAATAAATTGGCACGCCATCCCTCCTGCGGTAGTGGAAAGATGCAGTCCTAACCGTAAAAAGTGCGTCCCACGCACACGCCGACATATGTATCAGCACGAGCCATCATCGAGTGTTACACACCCCCGCCGGGGATGTTTTGTTTTTGTTGCTTTGGTGACAATTTTTTAGAAAATCGCATCATTTAAATTTAAAACAAAAAAAAAATTCTGCTGCTGCTGCTGCTCTCCTTTTTAGACAAACTGTCAAAAATTCATTTTGTTTCTTTTTGTTTTTCTTTCATTCATTTCCCATTTCCTCCCCCCCCCCCTCATTACCGCTTTCATTAAAAATCGAAAGAGGCAAAGTCATGTCAAAAAATGTTAGCAAATTAAACCAAGTCGAAAGAGTGCTAATGGCCATCTTCGAGGCAAACTTTTCTTTTGTCGCAATACATTCCCTTTTTGTAAGAAAATGCATTTGGCTTATTTGAAGCCGTTCATTAGTCGAAATGATTATTTAAATGGAGCAGAAATTGTCAGCGCTTATTTCTTTCTGATTAAAGCTTTACATTCGAAGAATGGCAATTAAAAACAAATAGGCCATTCGTGTTGGATAGCATCATTAGAACCCAACAGATTGTCTGCTTTATCTGCTGCTCACCCATCGCACTCTCTCTCCTCTTCCCACCTCTATCTCTCTCTCTCCCTTCTTCTCCCTGTTCCCCTCCTTCTCCTCCTCCTCCCACTTCTCTCTCTCACTCCTTCTTCTCCCTCTTCACCTCCTTCTCTCTCCTCCTCCCACTTCTCTCTCTCTCACTCCTTCTTCTCCCTGTTCCCCTCCTTCTCTCTCCTCCTCCCACTTCTTTCTCTCACTCCTTCTTCTCCCTCTTCCCCTCCTTCTCTCTCCTCCTCCCACTTCTTTCTCTCACTCCTTCTTCTCCCTCTTCCCCTCCTTCTCTCTCCTCCTCACACCCCCCCCCCTCTCTCTCCCTTCTTCTCCCTGTTCCTCTCCTTCTCTCTCTCCTCTCGTCCTTTCTTTATATTTTGAGAATGAGCAATGCCCAAAAAATAGCTCGCTTCGGCTTCATTAGAACTGTGGGATTCTTATAGTCATTTTTGGAAATTTAATTAAAATGCAAAGTCGCTGTTTTTGAAATGCAACGGATTAAAAGGGGCCAACAAATATCTGCACATAAAACACTGCTGTTCATGCTCATCTCGTTCTTTATCCATTTTGTCATATTTGCCCACCAATGGCACCACCCCCCCCCCCCTCCCTTCTCCTAAAAATGGATGCCTTTCCCATTTTAGTTTATTCTCCAAAGGCAATTTGCATAATTTAGGAAAACATCTCTGATTAATTAAATTTTCCTTAAATAATTGTGTCAAAAAGCCATTTGGTTGTTCCTTTTAAAAATTTATGGGTTTTTTTTCCCTTCTTCGCATTTTGTGTGTAATGAAAAAAACACTATAGAAAAAGGGGAAAAGCAATTCATTTTTGAGAATGAAACTCATGTAAAATGAATGCCATCGCTTCCTCCTCTGATTTGCCTGCCCAAAATGATTTTAATGAATTGTCCGACTGCCCCGAGGGCATTTATTCCGAAGAGCAACGTGCTTACCGCGTGTATGCCAATGCGCCGATAAGGTAAGGCCTAGGGGGGGGGGAACTCGTCATTCATTGAATAAAAGGGAAAATAATAATAAATAAAATTATATTTTGCTTTTATTTTCTGCTGACTCCCCCCCCCCCTTTTTTCTCCCCTCCCTCAGCTTTTTCGGCATTCTCTCCAATCTGTTAAATATTGCCATTTTTTGCGACTGCGAAATGCGCCAACAACTTGTCAACCATTTTCTGCTCGCGTTGTCCGTGTCAGGTCAATGGCAATTCATTTCTTTGCTAATAATGAAACTCCGTTTTCAGATTTGCTCCTTTTGCTGTGCAATTTCTTCTTCCTCGTTCTGCCCGTTCTTGTCGCTGAAATTGACTCATTTTTCTGGAACAATTTATTCACTTATATTATCAGGCAAAGAATGCCCTTTTTCTATTTAGTTTTCTAGTCAATTTTCCCTTAGGTATTCCTACCCCCTCGCCCTTACTGTTCAGACAAGTGGTACGCTATTCTTTTTAGCCCCTCCCCCCCCCACCCATTTCATTTGTTTTAAGGCGTTTATTTGACTGTTTTGGTCAGTGTTCATCGCTTTCTCGGAGTTTGCCATCCTTTCAAGGTGTTTTAAGTCTAAAAAAACAAAAATTTTAAAAAAGCAAAAAAGGCCAAGCGTTGGGTGTCCCGTGAGGCGGTCGAGTGGGCCATCATCGGCTCCGTGCTGTTCAGCTTATCCATGAATATTCCGACTTGGCTCGAGTTGCGCGTTGTCCCCTGCTTTTCCACTCGTTTCAATAGGACATCCAGGTAAAGAAAACACCAGGCATTGGCATTTATTTGTTTTGGCATTTTAGCCAAATCCAATTGGCTTCTTTCCACAATATCACTTATATTCTGATCAAAAAATGTCTCGTCTACACCCTTCTGATGTTCATCGTGCCGTTCGCCACTCTGATCACTGTCAATTGGAAAATGGTCCGACTTTGGGCCCGTCTCTTTCTTTTCCCATTTCAAACATCGTTAGGTCTGTGCGCTTAGGTCCAGCACTCGGCTGAGGTCCAAACACACTCTTTCGTCCAACAAACCGTCGAACAGCGAGTAATTGGCACGACAAAGTGCTTTTAATTTGCAAATGTTTCAGCAACATCGCACGCCAACTCCATTTGCTGAAGAGCACGAGGTGAACGAACAAAATCCTTCAGTGAATGACAAATTGATGATTAGAAAAAAGTGCCGAAATTTTCATTTGACTTTCACTTTCTCAGATATTCCGAAGTGTTCAAAGCGATCAGCAAAATTAATTACTCGAGGTAATGAATGAATTAGTGATTAATCAGCGAACATTTGGCGATTAATTCATTTTAACGAGTTTTCTTTGCCTTCATTTACAATTAGTCCCAAATCTTTCGCCTTCTCTCCATTTGACCCCCGTCCCCATTTTGTTCAGTTTGCTCAAACCCTCTTCGGATTTGTTCAAGTCGCGCTTCACCAACTCCACCAGAGACCGTTCCATCACGCTGATGCTGTTGGCCATCGTCGGCCTGTTCATGGTCTGCAACGGGTTGGCCTTTCTGAACAGCATTGTCGAGTCGATGATTCTGTTCTCGGATGAAACAAAAGTAGGAGAAAAGGACAAATAATCAAATTAAATTTTAATATAAAAAATAATAAAGGATTAAACAAAAATGATTACGGTATTTCAGAAAACTCTGCAGAATACGGTGGAATTGTTAAGGAATTCAAGCGAAGGCTTTGAACAGCCTTTAATGAATGACCAAAAGGATGACTACTGGTGGATCGAACTGATGGTCAAATGGTTCGAATGTTCGGTGGAGGTATAAACCCAAGGGTTGTTGGTTGGAAGAAAGGTTGCCACCCGAAATCCGTGTTTTCTCGGTCCACGACAACCGTGGTTGTAAGCAATCAAAAACAATTAAACAAATTAATGTGTAGTGAGTGGACTGACCAAGCTTTATTATTCTCCATTAAGTTTCACAATTAAACATAAATTCATACCCACTAACTTTCGGCATTCGTTACCTTTTCTGATTATCTCACCGACGGCGTTGAATATTTTTACAAATTAATCAAACTCAAAAGTGTTTAAGGTGTCCAATGTGTTGATCACTTTGAATTCGTCCACCTCAACGTTGATCTATCTGGTGTTCAGTTCAAAGTACCGAATGATCGTTAAATCATTCGTTGGACTTCACAAAAGGGATAAAGTGGGCATTATTTATTCTCATAATAATTAAGGGGACCCATAGAAATGAGGCCCCGTCGGGAATTCCCGCGACTGCTCCTTCTGGGACGCCCGTAAATCCGTCATAATTTTTCCTCGAAGCAAATTTGAAACATTCTAAGCAATGGACTAGCTCAATTAACACTTGAAATTCCAAAAATAACATTAACTTTAAAAATAAAGTGCGCGAAAAAGAGGGAAAAAATTGGCTCTTTTGCCTTCTTCAGGCTACAACTTTTTTAAAACTGATCGGGCTTTTTATTTTTAGGGGAAATAACTGGATCAGGGGCCCAGGTAAACATAGATGTTTGTTCTCGTTTACCCCTTCCCGGTCCTGATCCAACCCCGTTTCCGGGTTTCAAAGTCTTAGCCTAATTAATAATGATTGCATTTTTCAAGTTTAATCGGATCGCTTTTACCACCGCTCTCGCTGCTCGGCGAGCCATGGAACTTTCAATGATCCCTGAGGTGTTGAGGTTTACCATTTAAAAGATACATTTAAAAATTTAGGAGGTCGAAAACCGGAGTAGGCAAAGTCGAAAACGAACGACGACAGTAACATCGACGGTAACTGCGGCGGCTCGGACGCGTGAAGGGTCGACGGCGGCAAGTTTAAGCTCGCACAGGCACGACTCACAGTATTCGCAGTTGCACTACAGGCAAGTGAAAGACGGGAAGTTCAAAACGGAGAGAGAGCAAAAGGGCGAGAAGGGGAGCGAAAGAAAAGGGATTGGGGAGAAATAAAGGGGGGAGAGAGAGAGAGGGAAGGAGAGACATAGTCATTACCACTTGAAGGCTCTATTAGTTCAGTCATTATCTAAAGAAAAAATGATGGCACCGGCGACGAATTGGTCTCCGCCGGAATGGACGTGGGCGATTCCCACTTCCCATGAAAACACTTGTTTTTGCGTGCTAGAACGTTTCCGAAAACCACATTTCATAAAAAAACGCCATTTTTTAGATTTCATAATTCGTCAAAACTTAATCATACGATACTAAGATTGTTTAATTCGGTTGCTCTTGAAAAAAGTTATGGCAATTTTTCTCGGAAAATCTATAAAATGGCGCATTTAGGAAATGACTAAGCACATCGCTTTTGTCTTTAGGACTTCTACTGCTACACAAAAGCTTCCCAAAATGAGGAGTTTTCACAGCGGACTTCATATATCTTCCACTGGCGATGCCAACAGCACAAATTCGGTGACGACCGTGCCAATGTCAGCGGCGAGTTACCGACGGACAAAGTTCAAAGGACTTCAGAAAGAGTCCAAGGAGCTTTTCCGCTCGCAGGGGACGCTGAACAGATCAATGGCAAAATCAGAATCGAATTTGAGGTGGATGAGAAAGATTGGTTGGGAGGGGACCGCCCAAATTGCAGTCAAGTTAAAAATTTGATTAAGAAAGTACCAAAAGGCAAATTTGGATATTTTAAGATATTTTTATAAGATAATAAATTTTTTGAAATTTTGCTGGCTAAAGAAACATATAAGCTAACGAAATATACTAAGGAAGTTTATTAGATTAATGGATGAGCAGGAGAACGGTGTTTCTTCGGAGAAGAGCCCGGCAGAAAATGAAAGGAAAACAAATTGCGGAGAGACATTCGAAATGGCAGAGGCACCGTGGCAAAATTGTTATTCATAATGTTTATAAATATATTATTTATTTTTTTTCTTTCTTATTTACCATATTTTACATTAAAAATTCGTCAATAATCAAATTTTAAAGGCGCCATGACGATTCGTCCGGACGGCGATTCGTTCGGCAACGATCCGTCCTCCCATCCAAAAAAGTGACAAACCATAAAATTTTTGTGGTTTTTCTTTTGGCATTTTTATTAGTTATCATTTTAGCTACGTTATGTATGTCGAATGCTAAAAAAATTAAATAGTTTTATGTTTTTGTTTTTGACATCTTTTAGCTGGGCGGACGAATCGTATTTTTTTGCTGGGCGGACGAATTGTCGTTTTTTGGCTGGGCGGACGAATTATCCAAGGGTCGGGGTCGTTTTGGCGCTTACGATTCGGCGCCCACTTTCTGCGCCAGGAACGTTTCGGCGCCAAACCAAAAATACAAGAAAAAATTTTTCAAATCAAAAATAAAAAAACCATTGAGATTTGAATAAAAAATGAAGAAAGTACAACGTAATACCTATTTGGGTCAAGAGTGGCAATTGTTCGACGTTTGGTAACCATCGTGACATTTTGCGCATCCAGACCAAGGATGCCACGAGTTCCGATGTTTTGGGCCGGAATTCCGTTTTCCGAAAAAAATAGGGCCTCGGAATTCCGATTGTCTCCGAAACGTTCCTGGCGTCGAATCTGATTCGGCGAATCATGAGCGCCGAAACGTGAGCGCCGCGCCGAAACGTGAGCGCCGAAACGTGAACGCCGAAACGTGAACGCCGAAACGTGAGCGCCGAAACGTGAGCGCCGAAACGTGAGCGCCGAAACTTGAGCGCCGAAACGTTGTTGGCCCGAAATTCAAATAATGGAGTCACCCCAAGAGTGTGGGCTAATTGGGTGTGGCGCATTTTAAACGATCAGTGGCCTTGCGCACCTAACACATATACCATCAGAAGCAAATCAAAAAATTTTTTTATTTAATTTCATCATTTTTCCCAATGCTTACTTTTTCTCTATCGTTTCACATGGCAAATTTTTTCGATTTTATCGTGCAAATTAATAAAATGATACGAAAAAACGTGGTTTGATAGTCTTGCTTGATTGGTAAATAGCAGTTCCAACGATTGGCAACTTATGCAAAAAATAACATCCTGAAACATTTAGTTGTTTAGAACCCCTGATAGCTAGAGCCAACGAAAGTATCGCAATTCGACTGATAAATTCTTTATCTTTCGATCAAATTTTCATTGTGGACAAGTCGAGATATTTTGTTGAGATTTAAGTTTGGATGAGGTTTTTTTTGTGGCTTAGGTGAGAATATGACTGTTAAGATTCATTTTGTGCAGAGATGAGATTGTTACCGGTGCCCGAATAAGTAAAGCGATTCTTCCAAAACTAAAAGTCATAAAAGTATGTTTTTTTCGATATGTGCTTCAGAGAGTAACTTTAATTGGTGGGTAGCAACGCTAGCTAACGAAAAATAGAAAAACAAAAACCTTTTAGCCTTTTTTAAGTATTTTTGCACATAACACAAACCAATTTTAGAGTGAGGAACAGACGGAACAAAATACTAAGGTAAACAGTTATAAAAACAAAGGAAAGACACAAACCGAACCGAAAACCTTTAATGTTGAGTTCGTGCTCATTGCTTTCCATCACTTTCACAAAAGATAGTTCTCTATAGGGGGTGGAGGCAGGAAGGTGGTGGTGGGAGGAGGTTTTTCTCCAGATTCCTTCTCCTCCCTCCCCTCGTTCAGATTCTCTCACCCTTCTCCGCCCCCTTTCTTTCCCTCTGAGTTCCTCTTTTTAGGAGAATGGACAAATAAAGAGAAAAATGCAATATTAATGAGAACAAAAAAGAAGAGCAATGCACATCCAACAAATTTTCATAGAAAAAATATTCTGTTCTTGGTGATGAGTTTGTGTGATTTTTCAAAAACAAAAAGATCTAATCATCCGGACAGCCAATTTGGGCATTGCCAACTGCGAGTATTTGTGTGACACCTTTCAATGAACTTAAACAGTACAGTTTACAATTCATTCCAGGCAATTGTCAATCACCAATTGACTTAAAACTGTCCAAAATGCAAATCTGCTCTCCCAATTCGCAACCGCTATATCTGGTCAATTACAATAAACCCTTGACGGGCCTATTGAGAAACACTGGCCATTGGAAGTCTGATCAATAAATAGAAATAAATGTTTTTTAGTTTGAATTTTTTTAAGTTCAATTCTAACCCGACCCAATGGTGAAATTGCCGGAAATTTACGGAGGACTGCTGGACCAAAACTAAAGTTTTGGCCAGTGCCATTTCCACTGGTCAATATTACGATGGTATTTTAGAATAAACAATAAAAAACTGCATGTGATTTCAGGGTATTAACATCCTTTCGGAGGGCTGTTACCCGGGCAAACTTCACTTGGTCCATCAAGGTGTAAGAAATCCGGTAGGAGTTCAAGCATTTTTATTCTTTAACTAAATCAATCATTTTTCAGTTAAAATTTGATCGTCAAGAGGTTTTTATGGCAGCGTTAACGGATGTTGTGAACAAAATGTGAATAAAACAAGAAAACAGCAGCAGAGCTTAAGAAGATCAGTGATTTAATTTTGGTGTTTAAATTTTGAAATTATTATTTATAAATTGGAACAAAAGCAGGCGAAAATTTGGCCATAAATCACAAAAATATCAAGGAATGAATGCTGATGTTGATCTTTTCGTTCGAATATTGTAGTTTGTCCCCCCCCCCCTTTGAAAGACAAAATTTTTTCAAAAACAGGAGGGGGGGGGGGGGGGGTCAAACGGGGCCAGGCTCGTTTCGGACCCCACGTTTCGGCCCCGGGGTCGTTTCGGCCCCCGTTTTTCGGCCCCAAGCTAAAAATAGAAAAATAGTACCCAAATTTTTTTCAACCTAGTTTCTTTTTTGAAAACTAGGGGTTCAAAAATTTAGGGTTAAGTTTTCAAAAAATCAGAGTGATTTTTTTCCTTAGTATTTTAAAAGCTTTTTTAAACTTGACCCTATTTTTTGAAAAACTACCTCAAACTTAAAAAATAGAGTTTGATTTTCAAAAAAATTTTAAAAATTTTCGAAAATCAAAAAAAATTTTTTTTTAATTTTTACAACCTTAACTTAATTTTGAAAGTTTCAAAAAAATGAACTTTACGCATAGGTTTCTTTAAAGTACTGGTAAATCAATTGTCTATTACACCAAACCTGAAGGATACCTCGAAAAAAACACCAACCTAAGCTTCGGCTTGCGTAGGCCTAGGCTTAGGAGGCCCCTATTTGAAAAAAAACAATTTTTTTTTTTAACAACGTTATTTTGTTTTTGCTTTTTTTGGCTTGGGGCCGAAACGCCCCCGGGGCCGAAACGTGTCCGGGGCCGAACCGTGGGGGCCGAAACATGGGGCCGAATCGTGGGGGCCGAAACAACCCCGACCCGGTCAAACGGTATCATTTTGTCAGTGGTTCATTTGGGCAATGGTTCATTTGGGCATTGATCATTTGGGCAGTGGGCGTGAAAATCTCAAAAATAATTTTAAAGAAAAACGAAGCCTAAAATTTCCAGAGAGAGTTTTCTGAAAGCCTAACCCCCTAGTTTACTGAAAACCCAACCCAAAAATTTTTTCTGAGAATCTAACCCTAGTTTTTTTCTGAAAACCGAACCCTAGTTTTTCCATTAGTTTTTTTTGAAAAAAAAACTTAAACAACTAGAGTGTTAGATTTTCAAAAAAAAAAATTTTTGGGTTGGGTTTTCATATCTAGTGGGTTAGGCTTTCAGAAAATATCCTGGGATATTTTAGGCTTCATTTTTATCTTTTATTAATTATTTTTGAGATTTTCACCGCCCATTTGATCACTGCCCAAATGATCACTGCCCAAATGAACCACCACCCAAATGATCACTGCCCAAATGAACCATCGCCCAAATGATCACTGCCCAAATGAACCACTAACGAAATGATCGGCTACCGGTCAAACTACACTGTTACCAATTTCCTCCATTTGCTGTTGAAACGTCTTCAAATTACTTTGACCTGTAAATGTAGTGTTGTAAAAATTAATTTAATTTTGCTTTATTTCGTCACTTTTTGGTATTGAACCGCCTTTTTTTCCAGTCTCTCGGCGCCATTCCGATCGCTTCTGCCTAACTTCTGCCGTTAAGGTGCACATTTGCTTGTCAACTTTTGATTTGTTTCGTGAAAAACCCATTTTTTGACAAATAATAGGCAATATATTCGCTATGCTGAAAATTTTTCTCTATGCTGAAATGTTCTTTAAATTTTGCATAGGCCAATATTTTGACCCCCTTTATCGCTTCATACTTTATTATTTGGCAAAGTCCTTTCTATCTCGAGATCGGCTCCTTCCTTCTTACAAGAGAAATTCTCTCTTTTTTTTTAAATTTTGCTTTTTTTTCTATGGCATTCTGATAAGAAATAATTTTTCAACTGGGGACCCCTCAAAATCAGCAAAATGTTTTCAAAATCAGTACATCTTGGAGCCCTGCATTAAAAACTAAAATCAAAAGACAGTCCAATTTCCAGTTTAGTACTTGACAAGCTTGAAAGTTCACTCTCCGGGTTTTGAAAAACCGGGAGGCCTAAAAACCTGGACTCGGACCCCGAAATTCTGATTGGAGTCCGGTCCTGTCCCTAGCACTAGTGGCGCTATATATTTTTTTGGTATGTTTTCCTTGTTTCTTACTTTGTTTATAGCTTATAATTTAATGTCAAATAATGGAACCGATGGAAACAGAACATATTTTGAACAGCGATAATATTAAAATGCCACAGAATGACGACGTATCATCTCCAAAATTGAAGGAAATTTCGAACAAACAAAAAGACTATGAGAAGGAATACACAAAGGAACGAGTGGCCATCCTTGACTTTGGGGCGCAGTATGGAAAGGTTTTTATTTTGGAAATTAATGCTCCCTCATAAGCTCATAACCAGAGCTTCCATGTGTGAGGCTTTAGCCTCCTTTTGTGGTTATTTGAGAGGCCGATGAGGCTAATTTTTCAAAATGAGACTTTGTGGTTTTTTAGAAGAATGAAGTAGAAAAGCCAAAAAACCTCAAATAAAACCATTTTTGCGGCAAAATCTGTTAGCAAATCCGGCTCAAATTTTCAAAATTTTCCCTGGTGGCGCTTGTCGGCACACCTTTCATTTCTGTTTTTTTTTTTGGTTTTTTGAGTAAAATTTTTCCAAACAAGGTTTTTTTTTGTCCCGAACTGAGGCTTTTTGGTCATACTGTGCTTTGCCCCCCCCCCGCCCGTTTTTCGAAATTTTTTAAGGTATAAGTTATAAAAACATGTCTTAAGGGGTTTTCGGGGTCGGAATCACGAATATGCTATCTATTCCGACCAATTCCGAACCCCGGACCCGAACTCGAACAATAAGTCGAAAATTCAAATTTTTTAAAACTCGGTTTTTTCGAAATTTAGGGTCAGGAGTTCGGAATTGACCGGAATAGATGTCATATTCATGATCAGCGACCGCGAAAATCTCCTATGCTTTGTTTTTATGACTTATAAAAATACTTTTAAAAACTTTTTCGAAAAATGAGGGGGGGGGGGGACAAAGCACAGTATTACCGGCTTTTTTGCCAGCCAAAAATGAGGGTTTTTTTTTGACGAACGAGCCTTACTCATATCTAAAAAATTAAAAAGTCTTTTGAAGTTTTCAGGGTCCGGTAATCGATTCCGACATCATCTTTTAATGCGGCCTTTTTAATATTTAATTGCTAACTTAGAATAAGTTACAAAAATATCGTTTCTGTACTTTGAACTGGCTTAAATTGAAAATTTAAATTTATTTTTTAGAATTAATATCCGGGTCCGAATTTATTGGTTTTTTAAAACGCACTACTATATTATTATACCGTATTATTTACTAATTCAAGGTCATGGGATTATTTCCACCCCAGATAAAATTCAGCCCCCCCCCCCCGTTTTAGCTCATCGATCGTCGTATTCGCGAGTGCAATGTTTGCAGCGATTTGCTCCCATTTAGCACAACAATGAATGAACTTGTCCAAAACGGCTACAGGTCATTTCTTATTCACAAAGCTTTATTTAATTTCATCAAAAGTTTAGTGCCATAATCCTTAGTGGAGGACCCAATTCGGTTTACGTCGAGAATGCTCCCGTGTACGACCCTGAACTGCTTAGTGGTCGTCTTCCACTGCTCGGCATTTGTTACGGGTTTCAGGTCCGATCATATTGCATTTTTTGGCATTATTTGACAAAAACTTGTAATATTTGCTCATTATATTTTAAAACATTAAAATTCTTTCCTCCTTTAGCTGATCAACAAACATTTCGGTGGCTCCGTCAGTCTGCAGGAGAGGCGCGAGGACGGACGAACTCGGATTCAAATCAATCCAAAGTCGGACATTTTCCACTCGCTTCAGCCTGACCAATTTGTGCTGCTCACCCACGGGGACGGGGTGACGGCGGAGACATCGGCCAAAAATGGGTTTCGACCGATTGCACTCAGCGGGGAATTTGTGGCGGGTAATTAATAATGAATGGGCAACACTGATTTAAAGAATTCAGCCATCGAAAATGTCGAACGGCGCATTTACGGCCTTCAGTTTCATCCAGGTGAAGGGGAACAGTAAGTGACAGGGACACTAAAGTTTAAGACTGGGGTGGGGAGGGGGGTCCTAAAAAATCGAAAGACAATTTTCGAGTTCTGGTTTTGGTATAACCAGTTTCGTGTTAATTGTCTGTTCTTTCTAAAAGTTGGTCTACTTTTTCAGAAGCCGACCTCACTGAGCACGGCATCCAAATCATTGACAATTTCCTTCGTCGAATCTGCTCATTGAAGTGCCATTATACGCTGCGCAGTCGCGAACAAATGTGCGAAGAGCGCATTCGAAGTGCAGTCCGAGAGAACGGCGAAGTGCTCGTTTTGGTGTCGGGCGGTGTCGACTCCACGGTTTGTGCCGCTTTGTGCACAAAAGCATTGGGTGCCGAAAGAGTGGTAAGAAAATGGCATGGCATGGAAGTAAACGGGACAAAGTGCCCTTATATTATGGGATATTTACAAAAAAGGAGAGAATGAATATGCGGATTTTTCTGTTCTTTTACCCAGATGAAAATTTAGATGAATAAACAATAACAGTTATTCTAAAAGCCCACCTTTTTGACTTTAGCATGCCATTCACATTGACAATGGTTTCATGCGACTGAATGAGTCCGACCGTGTGATGAGCTCTTTGCGTGACATTGGACTGAGTGAGTTAAGCCAACCAAACAAATTTCCTTCCATTTATCCTTTTCGTACCTCCCTTCATCTGTCAGAGGTCCATCGCTTCAATTGTGTTTCTGAATTTTTGACGGGTACAATTGTGCAGAACGGAGTACAGACTCTGCCCCTAAACCGAGTGGTGTTGCCGGAGGAGAAACGGAAAATCATCGGCGACACTTTCATGCGCTGCAAGGACATGGCCATCAAAAAAGTGAGGGATCAATAAAGAAGATGTTCAGTTTAAATGGACTGGTCTTCCTTTTCAGTTGGGTCTCAATGTGGAAAACATTTTCCTGGTCCAAGGAACACTCCGTCCCGATTTGGTGAGCATTTTGTGGTTGGGTCAACGATTTTTTACTTAATGACCCTAAATTTGATGTTTACCAATAAAGTTTCTTTCAGATTGAAAGTGCCTCGCAATTGGCCAGTGGCTGTGCCGACGTTATCAAAACACATCATAATGACAGCGCTTTGGTTCGCGAACTCCGAGATTTGGTGCGTACTTTACAGTCGTTAGGGTGAAATTTGTTTCATTTTTCAAGGGCCGTGTTATAGAGCCTCTTCAAGAATTCCACAAAGACGAAGTCCGCGTGTTGGGCAGGTCGCTGGGTCTGCCCGAGCACATCGTCAACAGACACCCATTTCCCGGGCCCGGGTTGGCCATTCGCATCATTTGCGCTGACGAACCTTTCAAAGTCGCAATGATCATCTTTTTAAATATGTTGCATATATCTCTTTTTTGCAGGAAGAACATTTTGATGAAACTCAACAGCGTGTCAAAGAATTTGTTGAGACTTTTGATGACAAACTTTGTGCCCTTCTTTTGCCAATTAAATCTGTCGGTGTGCAGGGCGACCGACGTTCCTATTCTTACGTGGCGGCCGTGTTTACCAAAGACGCAACGTTGGAAGACATTCCGTGGCTGAAATTGGAAGAATTGGCCCGTCTGCTGCCCAACGAATGCCGTCATATCAACCGGTAAAGATAAGTCCCAACGGAACCTAAAAAAACTATAGTACATGAGGGCTTCATTTTGAATGTCTATACTATACTCATTTTCCATCCTTCAATTTTTAGGGTTGTGTTTGGGTTCAATTTCGGTTCCGACGTTGGATCGGTCAACGACATTACAGTGACGCACATCAACGAGGGTATGGATCAGGGATGACACGGAATTCCGGCATTTCTGGGAGACGGAAACCCAAAAATTTAGGGCAAAATAAAGAAAACTTGACAAAAAGTTAGGTGTTTATTCTAATTCCCTTAATAAAAGAAATGAAATTTTAAGAATTACCCGGCGACGCCATATACACCGTCGGCCTCTCTATAAAATGTTTTCAATTTTAAGTCAAAGTTCCAAATTGTGAATTAAAAATAGAAAACTGCTATATTTCAATTGAAAAAATGGGAATTTTATTTTTTAATTTTTTTCCCCTTTTTAGGTATTTTGCAACAGCTTCAACAGGCCGATCACATTGTGTACCAAACGCTCTGCGGCTTAGACTGGAGAGATCAGCCGAACGCAGCGTTGAAAAACTCGCTTCATTGTGTTCAGCAGGTACAAATCGGGGAAGATGGACTTATTCAAGATACTTTAATTCATATCGAACGTCATATAAAGAAGGGAGGCATTTTTCGTTTTCTATGTCCCTTTTTTTTGTCAGTTTCCTGTCATCATGATCCCTGTGCATTTTATGCGCATGTTCAAGTCCCCGCAACATTTTCCGTCCACGTGTCGCTCAATTGTGCTGCGTCCGTTTATCACCCGTGACTTTATGACTGGCAAAGCGGCACTGCCGAGCAGGGACATTCCCATTGAAGTGACCATTGCTTTTATGACTTAACACGATAGCATAATCTTATTTTTTAAGTCAATTTGGGAAATGGTGCAGCGGATTGAGGCGGAAATGCCGTTAGTTTCCTCAGTTCTGATTGATTTGACATCGGTGGGATTTCTTTTCCGTTTTTTCTATATAATATTTTTTTATTTGTTTTTTTCCTACAGAAACCACCCGGGACGACCGAATGGGAATGAATTTATTTGAATTTGTGCAACTGTTAACTGATCAATCAAACCAACCAACAGAAGAGGATCAGAGAATTCTTGGAACAGCAAAGGGTTATTCACAAAACGCATCTCTCCGTTTTGCCCCCCCCCCCCGTTTTTTAACATTTCAAAAATAGGTTTTGTTTTTGATGCGGCCGTTTGTTCTTCACTCATTCATTGTTTTGACTTCGCGATGAACTTTTGTTCAAAAATCGTCTTTTAAATACAATAAATATTATTTTAAAAAATTTTCTTATCATTAATAGTTCAATTTCACATATTAAATTTTTTGTTGAAATGAATGAATTTGTCGCTAATTCGCACGAATGATTTCTTATTGGTAATTGGTCCAAGGCAAATGACCAACAAAAATCGCATTTTCTACTATCATCACTCCGACCTCGGCAATTTCCATTATGGCCCGCAACATCCGATGAAGCCGGCCCGACTGGGTGGGTTTCTTCCTTCCGTCCTGTTTTAAACGTTCCGTTCCCTAAAATTGAGTTCCTGTTTTCGGGTGAATGTCTGATTCTCTTCATTTGTTCAGCGGCCACTCACAGTTTGGTGCTCAACTACGAATTGCACAGGCATTTGACCTGTGTCCACCCCCCCAGGGCCACTCAGCACGACTTGGCCCGTTTCCATGCCCCCGAATATGTGCAATTTTTGAAAAGGATTTCGCCTCTGAACGCGGACCAATTCGAAGGGCTGTTCAATCGTTTTAACATCGGCGAGGATTGGTGGGACGGGGGGGGGTAAAGAACGTCAGATTGGGAAACAGAGAGTAAATTAACGACGGCACTTCAGCCCCGTCTTCGATGGCATTTTCGACTTTTGTTCCCTTTACACCGGCGGCACACTCGGTAATTACAAAGGAGGGATTTTGTCGTGAATTTGTGCACCCACCTTCATCATATTGTTGAAATGGAACAGAGGGCGCCATTCGGCTTAACCACGGCCAAGCGGAAATTGCGATCAATTGGAGCGGGGGATTACACCACGCGAAAAAGGCCGAAGCGTCGGGGTTTTGTTACGTCAACGATATTGTAAGAAAAGGGGAAAGGATTGGTTGAAAAGAAAGGCATTTTTGAAGGTGATTGGCATCATTGAACTGCTGAAGTACCATCCGAGGTGAGCTTTTGTCGTTACTCGATTCTCTTTTATAATGGTCCTTTAAATGCCACCGATTTTTCTTTTCTCCCCCCCCCCCTCCCCCTGGGCCTTCCTTTGTCGCTTTGTTTTGTTTATATTCATTCCCCTGCTGCCGCCAAAGGGTCCTCTACATTGACATTGACATTCACCACGGCGACGGTGTCCAAGAGGCGTTCAACCTCACTGATCGTGTGATGACCGTCTCTTTCCATCGCTACGGCGGTTACTTCTTCCCAGGTGTGGCGTTGGTTGGGCTGTCGTAGGGATGGGCAAAGTGTCTATAAATGTTCATTTTGCCAAGGCACTGGCGACATGTACGACATTGGCATGGGCCATGGCCGTTATTTCTCTGTGAACGTTCCGCTGCGGGAAGGGATGGATGACGAAAGCTACCACAGTGGTCGTCGCACTATTCATTAAAATTCAACAGAATAGCGATTTTCAGTGTTTAAGCCCATCGTACAGGCCGTGGTGGACAATTACTGCCCTTCGGTGATTGTTCTCCAGTGCGGCGCTGATTCGCTGGGCTCCGATCGGCTCGGCTGTTTTAATCTCAGCTTTGACGGCCATGGGTAAGTTGAGAAACAACAGCAGACAGAGAGAGAGAGAAAAACGTCGCCGAAAAAAAAAATTGCTAAAAAAAACTTTTTAGAAAATTTTTTTTTTCGGCTACGTTTTGTCCCAGCGACGTTTGGGCTGTACCCAGCCAGTTTAACTCACGTTGTTAAAATCTTTTCATTGTTATCATTTAAGACTTTTATTCCCATTAATTTTTTATTTGCTGTTACAGGGAATGTGTTCGCTTCGTCAAGTCACTTGGCCTGCCTCTTCTGATCCTCGGCGGGGGCGGTTACACTCTGCGAAACGTGGCAAGGTGAAAGGCATCGAATAATGGGATAATGATAGTCAATTATTTGCCTAATTACCGAATTTTGTGTGCATCTGAAGGTGTTGGGCCAACGAAACCGCAATTCTCGTAGACAGAGACTCCGAGATCAGCAACGAAATCCCAGACAACTCGGAGTACCTGGAATATTTTGCGCCCGAATTCACTCTCCGTCCCGAGCTGCCGAAGCGCATTGAAAATGCCAACAGCAAAGAAGTGCGTTTATGTCCCTGGCAAATTGTCCCCATTTTGTTTATCCAAAAATGTTGTTCTTTAATTAGGAGTGTATTTTTCGTTTTTATTACGTTTTTGTCCGGCCCCGGCCGTTTCATTGTCGCTGTTACAGTGTGAAGCGAAAAAAGGACAGTTCAATACCAAGAATTTGATTAAAATTTTCAAGTTTTCTCGAAAATATTCATGAGAATTTTAACATCAACAAACCTAATTTATTTTGAACGACCCCCGACTCATACAGGTCCACTCGTACAACCCCGACTCGTACTTAACTTTTTCCCCTTCGTTTTCATTCGATTTAGAGTTAAGTACGAGTCGGGGTACCTGTACGAGTCGGGGTTGTACAAATTGGACCTTTACGAATCAAAATTTTCGTTCTTTTTCGCTCATAACTTTTTAATATTTGGACCGAATTTTTTGAAATTGTGCAAACCTATAGTACTTTTCAAGGGCTTTCGTATGATACTAATAATTTTCAATTAGGGTTCTTCTGGAAACAGTTATAACGTGCGGCGCCGAGTTGACGGTGTCAGTTAGTTGTGCTTTTTTTAAGAAAAGGTTCATGGTTTTAGGGTATACTTAAAAAAACTTAAAGGTTCTTATCCTTTTTGCCACCCCCCTCGAAACTTTCAAATAAAAAGTCGTTTCTAGGGTAATTTGGGGCGCTGATCACGAATATGACCTTAGTTTTCCAAAATTCCGACTCCTGAACCCGAATTCGAACAAAAAACCGACACTCATAATTCGAGTCCAAAACATATTTCTAGAGGTTTTTTGGGTCGCTGATCACGATTCCGGCATCCATTTCGACCAATTTCGAACACCAGACCCGCACTCGAAGAATAAGTCGATAAATAAAATTTTTGGCGCTATATGAAAAGTCACCATTTTTGCTTCCAAAGGGGGGACCCTTTTGGTTTTTTGACAATTATTTTTTTGTGTTTTTTTTTGCACAAAAAAGTGCTTCCAAATGTTTTTGATGTGCTGATCACGAAAGTGACATTAATTTTTGGCTAATTTTAAAAATAAAAAAATTTCAAAAAAAATCAAGAAGGGGCCCCCCTTTGGAAGCAAAAATGGTGACTTTTCATATAGCGCCAAAAATTTTATTTATCGACTTATTCTTCGAGTGCGGGTCTGGTGTTCGAAATTGGTCGAAATGGATGCCGGAATCGTGATCAGCGACCCAAAAAACCCCTAGAAATATGTTTTGTACTCGAATTATGAGTGTCGGTTTTTTGTTCGAATTCGGGTTCAGGAGTCGGAATTTTGGAAAACTAAGGTCATATTCGTGATCAGCGCCCCAAATTACCCTAGAAACGACTTTTTATTTGAAAGTTTCGAGGGGGGTGGCAAAAAGGATAAGAACCAAATTTAAAAAGCCGTTCTTACGAATCTTTTCATTTTTTTTCTGATGAAATTTTAAAATTTAAATATGTAAAAAAAAAGCTAAAGCACCAAAAGTGCAAAAAAAAAAAGAAGGCATAATAATTCCAAGTATGTCCGGACAACTTTATGCATTACGAATTTGCTTTTCTCAAGTATTTGGCAGCCATCAAAGCAGAAGTGTTAGAAAACATCAAATTGGTGCAAAGTGCGCCCTCCGTTCAGCTCCAACCGGTCCCCGGCGACGCATTCGACTTGCACGACATCGATTCAATGCGAAGAGAACGACGTGAAATTGACACGAATTTCCGTTCAATCTAATCAGTCTTTTTCGAGTGTTAAACGAATTAACGAATATATTTTCTTATATTTTTTTACCTCAAACAGTAATAATCTTATAATTTCTTTGCATTATTGGCTAATTGTCGCATTAATACATTTAATAAAAATTCCAGTTATTTGCTAAATTTGTTTAAAAGAGAAAATATGAACTAACTTGGAAAAATTAAATATTTAATAGTAAATTAATGTCCTTATTAAATCTGATTCAAATATTCATAAGGTGGGAGGGAGCGGACACCATCATTTCAAAAAAAAAAACTAGGGTTGGGTTTTCAAAAAATTTAGGCTGAGTATTCCTATTTTTGGCTTGGCACCGAATCGTGTGGCGCCGAATTGTAGTGTACCGTCCTGCTCCGCAAATAATGGATTCAAATTTGTGCCAAGGAGTAATCAGGCTGCACGATATTTCGTTTTTGTGTGTTTGGCTTTTCCTGCACTTTTTTTTTGGTTTTGTTTTCGGCTTTTAAAAAGCGTGATTTTCTTTTCAGTTTCTTTTCCGGAATATTTCATTTTAGTTTTCGTCAGCTCTGACTGCAATTGCATTTTCCCCCATCCATTTCCCATTGGCTTTTCGTCGAAATTAGTTGCAAAATTAGGCGACAAACATTGGAAAAACCTGGTCAAATTTTCTTTTTTATTTCAATTCCGAAATTCATTTTGACTTAGCGTCAAATGTTTCCACATTATTTTTTCATCATTTTGAAAAATTTAATTCAAGGGCAAAAAATCAGTAAAAATGATTGATAGCAAATTTTGCATAAAAAAATGACAAAGCCTGGGAAAATTTGGGTGTGATTTATTTAGATTTTGACTGAAAATTTGTCAATTTTGGAGATTCCTTTCAAGAAAACTAAGCTAAAAGGTGTCCGGACAACCAAACAACTTTAAAAAAATGGATGCGAATTTGGGCATAAATCACATAGTATTGGCCATTTCTGCCTCTAAAAATAAAAATCATTAAATATAAAAAAACAATTGAAAGGAATAGATAGACAAGTCAAAATATGAACACAGACGCTTTAGGGCACTTGGGTTTTAAATATTCGATTTCTTTTACAAAGGTCCTCTCAAGGAATCAATGCTGTTGTTGTTCTTTTCGTTCGATGTCTTTTCCGTCGGTTGTGGAGGAGGAGCAATGCGTGCAGGCGGAGGCTCAAACATTCCCTCAGTCAAATAGCCGGCGACAGAGGAAGAACCACCGCTGGGGCCACCTGCTAATTTGCATTGTTAAAATGAATCAATCCACTTCTTAATTAGCAAGAATAAACTGTTTAAAATATAATTAATGCGCCTTAATTTAAGTTTTAACAACAATTGCTGACCAAGTGCCAGATTAAAGTGCCATCTCACCTGTTATGGCTTGTGTTTGAGTGATTGTTGGTAAAAACAAGTCGTGCCGTTGGTCACGATACTGTGCCCACACTGACGATTTTTGCAGCACCTGTGCAATACGTTCACCAAACAGTGCATCCCTGGAACACGCTTTGAGTGCGTCGGCAATTTCAGCTTTTGCAGCGGACGGATTATTTACTCCTGTAGGAAAAGAAAACATTGGCTTGGTGAACTGTCGATACTCAATGAGAAACAATTTGAAATCTGATTACAAAAATTATGTTGTTAGCAATTGGTCCTCAAATTGATTATCAATTCGGTCGACTCACCCGATAGCGAACTGCCCAACATTGTTAACAAATGTTCAACCAGTCCGCTTAGCAACATTTGCTCTGCCATTTCATGAGTGCATTGCTGGGTCAACATTTTGAGTGCATGTGCCGACTCCCGGGCCAGTTCAGGCTGTCTCCGCATGCAAACCAACATTCCTTTTGAGAGGGAGGGGACAGAAGCGAGCGCAGTGGCACAATTCTTAAGAAAAAGGGGGAATGATTGAGCATTTTGATTAAAATTTTATTGCATTTATAAGAGAATTCGTGGCACACTATTATTTATGGGCGTTCATTAAAAGTTTACCAAATTTTCTGACAATTGGGTGATCACTCGGAGAGCAGATCGCGCCACGTCATCATTGAGAGCCGATTGCATTGCTTGACAAAACTGAGGCAGATATCCTTGCGCAGGGATCTTAAGTAGGTCAATATCTCCTTTCTAATTACTTTCTATGGAGCAACTAGACAAGCAACGGTGGTTCAGTGGTAGAATGCTCGCCTGCCACGCGGGCGGCCCGGGTTCGATTCCCGGCCGTTGCAAAACCTTTTTTGTTTTTACCGGGCTCTCAAATCTTGGCCTTCGCAAATCTTTTATTTTTGAAATAATTATTTCCCTTTTTAAATTAATTTTACCGGTAGAATACTTAGTTACTTGTACGTTTTTTAGTAAAAAATAATCGTTTTTCTTAAATTACCATGTCAATGGTTGTCGGATGGTGCGCTGTCAAAAGAATCAGTGCTTTGCTGACTTGGTCCAACACATTCCGCCACCTTTGAAGTTCTTCATCACTTTGTTTATTTTTCTGTTGCTGAGGTAATTGCCACAGTTCCAACAGTCGTTCTGTCAATTCAGTGGCAAATTGGCGTGGGTGACGAACCTTCAGAATGGGAAATGAATCTAACAAAAAAAAAAAACCAAACAGCAACTGACCGCCCACGAAGGATTAGCGATGAATAAGCGCAAGAAAATGGCCCCAATTATCAGTTCGCCACTGGTCACTTCCTCGTACGCACACCGATTCTCACCAATAATGGAATTCTGTAGAAAATCATTTTGGGATTGTTGTGGCATGTTTTAAAAGGATTACGGCATTCCATTTGGCATTTGGGTCCTTCTGTTGGGCATTCATGAGTTCGTCCAAACTCCGGCGGAGAATTTGGCGAACTCCACTTCGCATTGTGTCATTCCAGATCAGCTCGGGATTTTCAGTATTTGTATCAAACATTTGAATCCTATCGCAATGTTTTTGGGTTTGGCATAAAATTCTATCCAAATGGAACTTACGTTTGTCCAGGATTGTCCCTTAGCGTATCGGCAAAGGTCGTTGGCAAAAAGCGAACCAAACACCGTGTCCATTTGGGCCCTGCCAATTTGTCCGCTTGGAGTTTGGCAAGCAGTTCCGCGGACAACATTCGGCTGGCACTCGACGAGCCGGCAGAAATCTCTTCAAATACTTTTTCATTTTGTATTATAAAAACCCAAAACATACCGTTTTGTGTTAAGTTAGAGTCGGTGAATGTAGAGAGCACATAAATGAGTCCGCCATATTCCAATAAGTCTTTCACCACTGTTCCATTGATGACCAACGCGATCAGAGTTCGAAGAATTATTTCGGTTGCTTAATTCTGTTGTTATACCAATAAAAGAGCCCAATCGATTAAATTTAACGCATGAATCCTATTATTAGCAAAACATCCTCACATCATAAACACTAGCGTTTTTTAAAGTAACAAATTTATTTGAACTTTAAATTTGTGCCAAACCTTTGGGCATTTTTGTGAGAAGAGTGAGCAGAAGAGGCAGCTGAATGGAGCAGGCGATGTCACTGACGCACTCTTTGTTGCTGGCCGCAATGGAAATGATTTGCAACGCTTTCAGTTGGATTTCGGGAAGAGAATGAGCACGAAGAAAAGCAAAAATGGTGGAAAAGTGACCGATAAGCAACAGTTCAATGCCTAAAACCAATAAAGAAAAGTGTAAGAAAGGAGAAACAAAAATTCTGACGAAAACCTGGGTTCATCATCAGCACATTACGCAGCGCCTCGAGAACCATTCGGACCCGTTCTTGAAGGGGAAAACGGCCTCCGGAAACACCTTTAGGACCATTATCGCCAAAAACAGAAGGATGCGTTATTAATTTCGAATTCGGAGCATCGGCGCTGACGAATTGTCCCCAGTCGACTGCCGGGTGCTCTTCTTCCACCACAAATTCGGTGGTCAAATCGATCAAGTCAGCTTCTTCATTTTGTGACAACTGAAATAAAACTAATCGATGTGTATCGCATTACGCGAGTCTTTGCGTCCGGCAATAAACATCAAAATGAAGGACCTTTGGCTTGCTGATCCCATTTAAAGAGGACCCCGCTGGTCTTGCTGGTAAGTTCAAAGGTTTCGGAGTCGGTTTCGGCTTTAACGTCGTGGGTCGGACGACACCCTCTTGGACAAGAAGGCTCTCCACATGTTTAGACAAATATTCCAAAAAGTCTATGCATGTCCGTTTAGGTTCCTATAGTGCGAAAACATAAAAACAAACAATATGTTAATTCGACAGTAAAATTAAAAAGTCATTACCAATAATCTGAACTCCGGCTGAGTGTTGTAAATTCGCACGAATATTTCTCCAACCACTAATTCTGCAGCATAAATGCTCAGTTTGAATTCGGCACCAAATAATTCGCTCTATACAAAACACTTTTCAATAAAAAGAAAAAATCCGGAACAATGGTACCAAATTTTCGTGTGCATTTCTGTGTTTGTCCACAAAATCGAGGAGTTCAGCACGAGTGGAGTTGTCCCAAATTAGATAGGGATCTTCAGTGTTTGAATTGAGCAGTTTCAACACGCAATCATTACGGCACTGTACAACTTTGGGGGTAGTAGCATTTGCTATTTCATCTTCCTCCTCATCCTCGTTTTGTTCATTAAATTTTTGTTGATGAGCTTAAAAACAAAAATAAAGAAAAACTCGCAAAAATGGAGTAAATAATCCAATATCGTCGCATTTATTTTTGAACTTTTGTTTCATTTTTGGAATATCTTTTAAAACGTTGAAGAGTTAAATTTGTTTTTAATTACATTAAATATTTTTTTCTTTTTCAATCTTTTGTATTGAACCACCTTTGTTTGGGGGTTGAGCAGATGATGAATGCTGTCCTTTTTGCTGTTCGGCATTAGTGTTTAGTGCTATTCCGTCATCATCCGCAAATTGTGGCACATTGACCGGCAAGGCAATGCGAGCCAATTGCATTTGACGACAAATGAACGGAGTAAGCATGGCACGTAAACTTTAAAAGGATATGTAATCAACGAAAATAAACAATGAGATTAAAGGATTCTATTTCTCCCGGTCGTTTAATTTCTCTTTTCCCCACCTGTTTTGTACTCCATCGTTATCCGGCGTGTCAGGACGAAAGCCTGCCAAACAGGCAAGAGCCTCGCAACAGCTACGGGCCAACCGATTGAGTACTGCCTGTTGGTTGGACTTCTCAGAGTGGACAACGCCTTCAAAAGAAAAGATTTTTAATTTCCGGATACAACTCAAATTGACAAATACCAAATTTTAATTTTAATCCAATTTCACATTATTTTTAATAATTTGCTATTATTCATTTCGAGTATTCTTATTAAACTATTTTTCTTCTTAATGACCTCCTTCATCCAATGTGTAATCGAAGCGAAAAAGATGCGGCAACAGATGCCAAATGACACCCGCTTGGAAAAGTTGTGTCTGAAGCAATGTGCACACAGAAAAAGCACAAACACATTCCGCTGCAGCACAAGCCAACCGATGGAGGAACTAGAAAAAAACATTATCCCAAGCCAATACTTTATTAGGAAGAAAAAAATCGTCACTTCAAATCTGATAAGTTGGCAAATGCTTTTAAATAACATTTTCATTTCCGCAATTTTTTCTCGGCACGCATCAAAACGGGCAGCAGTGGCAAAACAATTGCACACGTGAATGCAAACTTGCACAGACATTTCATTTTCATGAGAACCGGCTGTAATCATTGGGACACAACGCTCGAATGTCTTGTAAAGAGCCTTAACAATTACAATCATTTAAAAAAATAATTTACAATGCCATCCCCCCGATCATCTGATTACTGTTTTCCCTCCCTACGCACATCCAATCCTCCGTCCCTTCGAAGCTGTTCGGCATTCAGTGCCGAACTCCTTAGTGTCCAATAGCACAGCTCAACAGCAGCAACCAGCAATTGTCCACCGTCCTCGTTGCTTCGAGCGAACAATGAGTCATCGTCGGATTCGAGGTCAATAGTTTTGATGAGTTGGGTATACCCGGCATATTTGTATGGAGAAAGAACTAAAAGAAAATTACAGATTTAAAATGAAACTAGTGTGTCTTAAAACTAATACCTCGTAAGTTCCTTTTGTAAACAATGCTTTGTGCGCGAATGATAATCACTATGCGATTCATGTCTGGGCTTGATGAGGAACTGGCCCTGACCAGTGTCGATGTGAGAAATTCGTACGCGTAGTTGATCTGCTCAAACTGTTCCCGTCCGTCCGGGTTTTTGTCCGGGTGATATTTTTGTGCCAATTTGAAATAAGCTCGTCGTACTGCCGAAGCGTCCTTCCATCCGGCAGCAGAATCCGTTGTGGACAATCCAAGGCGTTCGCATGCTTGCTCAACAGACATTTTGGCCGGTTTGCGAGTGATTTCATCATGCCAAGCGGAGAGGCAAGCACGTAAAAATTCGACGGGCTCGCGGATTGGCCAATTCGGAAAGCGGTAATTATCGGTCAAATGACGAAGGTAATAGAAATGGCAGAACAGCTCTTCTTTTAGTTGTGGGTAATCGATGGGCGGGATTGGACAATATCTAAAAACATTCGGTTTAAAGCAAGATAAATTAATTCTAACTTTTCAGCACCTGAAAAGCGCCTTGACATTGGACGAAAGCCGTGATGAAAAATCGGAGACATGAAGGGCAATCTTCTCGATCATATTGCGACGCATTTCACTATTCCATATACACTCGGGATTCTCAAACTCCCCAAGAAAAACTTCGGCATATTTCTCTGCTCCATATTCCTGATATTAATAATAAAAAAATGAAATCAGAAAAAAGCACCTCGAGGTAGAAAATATTTGCTTCTGGCAACATTGGGCACAGCACAGAACGAGAGGCGAGCTCAGATTTAGAAAGAGTTGAACGGAATGCTTGTTTCAAATGAGTGTCTTTGAGGAAGCGAGCGACCGGTAAAATATTGGACCCGTTGTACATCAAGATAAAGAAAAATATGCCCGACAGATACAGTCTTGAAATAAAGGGGTTGTCTTGCATAACATCGTTGACCAAAGTGGCCACACGTTGTACAATGGAAGGGTCGTAGGTGAGCAATAATTGCACCAGTTGATACAACAACACAGGCTCAGAAAGCACCTTTTTGATTCGGGGCAATGGGCGAATAACTGCGTCTGTCTCGTCTCTGAATCAAAATAAAAATGAAACGAAAGAAAATTTTAGAAATTGAAAAAGTTAATGATTTTTGCGATCCTTACTTGCAAGCCTTTACAAAATAAACAAAAAATTCGGGGTAGTCTGGGAATTGAACCCAGGACCTCTCGCACCCTAAGCGAGAATCATACCACTAGACCAACTACCCACGCAATGAAGCATTATTTATTTATTATAAGTCAAGCACAATTATGTAAATAAAAAAAATTTATCTTTCGCGCAACAAAAAAAGCAAAAAGTTGCGGGGTAGTCTGGGAATTGAACCCAGGACCTCTCGCACCCTAAGCGAGAATCATACCACTAGACCAACTACCCATACAAAGTGATCCCAAGAAATACTTTAACAAATGAAATCTTTGACAAGAAATTCCCGATCAAGAACACCATTCATTATATTCCAAATATAGAAGAATTAAGGGTGTTCACTCATCGTGTCCGGTAAATGTAACAGAGAAGAAAAATTTTTTAAGAAAATGCGTGAGGAGAAATCAAATTAAAAAAAAGAAAAGGAATAACCAATTTTACAAAAAATTTGCTTCAACGCACACCCGCCGCCCCTTTTTTACGAGTCACCTGGACGGAAAAAAAGTACACATTTGGATAAGCGTGTCGAGGATCAGTGAGCATAGGTCCGTTAGATTGTATAGGCCCATTGGCACGGTCGTTATTTCATCGTCTCTTCCACTTGTAAATGCTTCTTCTCCAATTTCATCGCCACCATTCGACGAAGTTCCCACTGCTGATTTTGCAACACAACAAACAGTCCATCGAAATTGGGAAACTGACGACAAATGGCACCATTTTTCCAAGCCTTCCGCCCAAATTTCACTCTTCTCAAAAAGCACACCGTCGCGGTAGAGACACTTCATCTGAACGCATGCCAAAGTTGTTTTACTAATTAGACTCCCAAACAGACGGAATTCCCACCTTTCTGAACGAAATCGGGCCCTGGCGTTGACCTTGCCGGTCATTATAATACCATTCTTTTGGCTCAGTCTCCTCACATTGTGCCCCATCTTTGGTTGCCTCAATTACATTTTTTTGGCCATGAAGTTTTGCTCGATTGGTGTGTAAATGGGCTAAGACTGCAATATCAACCAAAAGCGAGATTGAGCTTGAGAAGATCAATTCGCGCACATTTTGCTTATCAAGCGAAAGCTTTAAATATTCCGAGTATTACATTAAAACTGATAAATCCATATATATAAAACGCATACTTTGTTAATGAGGAACAAAAGTTGGTCTCTTTCGGCCACATTTGTGCATTTTGCCAACATTTCCACAATGTGCCGAGTGTCCGCAAACGGTCCTATGCTGATGCAATGCCTTTCATAGACAAGTGCCATCGCTCGTAGACAAAGACATCGCATTTCGGTACGTTGAGAAAGCAAAAAACGATGGTAAATTTTATTGAAAAAATCCTCGGGCCGATGGATGGGCGTCGCACTATTTGAACTGTTCTCTTCAGTCAACAGAAAGCGAAGGTAATAATCACCAATTCGAATTTCGTCCGATAGTGAAGCATACATTACCTAAATAAAAGGTTACATAAAATAAGAGATAATGAAAAAGTAACGACCGTAAATTCAGAGTGGTTCCATGATACGGAAGTGCCAGGCTGAACAAATTCCAATTCCTGCTGCAATTGACGCCACTCATTGTCGATAGATTGTCGAAATTCGTCCCGCGTCTTTTCATTCCAAATTAAGTCAGCACGCGCGTGGTTTTGTCCAAATTGATAACTAAAAGGGATCAAAATAGGACTGATTAAAAAACATAAGCGCAACATTTAAACGAATATCATTTTATATAAAAAAGGCCATCTCCATCTTAATTCAGGTCCATTGACTTTGCTAATGGCAGCCAATCTTACCAAAATAATTTCCAATTTGCGGTCGCTTTCACCAATCGTCTTCGTTTGCGAAGAACAACCGGTCTTTGCTGGATTTTCTGTTGTTGATTTTCCTCCCGGATTCTATTGCTCTGCAAAAAGTTGAGTTTCTGTTCCAAATTCCAGTGTTGCAGCAACGAGTCGAGACGCGCTTCCAACGTCACTTGGGCATTCCTGAATGGGTTTGAAGTGCATAACTCCATTTGCCATGTCAAAGGACAAACGCAAGGAAAACCACTTTTTTAATCGCATAATTAACTTTTTGTTCGTTAAAAATATGCGAACGACCTGAAATGGTCCTGAAGCTGTGCAAACGACCGGTTTTTCTCCGAACTGTTGGCCATCTCCAAATTGTTCCGATTACTTAACAAATCACGGTCATCAGCCATCACAGAGGCAGGTATGGACTCATTGGAGTCCAAAAAATCAAGCAGACCACGAGGCTAAAAGACAAATAATTCCATTTTTTATTTTTCTTATATACTAAGCATCGTTGCAGCAAATCCTTGGCCGCTTGGTTATCCGCAATCCAAAGTGCCACCAAATAGCCGCTAAGTTGTTGGTTGGTAAGAATGCGGAGATCTTTGCCGGTAGAAAGAAGAGCCAATTCTAAATGCTTGAGAAATGCGCCTTCTGTGAGAGCCAATAGTTGCATTTGCCGACTGATCTTAAACGATATTTTTTGGTAAATTATGTGATTAAACGCCAGATAAGATGGAATTTTTCCGGGTAATATATTTTTTCGTTGAGTTTCGCTTACATCTCTACCGGATTCCTCAATGATTGCCCGCATGACCATACCCGCCCCCTTCACAATGGTCATCGACGGATGTTGGAACAATTTGTAAAAGGTCCGTCCCCGCTGCGCCACCATTGCCAAAATGGAATCAAAATTATCGCCCGGGGTTGTCTCACTGTATGGAGCGCACACAGTGAATGTGAGAAAGTCCAACATTGAAGCGATGACGAGTGCACCTTGCCAATATACGAATTGTACTTATTTGTTCATTTTTCTTATTGGGTTATACCTCATTTTGATATAAATTGGAAAAGATTTCGATATACACCATTTCGTTTTTACACCGCTTCGGTTTGTATATAAAAAAGATTGTTTAGATTCACTTAAAAAGTTTAAAAAGTTTTTTCTTGTTTCGTATCAAAGCGGGACAAAAACGAAACGGGTGATCCCTTATTATTGTATTTACCTGTTCCTTTAGCCACATGGTCCACGACGAGTTGGAGCAAATGTTCAACAAAGGCGCGGCTGGAGAGCAATGACTGTTTGTTAAGTTGTTCAATACGCAAATCAAAATTGGCATGCATTGGTTGCATCAGAGCACATAACAGCTCAACCGTGGCATAGTCAATCGCATCGCAATGCCGTTTCAGCACCGAAACGACCAGTGAGCCAAGTTTTTCACGGATGCTACAAAATAGATACAATACAACAAACAGTCTCGAAAATTCCCAGCAAAAAGGAATAAAAACTAAAAGGTTTTAAGGAAGACCAGTAGGTTTTTTCTCGGAAATTACCCATCAACTGTTGTGAATGCTTGAAAGCCTGTTTTGGATGCGAAAAGTCTGTGAAGGCAAGCCAATTGGGCTTCAATGCGAGTGATCGGTTCCATAGTGTCGATAACCTTTTGTATGTTTTAATTCATGGATGCGTTGAAATTATTTCAACTGATACCGGGGCGTGCACATTGTTGACCACTCGCTGTGTCTGCACAACAGTTTCCTGCTGCTGTTGCGCTATTTGTTCGGATAAGACCGCGTCCAAACACGCGACGATTGTTTTGGATTTGTTGTCCGTGAAAAAGCCCTAAAACACTCAAACGGAAAAAATTAAGGAAAACATATTCGAAAATGTTAAATGAACCCGCCTCGGATTGATTCGAATGAGACAGACCATTGTACGGAATGTTGGCATTGAAGCGCCGGACCATATCAATGCGTTTAAGACCCGCTGAATTCCCAAAGTTAGCGCGACATAAAAAAAATAAATTTTGCTCACCCGGTACATTTATAATGTGTTTAAGCAAAATTGCCTCCGAATCATCGTCCAATGAATGCGTAAATGGAAGCAATCGCATCTCACGGAAATACCGTAGAGAAGAAATAACGTGCACTTGGTAATTACCCGAGCCACGGGTTCCGTCCAAAAGGGCGGCTAATAGAGAGTCACTGAAGAAAAAAATTAATAAAACTAAAACTAATTAATAAGTGACACCGTTCATTTGAACTAAAAGTCCTTTGGTCGCCACATTCGTAGACAATAACAAATTTCTGCAGGTCGCCAAGATCGCGGACGAGACACACAATCTGAAAAATGAAAAGAATAATAATATTTAAAAAAGAAGTTAAATCTTTTATTTCCTTATCATTCATAAATTCGTAAAGCAGAACTGTAAAAGTAAGAAAATAACGGTACTATTGCAGTTTGTATCCACATTTTTTGAAAAATGTTTTCACTTTTTTTTTAATGTTCACTTCAGAATTATGGAAACGCTTCAAAATTTTACGCTTACCTCTACTTTGAATAAGTATTTTCGAAGAAATTTGCCGTTTTATGTTAAAAAATACTTATTGTAATTACGGCGCTCAAATGGACTATTGTCATTTCAAGCGCCAGTGGGAATTTCACCGACACAGCTATTTTGATCGGCTTTTTTCTTCCATTTATAGTAATAAATTGCTGATTTTATCCTATAAACATATGATTCGCCATTTATTTATTCTTTTCAAGCGATTTCCTAGAAGGAATTACGGAAAACAAAGTCTTTCTTAAAAAAATAAAAAGGTGTCCCAAAAATTTCGTTTTTCAAAATTTTTTTAGAAAAGTATTTAAATTTCACTCAGTTTTAGTTTTTCTCACCGTTCGGAGTGGTCGCGCGCAAATGACTGAGTAACTTTTCGGATCCCTCTCCACAATGCACGACTCGCTAAGGCAGAGCAATCGCCGAATGGAAGGCGTACTCTGTTGAGAGCCTGACGAAACGCCGACGGCGCATTTTGCAGTAAATTTTTGCACATTAAATTCGACATAAGAGGCGAGCTGTTCGTCTTTGCTGAAGTTAAGAAAACCTAAAAATTTGGGTGGGCCTATTAAAAACCTGCAGAGGCCTAGCCGAGTCAGCATAAAGTCGTCCAAACTGAGAGAATCTCTTGCCATTTGGAGGTCGACCACCACAAATTCCATCGCAATTTCGCGCATTTCACGTAAGAGTGCGTCCGCCTGGTCACAGAAGAATTGGTGCTAAACAATAGGGGAAAAACAAATCTTAATAAACAAAATGCAAAAATTGAAAAAGGTATGGGATGCTATACTAAAATAAATAAAAAATTAATTACCCTTCTCCTCTGGTCACCCATTTCAAGGACAAACCCGTTTTGATGATCTCAAAAAAATTAATTACTTAAGAAAACTTGAAAAAATTAAATTATTGTCTTGTCTAAAACACCTTTTGTTGGAATTATAAGCCGAATGCCTTTGTAGTCATAGCTCTTCCACAATGCATTGGTCAGAGGACAAAGTTGGTTGACTGAGCCGGAAGCGAGTTCCAAGTTCACCGGCGTATCTTTGCCAGACCACCCGCGTTTGAGACAAGAAAACTTCTAAAAATGTAAAAGCTTGGCACCTAAATTTCCTGCAGAATATAATAATGTCCTCATATTCGTTTGTCATTATTTTAAGCAAATTCCGTACTTTCCCATTCAAAAAATACAAGACAAGTTATAAAGAAACAAAATCGTACTATAATGGGGCATTTCCACTATACTAGGCCGCGTCATAACTTTTGTTTTTTTCTAAAGAACAGGGTATCGGTGGATAGAGCAGACTATTTTCTATCGTACACTACTATTTTTATGCGATTTTAGCTCATTTAAAAAAAGATATGACCAATTTTATAAAGAAAGCGAAAACCCATATATAGTAGTATTTCAATAACATTTGAGACAAAATAGATCCAAAATGATATATCAATCGAAAGAGAATTAAAAGTTCTATTAAGCGAATATCTAATCTCGGAAGTTTTCCGGTCGAATAAAAATCCTTTTTAACAATAACTTATGGTTTTCAATTATGCTAACTTTATGAGCTAGAAATAATGTTTGGGATCAGCAATTTTGTACAAATGCCGCTAAACCATTTAACTGAATATTCGCCGTAAGAGCAAGGCTTTTTTAAGCACTCTCCCGCCTCCCATCCGACCCACACGGGAGTAGGACGAAACGTCACCGAAAAAAAAAAAATTGAAAAAACCTTGATTTTTTAGAAAAATTATTGTTTTTTTCTTGCAGAAAATTTCTGAAACCCCAGAAATTTTCGAGACTTTTGAAATTTTCTTCAAATAGGAATCTCTAAAAAAATTTCAAGGTTTTTAGCATTTTTTTGGGCGACGTTTCGGTCGGCGACGTTTTGGGGTGTATCCGTCCCACTCACCGTCCTCCGCAGATTTTTGTCACTGGCAAAACGTGTCTGATAACGCAGTGTCTCTGTGACGACTTCGCGCGCATTTTCCGACGCGAATCGCATCGTCTCAACTTTTCCTCCTTTTTTTCGCACTTGGATGGCGAATTGCTGCTGCGATTGATTGTCATCAGTTTTGGAAACAGCATTTGAATAATTTGACTCGCAATTGGAATGCTTTGGACGCTCGGAAATGCATCGAATGGACAAAAAGTCTTCATATAGCCACTTAAATAAACAAACCCATATGAAAAGAAAAAAAAAAAATTAAAAATACCTGATTTGTGATCTCTAATGTCTGTGGATTATATGTCGTAATGGCCAAATTACCAATTGAAAATATTCGTTTATATCTGAAATTTATTTTAATTAAATGAAAACTTAAAAGATCAAAAAGCAACTTACTTTCCTTTCCAAGCGGAAAGTTTGGTGACAAGAAAGCAGTGCAAGTCGTGGTTGTTAGGAGTAAATGAGACAGGCTTCATATTGACTACTATTAATGGTTCTGAATGAAAGATGTTTACGTTTCTGTTTTTCCGTAATATTGTTAGACGCGTTTAGAAAAAAAAATCAAAAAATATAATTATAATTTTAATGCTACATGTGTGTAAAATCGTGTTTTAGAGGGTTTTGTTTTTGTGGTCGCTGAACACGATCTTACATTCATTCCGGTCAATTCCGAAGCCAGCCCGGACCCGAACTCGAATAAAAAGTCGAAAACCGGGCCATATGAAATAGCCATACTTAATTGAAATGAAGATTTCTGGTACTAATCCAGTTTATAATACCTTTTTTTTGTAATTTTTGTTTGTTTTTAATGATAGAATCGCTTCAGAATAACTGGTAAATGTCGAATTATGCGTTTATTGGATACAGTTCAACAATTTGTGACCAGAAATGGAAGAAAATGTCCGATCGAAATGGTTGTGTGCTGAAATGTCCCACAGGCGCTCAAATGATTACATGCTATTATTTGAGCGCTGAGTTTATAAAAGGAACCGCCCAGTTAGGCGCGGTCGATTCAGCGCAGCCGGTTCGGCAGGGTTTTCGACGCAGCACAAGATTTTTCTGCTCCTATTGAGGCAATACAGAATGTTATTCTTCCGGTTTTGAATTTTGATTATTTAAATCCAAATTTAAACCCTTAATGTAAGAGGACCTCGGGTCTTACTCCGAGCCTTCAGTGCCCGCAGCGTACCCGCCGAACGGCTGCGCCGAACTGACCCGGACCCACAAAAGACACATTTTTTCAAAAATACTTACTTATTCAAAGGGTGGTGCGCAACTTGCGATCCGAAATTTGCGGACCGAAAGATGTGGCCCAAATTAAAGCAACAAAAAAAAATTCAAACATAATCAATTAACAAATAAATTTTTCGTGCAACAAAGGCAATTTCTTTGGTTCAACCTAATCAGTGATCACACAAATGAAATGATAATTTTCTGTTTTGATCAGAATAAAGCAAGAGCAAAGCCATCGTCGCTTCACTATTGTCAACTTTACGCTACAATCCCTCACTATCTGAAATAGAAGTTTCCTTGCCATAATTATGTCAAAATAGAAATATGAATCCATCCTTAGCTTACTGTAAAAGCAAATGTGTGAAAGACGCTTCACAGATGCGATCTCTTCGAGCTTTGTAAATAAAAAATTTGCGTTGAAATCCATTTCGCGCAACAAGAATTCAGAAGGCCCCAACGTAACCCATATTGGGAAGAAATCCATCACACGATCAGGATTTTTTTGTAAAAGACCAATTATTGGTTGATCAAAAATCCTACTAAATAGTTGATCCAATGTTGAATCCAATTGTAATCAGTGCGGCCTTTTGAAGTCGCTACGTGTCGGAGAATTGCATTGCAATTATTCTGTGCCTATATTTTAATTGGAAATAAAGCATATGACACATATCGGAGAGCGCTCATAATAATTAAATAAATTTAACAAAATTTATTTGAATTGATTAGATTATGATGTTGTTGTTATTTTGCTGGGCCGCATATTTCGGGCCGCAAGTTGCGAACAGTCAAAGAGCGTTAACAGTTAAGTAAGTTTTGAAGCATTTCCATTCTTATGCAGTGATTTTAGCATTAAAAAGAAAAAACATTTCCGTGAAAAGCTTTACGTGTTGGTACTAAAAGGGTCATGAATTTAATATATTTTTTTAATAATTTTTCCAAATACCAGTTCGCTGAAATTCAAAAATTATGAAAATAAAGTGGTCCCCAACCAATTATAATTTATAATTCATAAATTGACATTTTTTTTGACAATTTTCTTTAATAAGTTTCATTTATTTTCTAATCCCGGCGGCGTCTATCGACACCCCGGACACCTTTTTAGCTTAAAATTTCTCGAAAACACAAAAATCGGGCTTTTTTGATGCAAAATCTGTTACCAAAATACACTCAATTTTCAAAAATTCCCCGACGGCGCCTATCGGCACCGTCGTTACCTTCCCTTTTCGTAATCAAAAATGGAAAAGCCTAATTTGATTCACAAAAATTTCTCTATTTTTTTATGAAATTTTTTGGAATATTGAAATTTATGAAAAAATTTCTTTTCTATGTGATTTGGATTAGAAAAATTGCTTAAAAAATGCTAAATTTTCTCGCTATTTTTTCAACTTTTAGTGTTAATAAATATTTGGTCGCTCCTGAGAAAAGTTATGATACATTAAAGCGCTAAAAACTGAATGCACCAAAGTGTTAATTATGTATACCTTTCTTTTGTAAAACATAAAATTAACTTTTCTTATTTATCGCCATAAATTTTGGCGTAGCAACTCAAAGGTCACCGTATGTCAGTGCTCGTCAAATGTCCCATCATGGACATACAGATTGGGATTTATTTAAGGTAACGCATTTGAATTCTATGAATACTGAGATTGTTCTTTTTCCTACAGGGTGCATCAGAAGGGGTAGGCGGGGCGGGGAATAAAAAAAGATAACAAATTAGGGAGGCATTTGTGAGCCTTACTTTGCCACAATACCCCGCCGGAGAAAGTTGGTATACTTAACATTCACATTTAAATGTTTATATTTTATGCCTTTTCTGCTCATTTAGGTAAATATGATGGTTATGCGGTTTCTTTTACATCTGTATGATATTGTGGTGTCCTTCTCATTCGCCGCTTTCCCTTCGCTTTTCCCTATCATTTCCATGCTTCTCACCTCCTTTTGCTGCGGGCTAAATGAAAGTTCTCCCGCTATTTTTCCCCTTCCGCCTTCAAATTCCCGTGGCGGAGATTCGCGGAGAAACGTCGCCCGAGGCGAAATTCGATTCAAGTAAATTGGGCATTGAGAAGCAACAGAAACCACTCCCAACAAGAATAGATCCTTCACCCGTACTCACTCCCACACATTAATCTCACCCAAATCAGCCCCTCGGGCGATATATAAATATATGAAATTGAAAATAATTTATCCATGAGTATTTTTGTCATAAACAATTGTGAGTTGTTTCCGTATTTGTATTGCAAAAAACCTGCGATGGTGCGTAGCCTTTGGGCACAAAAAAAATATTTCTCGAAGTAATTTTTTAACCTTCACAAACGTTTCTGCCTTCAGCAGCACATTGTATACAACACTGCATGTGTTATTTGCTGGGGCGCTGAGTTGTGGGACCTTCGTCGGCCGTTGTGATGCGATGTGCACATATTCTTCTTCTCCCTACCTCCCCATTTTGCCCTGAGGCGCTTTTGCCCTCAGGACCTGTCCTTCCCCAACCCCCGCCGCACCCTTGCCGCTGGTCGTCCGCCCGACGGGCGTTACACCCCAACCCCCGTCCGCCTCCCCTCCCTCCCCCCGCGCCAGCATCTCCTGGACTGACTCCCTCCCCGCCCTCCCCCCAACCCACACAATTCGATGCCCCCGACCAGCATTGCCCCAGGCGGTTTGTCCCTACGCGGTCTTCTACCGAGGCAGCTTCTTCTCTTCTTCCTTCCCATCCATCGCCCCAAGCAAAAGCCCCTGAGGCGCTTTTCTCCTCCACAACCGTCTCCCGCCAATTACTTTATTCTCTTTTCATTTACTGCTAGGGAAGCTGGGGATGGGAATGTGTGGCGTTTAGGGGAGGGGGGGGGGGGAGAGAGGCTGGAGCAGAATTCCCCCCCCCCCCGCCCCCATTTGGCTTCATTTTTCCTTTTGTATATTGTGATATTATGTCTAATGTCCAAAAGTTGATTTGATCTCGCTTTTATTTGGTATTAAAATACCGCAAAACATTTTCTATTTCGCTGCTTAACATTGAAAAAAAAATTCGTGTAAAGGCCAAAATTCTGCAGAAAAATTGCCACTAATGAAATTGGACAATTTGCTGGAGCAAATGATGCAGCAACAAGTGGAAAGTGAACGCGGAGAGTTCCAACAGAATGGGCAACAGCAAAAGGAACACGACGAAGCACGACAAAAGCAACGGAAACAACAATGGGCGGACATTCCGAAAAACAATGCTGGCACGGCGACGACGAACGGGGTGAGAGATGGCGGAGGAAATGAATAATTGTTACACGCAGATAAATTTGTAAAGAAAATTTAAGTGAGTGTTTTTTTAATGAAATTCTTGGGGCTTTTAACTATAGTCACCAAATTCAAACTCTGCAAAAAAACTGATCATTTTTGAAATTAATTTTAAAATTCCATCTATTGTATATCCAATTCCTTTTTTGACCGCTTAAGATCGATTCCGAACTTTATATTGAAGAAACAAATAGTGAAAAGGCAAACTACTATTTAGTTAAGTTTTTTAAACCTTAATATTCATTTCATCTGAGGTCTATAGAAGCCAATGTAATCTTATTTAAGCTTTTACTTAGTTGTTTTCCAACTTAAATCTCAAATTCAATTTTTCAAAGTTATGGTTAAGCCATTAAATGGTGCTTTCATTTGATTCATAAACTATGATTGGTACTAATTTCAGCACAATACTCAATCATCAGACAACGACCAAAATATTGGCGAGCTTTCGACGTCGAACAACCAAGCCTATAAAAAAGCGGACGAATTTTTGGGAATTTCTCATGGAACGAAAAATGCGGCACAATGCAAGGATCTTTTCCAAGCTCACAGCCAACAACAGCCATTGGGGGTCGGCGGAATCAGCGAAAATAACGGCAGAGAGCCCCTTCCCCAACATTTGGATTTTGCCTCCGCTTTTTTGAGGGGTGCGGTTTTACAAATACATGTAAAGTAACACAAAGACCTTATTAATACAGTATTCTAGTTTGCAGCAACCATATTCGAAAAAATTTCTGTTTACAAGATACAAACCCTAGTTTTCTTCTGGGTTGGGGAGAGGTGATTAGGTTTTTATAGGAGAATCATTTTAGGGGCACTTTTTCAATCCGACTCCCACTTTATCGCGTTTTTATTAAGAATATGCTGAGATTAAAATAAATTTTAGCAAATTTGCCCCTGTTGTCCATCTTTTCGACTCCTTCGCTTGCTCCGCAACAGAATACTATCCCTCCGAACCTTCCCACTCCGCAAATCGTTCCGCTTAGCAAAGAAATCGCCTCACAGGGCCTTTTGGCGGTCGGTGGCTGTCGTCCGGTCAGTTTTTTTTTAAATTATTTTGTTTCCTTCATTATTTTTTCTCGCTTATTAAATAAATTGCTAATTTTAGTGCCATAAAACATTCACTTCCCGACTCGAACTCATTCACCATTGCGTCGACCATTTTCCCAACGTTTTTTACTCATTTGAAGAACGGCAAACTCCAAACAATGCGCACACACCGCTCCAAATTACGAAAAATAGCACACAAAATTTGATTCCAAATGGAGGCATAAATTTTCAACAAACCGATTTAAATTTTGCCGAGACAACTCAAAAAATGGACGTTTTGGGACAACTTGCGGGACTATTTGGTTAGTGTTTTTTTTTCAGAACAATTTACTTGTCTGAGTTTCTCACAAAAAAGAAAAATTTACTATTTGGATATAAATTTTCTAAAAATATGGGGTCAGCGGGGAATTGAACCCCGGACCTCTCGCACCCAAAGCGAGAATCATACCACTAGACCACTGACCCTCCCCGTCCTTCGCCTATTATATTCCTTACTAGCTAAAAGGTTTTAATCCAAAAGTAATATTTACTTTTTTTTTTTTTGATTAATTTCTATATATAGGTTTTATATATATATGTATATATATCTTTTCTTATTTGTTTGTTTTAAATTATTCTTTTGCTTCCCTTCAGCTTTTAGTGAGAATGGTTCTTCGGGAAGTGCAACTGACTCTCTCCAATCTTTCCCACCCGTTCAAAATTCGATGCTCGCAAATCTCTTTAAATCGTTCGCTCCAATGTCATTGCAGCAATTAACGGGAGCCGATAATGGCACCAACAGACAGTTGACGACTAATGGGACCACGGAAAACCAAAGGGAGCAACACCGGAAGAGGACCACTGCTTCTTCTTCTTTGTTGGGAGGTCGGTTTAAGAGCAAAGCCAAACCCAAATGGGTGGGTGGGGGGGGGGATGGACTAGGCCCTTTTGGTGCGAAAGTGTTTTTAAGGCATCTAGAGTCTGCTAACACCTGGAAAAGAATTTTTCCGGCGGCGCTTATCGACACCGCTGGACCGACATTTCTATTATTTTCATTTTTGAGTCAAATATTAAAAAATAGTAACATTTGAAAAAAAAACCCTATTGACAAAATTTCCATTTTTCAAAAGTTCCTGGGCATCACATTAAAATAGACAAAGAATTGTTGGCACGAAGAACAAAAAGAAAGAAAAAAACTTCGAGGGCAGGTGTACGTCCGTGACTTTTTGCGTTTTTAGTCTCCAATGCGAAGCAACAGTCGTCGTCCGCCCGTCCTCCGCCGTCGTCCAATACGTCGAAAACAACCAGCGCAGGTATTTCTACAGCTGGGCAAAGTTAGACCACTTTTGACGCAATTTCACTCGTTCAGCCCGTAAACGTCAAATTAATCACGAGAAAGGCACCGCAAATGGCAACACCAAAGGGCAGACGGAGGAAGGGACGCCATCGAATTCATCCTCCGTCGGGAGTAACAAAACGCAGCGGAAAAATAATGGCAACGGAGGTGGGGACCGTCAACGGAATGGAAGCAGTGGCGGCGGTAGTGATGCGACGATGGCACCAACGACGACGACATCCCCAACGGCATCGGCAATGCCAACACTTTCCGAACTGCCCTATCACATGTGCCCATACTGTTGTCTGACATTTGCCGAGACCAGTGCATTTCGCGCTCATTTGAGCGTACACGAAGCGGTGACTTAAAATCTTTTGTCATTTGGTCATTGGCAAAGGCTTCAGAGTGAAGTCAGCGCTACTTGCGCTTCTTCTTCTTCTCCCTCCACGATGGGACCTTTTGTTGCTTCATCTCTGCTGCTCACACAGACAAACGCCGACAACGGAGGCGCGGAAATGGCCGCGCATTTGCAGCACCAAGCGACGCTGAAGTGTTCGCTGTGTGAGATGAAATTTGTCAACGCATTCCGATTGGCAGAACACATGCGACTGCACAGTGCGCATACGTGCAACCAATGCCAAAAGGTGTGTGTGGGGGGGGGGCGAAAGGCCAATCCAGAATTCGAAGTTAGTTTTCAACAAAAAAAAAGTTAAGGTTAGTTTTTAGTAAGAAATTTCGGCTTAAGGCTCAAAAAACTAGGGGGTGGTTAGGTTTACTATTAATGCGCGGGTGGGGAAACGATTTGGGGAGGGAGGGAATACGGCGGAGGGAGGAGGAACCCGCGGGGGGAAAACGAGCTGCTCCGCCACCTTTAATTCTACTATATTTGCTGCTTTGCTTTCAGACTTTCATGACCGCGTTTGATCTGAATCTCCACATGGGCACCCACACCGGATTCACCTACGATTGCAAAGATTGTGGCAAATGCTTTCCCTGCCGAAAGACTTTGGCGGAGCACAATCGTTCGCATCGGATGCTTCTCAGCGGCAGTGGCGGAAGTGCGAGCCCAGAATTGTCGAAAAAGGCAATTCACTCATTTATGATTAGGAAACGCTTTTTTAAGAGAAAATTCGGAAACAGGATTCGATGGCGGATCGGGAACGAGGCACCCGTGATAAAAAAAAAACTGTTTTAAATAGGGGATCCCACTCCCCCCGTTCCCGGCATTTTACCTAACAAAAAAAGAAAGGTTTTTTTTGTAAAAAAAAATTTCGGCGACGTTATGTCCCGGCGACGTTTCGGCGGCAAGGCAACGTTGTGGGGTGTACCCTGGGAGGGGAGTGGGGGGGGGGGGGTGCATCTGTTTTCATCCGGCCATTTATACACCTAAAAATTCTCAATTTGACTTTTAAAGGCAAAAACGAGCGAAAGTGTTTTTGGCCAGCCACAGGATAACAGAGAGCAGTCGCCCGATTTTGGAGGACTAAACAGCGACAGTGGCAGTGAGAAGAGGCGAATGCGAGTGGCCAAAAGAGGTTAGCGAAAAAGAGCCGACGTACTTTCGAGGGGAAAAAAACGTCGGAAGGAATGCATTAGGAAAGATCCTTTTAAGGGGAGAAGTCCCGCAGAAATGCCACTTTGGTCGCGGTGGAGAGTGCCGTCCCGAGTCCTCCAATTGCAGTGCCAAATCCCACACCAATCGGTTCCGCCACTTCTTCCTCTTCGGCAACCGCTGGTCAGTGTTCCTCCAAAATTCGAATTCGATAACAAAAGAAAATAAGATTTTTCTCATAACAAACTTTCTTAGAACATTATTTGAAAATGTAATAAATATTTTACCTTTTGAAGGTGTTCCGCGATCTTCCAATGAAATCGAAGAAAGAGAAACGGAAATTGATTAGAAAACAAATTAAGTTTTAAACAATATTCATTATATTTTTTATTTTATGAAACCAAAAGAATATGATTCACTAAGAATCAAATTGCAATTAAAGAAAAAAATAATAAATTTTTGCTTTTGACTTTTTGTAACTGAATGATATTTATGTAGGGATCGGAGGCTGCAGATTTCGCAAAATTAAAAATTTTATGGGCTTTTTTTAAAATTAAAAAACTGTCATGGGACTATATGCTGCAAAAAGTTGATTTTGTATAATAAAAATGCAAAAAAGCTTTGCAAGTTTTAAAAAGTGTTCTTATGTTCGGGGTCACCTTGGCGCGGCAGTTTGGTGCAGCCCATCTTGGTCAAGAAGGAAGTTATAGTCAATGAACGTCAAAATGGCTTAGCGCCAAGATGGCCCGCCTAAAGGGGTTTTGCGCTAGTGGTCGTCCCAAGGTGGTCGCGCCAGGGTGACCCCGCGACATTCGAGATTTCTTTTTCACTTTAATATATGTCAATTATTCAAATTCCACTGGTCGGGGTCAGTTCGTCGCGGTACTTTTCGTCACTTTGAAGTGCCATATCTTTTTTGTTAATCAACTAATTCAAAAATAACTTTAATCATCTGAAAGCTCTATGTGTTCTGTGTTTGTATGTTAAGAATTTAAAACGATTCATTGAGCTACAAAAAAGTTATGGCGAAATAAGTCAGAAAAAATCGGTTTTTTGAGTTTTTTCATCATAATTTTTTGTGCCTTAACGAAATTTTTTTTTATTTTGCAAGCTAATAGACATTAAATCAACGAACTTTTCCATGAAAATGCTTGAACAAAAAATAGGTAGAAATACATATGAGCTGAATGACTCATAAGTAGGGCCCGCACTTGTATGGATTTTCTATTTTCCATAAGTTATCACGGCGGCCCAATTTTGGCTCCCATTTTCGTAAAAAATATGCTGGCAATTTATTGTAAAAAATGTTCACTTGGCCATATTTGGGACTGAAAATAACCCTGTTTTATTATTGAAATAAATTTTAATATTTGTGATTTTAATAAATTTTTAGTGACTGATGGGGAAAAAAACGAACACGAAACCGTCGGTTCAGAAACACAGTGGTCGGAAAGAGCAAAAAAATATGGAGGTGTGTTTCTAGTCATAAGTGTAAGCGGCTTTTTTTTTGGATGCTTTATTGTATAAATTTGAAAATTAAATTTACAATAAGCTGCAAAGGCAAAATTTCGTTATTCGAAATGGATAGCAAATTCTTTTTCAGCGACCTCTAACATCAGACCTTTTTTAGAATGGAAAAATTGAGGGATTGCATCAAATTACAACGCCAAGCAATGAGGATGAATCGTTGTTGAAACAATTGGACAATATTTTCATGGTTAAACACCCACCGGAAATGCTTACTTTTTGGCGACATGCGGTCAAACTGAATGCGAAAAACCCATTAGGTAAAGGTGTTTTTACTCTAATTCGGGTACAAAACTAGGGTAGCAACCCCGCCCCCGACGCTTCCAACCCCGACTCGGGGTCGGGGTTTTTATATACCCCTAAGAATGGCACATTTATGAAAAAAATAATGGAATTTTTATATACTTCGGAATTCGTCGTACATAAAAGCCATTTTTTAAGTCTCTTATCCATTGAGCCGTTTTTATCCCCACAGATGCCTTTTCCGAGTTGGATTCGTTGTCATTGGCCGGCCCATTTCTATTCCTTGCCAATGGACGGAACAACACAAAAGATGACAACGAAAGTTTATTTCTGAAATTGCGCTTAGCCACCGAATTGTCCAAGTTGGAGACGGTTTTGGTGCACCGTGGCGGTCGTTTTTGTTATTGGCGCGATGTGCTCGATGAAATGCCGACCATTTTGGGTAAAACTTTTCTCGATAAATTTTTGCTTGAATTTATTTAGTACATAAAAAGTTTTTCTAACGAAAAAATTTTCGTTTTTTTCCCGATTCTTTTCCAACCTAGGCCGGAAATAATGGGTATTATTCCTTAGAAATTTTTTTGATTCCGTAAAAATTGGCAAATGTCGCAAAATGGGGAGAGTAGGGGCCAAACTTTGGTAATAATATTGCTTTATTTTGGTCCATCTCGTCGACGGAGAAGGGAAAAAGGGCCAACAGCAGCAAGACTTCCCGACAGTGATTATTTGCGGAGAGCGCGACCTTTTTGCCGCCCTTCAATATTTGCTGCATCTAAAACAGTTAACGGGGACCAAAACGAAGGAGCAGTCGAACGCCGCCAGCAGTAGTGGGTAATACGGGGGCATCACTTCATTTTACCACGCGGTTCCTCCCTCCCTCCCCCCCCCCCTCCCTCTGCTGTATCGCGTTCGGAACACCACCGCCATTTTTTTGTTAATTTTTGAAATTTACTGTTTCAAAATTTTTAGAGAATTTTCCAAAGAGAACATTTTATGAACAATCGCAAAACAACAGAGATTGATATTGTCGTGATTTCTTACCTCTTCGGTTATGACTATTGGCCATAATTTTTTTTTGCACAATTGAAAAAATCTCAAAAAACTTATACAAAATACTTCGTATTTTAACAATGGCCATTTTTTAACAAAATAAAATACTAGAAATTCTCAGGACCAAATCTGAGCAATTTTCACATTTGTTCCCTGAAAATTACGACATGACCAACTATGATCCGGACTATTTGCAAATGGCGAAGAATGATGGCACTGGCACCAAAGTGCCGGACATCAAAGTGGAGCCGAGAAAGTTCTACCACAAATTCTCATGGGTTCAGGTCTTGGCTTGGCTCAAATATATATACATATATTACGATAAAGCCATTTTTGAGGATTCTTCACGAAACCCGAAATTTTGACCCTCTTCCTTTTCGATACGACCCCGTCCCCATTATGTTCCCACCTCACGACGAACGAGGGGGGGGGGGGGGGGGGGTCGGCTGGCCGACCCCTTGGACATGTATTGTCCTTAACTTTCTTCTTGATTAACCAATCACTCCATTCTTGGTATCATTCGCAAGCAAAAACAACTCAATAAGAATAGTTAGTAAACCAACTTTTTCAACAAAATAAAAAAATTATTTTTTAAATTTATTGACGAAAATTTTCGAATTTTGTTTATTAATAAATACATTCTTGAGACTCTGAGTTTCGAGTGATACCGCGGTGGTTTGCGCTGATAGAACTAGAAGAAAATTAAGGCCCAAAACCAAAGATTGACATTTTCCTGGTTACTTTTCACAGTTGGATTTGTCTCTCTATTTTTTCTTATTTATTTTGTTAAATTAAAAATCATTCGATTTATTTTATTGGATTTGTCCTTTAGCTACTTTGTGCTGTTTTACTGTTCCTTTCATTCTCTGTGTTGTTGTGGATGGTCTTGAATCCTGCTGACAAAGTTTGTTTAGTAACACAATTAAGCTGCTCACCCCCCCCCCCCCCCCCCACATTCTCCGGGAATTGTAAAAGTTTTACAGACTCAAATGGTACTAAGAATGCTCAGTTTATTCCCAGGAAACAGTTTTTGATTTTTGAGAAATGAAATGAATTTTTTTGATAAAAATTCATAATGCAACTGGATATTGCCAACTCTGGCTTTAAAAAATAAAATGAAATTACGCTGCCCAAAAGCATCGGTTTGGCTGCGTTCCTACTCATCAGGAACCTAATACATCCGTTTTTTGAAGGGAAAGAACTAAAATTTCCTAAAAAAAATGGATAGGGTGAATAGCCTAATTTTATGTATATTCCTATTCATGTTATTCATTTTTGTTACATTTGATATTTTTAGGTGTCGTCAAACAACATTCTCAAATCTGTCAATAAGCTTTTTTGGCTGCCCGCCTCAAATCAAACTGACAACATTTGTTTGGTAAGAATGAAGCTGCCTCCCCCATTCACAGGTTTTAAAAAGTGCAAATTTTTAAGAATTTAATTTTATGAAAAATTTTATTGTTTCTAAAATTTCTTGGAGTTTTTTGTAAAATTTTTAACAATTTTTTTTTTTTGTAAATTTCCTTAAATTTTAAGGAGTTTTTGTATATTGCTTTAAATTATTTGATTTTTAGAAACTTAAAACAATATTTTTAGAAAATTTAAACTTAACAAATGATTGACACTATAATAACCTATACAAAATCACTTTTCTAATGAGAAGGGGAGTGCATCTTTCTCGCCCCCTTCACCACCAAAAAATACGAAATTTTTAGATCCGGGGTTTCGGACTAGCTTATCATGAGTGTTATCTTTTTTTAAATAATATTTTACCTCAGCCGAGTTCGAGCAAAAGCCATGAATTTTTCGGTTTTTGTTTAAACCCGGCTTCGAGGTTAGGTATGGCTGCGTTGCGTTCCTACTCAGGAACCTAATACACCGTCTTTTGAAAATAAAACTAAATTTCCTAAAAATGGATGGGGTGAATAGTTTCACATATGATTACCAAACTGTTGCTTTTTTTGTTACATTTAATATTTTTTTAGGCATCTTCAAACACTTCCAAAGTCTTTTGGCTGCCCACTGACCCTTTTTGGCGACCTGTAATCGATAATGTTCTGTATGGTGTGCGTATTTTCACATTTCTGTTATTCGTTTACGGCATCGGCTCAATTTTGTTTTTGCGTTATCTTATTTATCGTAATGCTAAAGACATGCGGAGTTTGTCTGAGTCATACGAAAGATCAAAAAAGAGGCGGGCGCGAATTCAACAAATTCTTCGTGAGGCGAATGCCGTCAACTGAACTGATGCAAGGGTAAAGATAGAGACGACGACTTCTGACAAAAAAATATATTTATGATCTATCGATTCTTTCAATATTTTTGCGAATGCAAATAAATGTGTATTCGCTTTGAACCGTTTAAACAGAAAAAGAAAAATTCTTAAATTATTGTAACATATATATTCAGGGGAGTTTCTTAGGATGCTATGAATTACATTTATTGAGTTATTATAAACTAATCATTCCGCATTTACACATTGATCAGAAAATGACTGACGGATAAAGGGTCAAACATGGGCTGAAGTCGGATTTTTGATTTGGTCTCTAATTTTCGTACATACTGATAAAATTCTGTGCTTGAAGCAGTTTGAATTTGGTCGCGGATATTTGGATTTTCTCATTCTATGAATGGGGCAGAGGGTTTTTCTGAAGAAGGGTTTTTGTGCTCTGAATTCAACACCATCTCCAAATGGATGCGTTGTCGTATTCGCTGTCGAAAGTGTTGTTTTTGGTGCCGTCGTTGGTGCATAGGCGCGCAACATTTGTTCACGCTCCAGCAACGCTTCGTCACGATCACCAACTCCAAAGCACGGAATTCATTGTTCAACTAAAAATGGAATGAAAAAAATTTAGAAAGTTAAATAATTAAAAATATTGGGCAATTGTGCAGATTATTGGTCCCTCAAAAAAAAGGAATAAAAAATGCAGAACACATTAAGGAATAATAAATTCAAATAGATTTATACCCCTAACAAGGAGCTCAATGTGAACTAAGAATATTTTGGTGCCAAAAAGCAATGAAAAGATGACTAGGGCGTGTTATTAGATGGTTTAAAAGTGCTAATGGACTTATTTAGATTCAAATCAAATTTTCATAATAAATCATCCTGTTTTCTTTTAACGATCAAAAAGCCAAAAATAAATTAAATATAAAGTAAATTTTTTTTCAAGCAAAAATATAATTTTAGGGAATATAACTTTTCCTTAAAATTTCAACTCTAGCTAAGCCGTATCAGTGTCCTTTCAATAAATTATGGAAAAAATGGGTGAAAAAACAATGCGTGTTGCTATAAAAATGGGTGAAAAAACAATGCGTGTTGCTATAATCACCTCTTCCTCCGATTAGCTGGACAGTGCGTCCTCCGGCATTTCCCCGTCCCCTTTGTACACAACGTGTTCCTCCTCCACCTCTTCTTCCTTTCCCCTTTTATTGCCCTTTCTCCTCCTCCTTCTTTCTCCGGGGGCACTGCCATTACTGTTTGCGCTATCTTTCGGCCGTGCCATCTTTTTCGCCTTCCTCTTCCTCCTCTCCCTTCTTTTCATCCGTTTTTGGCAACATTACCCAAATGTCATTTCCATTATTACTCTGTTGTTCACCTCTTTCTTTCCCCTTTTTATCAATGCCTTTGTTTTGGCCAACCATTCAAAATTTGTGATGTATTTGTAGTTGTCATGAGAACAAATTGCGATGATGCGTCGAAGGAGTTCATCCCGGTAAAAGGAACCCTGAAAAATTCAAAAAAATAAAAATTTTAAAAAACCACAAAATTCGAGTTTTTAAAGAAAATTAAAGATTTGGTTTATGCCCTCCCCCTCCTCTCCCGCTATGCCTCGGCTGCGTCCACATGGTCCATCAACCGTCTCACAATTTCCATGATGTTCTTCTTGGACACCATTCCGTATAGGAGGTCCAATGCACGGAGTCGAATGCTCTCGTCCTTGTCGTCCAGGCAGCGCTGCACAATGTCCTTGTGCGCCTGCACTGCTTTTTGATGGGTCAACAAAATTTTGCCCATTGCCAAGAGGCCCAAATGTTTCTGAAAAAAGAAATATTAGGGGCAAAGGGGCAAACCAAAAAAAAATTTTGGTCAGAATCATCGATCAAAATGCCAAGCTTTTGTAAATAGAGCTAAAAAGTTCGGTTTATTATTATTGAAATGAAAAAAAAAACCTATTAATGTAAAATTCTCAAGAGAATTTTTTAAATTTACTATACAAATAAATCGTCTTTTAAACGCACCTTACCAGTGGGTAACAAAGACCCAAGTCTCGGACAAGGTCCCTGCAGGAATTCGGCCCATTTTCCAGAAAAGTGGTCTCAGAATTCAGTTGTATTTTAGTCGCAATTCCACTTTGATCTCATTAATGCATGCGGCGATGTAACGGGCCTAGGACCATATAAATGAAAACCAATAAGGCAGATAAATGGTACTAAATTTGCCCCCTTAACTTTATTTTTTATCCAAATTCTATAAAAATTTTTTTTCTAATTTCGAATTCTACTTAATTCAACATTCGATTTCTGTTTGCAATTGTGCGGGCGAAATTGATAAAAAATGAGTCACTTTTGGAATTTTTGTTCATAAATTATTTAACTATTTTATACTCAAGTGATCACTGATCAGCGACCGCAAAATCCCTTGAAGAAGGGTCGGGGTCGTTTTGGCGCGGCTGTTTTGGAATAACTTTTTTCTTAATGTACCAATTCAAGCCTATCTGGCACCATTCAATAGCTCTATATTTGCTTTATATGTATATAAAAAAAGAAACGAAAGAACGAAAAATAAAAAAGTTATGGTGCTCGGCTTAAAAAAATCTAGAAAAAGCCTATTTTTTGCTGTTTTTTGGCCTCAATTTGTTTGTGCTTTATCAATTTTTTTTGAAATTTGGCATGCTAATAGAGCTTATCAAAAGCTATCAAACCATACCAAATTTATTCAATTTGGCCACCCCCTACCGTTCTTTTATACAAAACTTTTCAAAAAGAGAAAACTAATATTTTATTTTTGCTTTTTGTAATCATAACGAATTTCGTATACCTATTCTGTTTTTTTAATTTTAGCACCATTTGATTATCAAACTAAAGAACGGACACATAATAAAATTGGCATACAAAAATGTCGAAATTCTTTAGAGGTGCTGTATCAAGCTCCGAATCATCCGAAAGCGAAGAATCTGCCGATGAGCAAATTGTTGTTCAAACACGTACAATGTGAGTAAGGGGGGGGGGGGGAGTGAGATTTTGTCACAGTTGATAAATACTAAAAAACCCTTCTTTATTAGAGCTCGGGATTTTGCTTATCCGAGTGATTCTGAGGATGAAGGGCCAAAGCGAGTTGTGCGCACTCAAAAGGATAAAACATATGGCGACCTTAAGGAACAGATTCGGTCCTCAAGAAATGCACGGAATATCAAGGATATTTCCAAACTCCAAACAGGTTTTTAAAACCTTGAAGGGCTATAAGATGAATCTGCTAGGCTTTTCTCTAAAAAAGCAAAGAGAGAAAGTGCATCCCTTTTCAACTAACAAGGATTTATTTTTAAAGCCTAAATAGATGGTATATCTCAATATGCCGCTTTTTTGAAAATAATTAATCCAATCCTTTTCTAACTTTTTTTAGTCTTTGAGGCTCAGCTAAAACTGTGGGAAAAGGCCAAATCATTGATTTTCCGTGAAAGTCTAAGCATTCCTCGTTTTTACATTCGCTACTTGGCCGAACTTGAGGACTTCATCAACGAACAATGGGAAGACAAAGAAGGAAGAAAGGTTTGGAAAAAAAAGTTACAGCTCTTTCATGGAACTGATTGTGTACAGATAATGTCGAAAGCGAACTCAAAGGCATTGGCATCACTAAGGCAGAAATTGAAGAAGTACAACAAGGACTATGAAGATGACTTGAACACTTATCGAGCAGAGCCCGACCCATTGGGGTATTCCAGCGGAGCTGCTGAAAACGACGAGGACGAGGACATTGAGAAAGTTTGTGTGGTGTTAGGCTGATATTTGTTGGTTTAAAAAAAATCTATGGGAATGCATTCTCTTTTTAGATTCCAACAGCGCCAGTGCTCGCGACAAGTGACGTAAATTTGAAGAAGAAGTTTATGGGCGCGGAATCCGAGTCGGAAGACGAAGAATCCGACTGGGGCACCGAGTCAGACGAATCTTCGTCCGCTTCCGATTTGGAACCGTTAGAGGGCAAAGAGATGGAAGAGCTTCGACGCTATTTTCTAAAGTGAGCACTACCCTCCTGTTCCATCTTTTTTAGTAGCAATTAATTAAGAAAAGACAAAACGGACAGAGGCAAAACAAAGGAAAAAAAAGAGAAAGCGGCACATCGCGAGAAAATAGCATTGGAGAAAAAGAAATTAGAGGAGGCGGACGAGCACAATGAGGAATCTTGGCAGAAGATCACCTACAAACACGATGTGGCCAAGCCCCTCTTCGACAGTCAGGCAGAGGTGACCGGCGATTTGGTGATGAAAAAACTGTTCGAATTGGGAGCCAACCGCGGCCGACGGTCGACCAACCGAAAGGTGTACGTGCGTTACCTGCAGGAGTTGTACAAAGCTGCGGATGAACACAATTTGGGCGTTGGACTGCTAGCGAAGGTCCTCACGGCCATTATTGCCGCTCTTTTTGAGCTCAACACGCGCATTTCGGACGCGATGGAATTCAATTCGTGGATGAAGTCATCTTTAAATAAATGATGCCCACTTTTATTTTTTACATTTAATTGAAGGACTGTTGAAACAGTGGATGGTCTATTGTGTCTTCTCTCCGAGCATCCCAATGTGAACATTTCCATATCGACCAATGAAGACGACGAGAACATTTTGGTGTGTGAGTATAGGCGTCAATTCCTGTCTATTACCCACATAAAGACTAAAAAATCGAAACAACTTTAAATAACCTTTCCTATATTTAGGACCAATCAAAACCATTCCGATTCCACGGTTCTTTCATTTTGATGGTAAAACGATTGGATGACGAACTGACCAAAATTTATCAAAGCACTGATTGTCACAGTACCGAATACATTGAAAAGTCAGTTAATAGCTCTTTATTTTAACATTTTTTACGTCTTTAAGGCTTCGCGGAGAGTCGGCAATTTGCGCTTTGATTGAAAAGGCCCAGGTCTACGTAGACAATCGCCGCCAATCGGGCGCCATTGACCAGGCTGAAATCCTCATAATATATGGACTCCGTATTGAACATTTGTATTATAAGGTGACAATCACTTGCTGCGTAATTATTAACAATTTATACGGGCTGGTATAATTTGGGATATTTTCCCGCCATCTAATAAACAGGATGGCTTTATTTTATATCGGGTTAAGGAGTAAAAAAAGACGACGATTTTAAGTACTCTTCGAATGAAGCGGAGGACGAACAGCTGGTGGACTCGTTGTGTAAAATTGTTTATTCTGTGGGAAATGCGCCACTTGCACGACAGAGAGCAATGCTTTGTCAAATTTATCACCACGCACTGCACGACCGATGGCATAAAGCGAAAAATTTAATGCTGATGTCGCACTTGCAGGCATTGGTGGACCATTCGGATGCGAGCACTCAAGTCAATTATAATCAAAAGCCATACAATGATGACAAATGGTAATTTCTTAAGATTCTGTACAATCGGACAATTTGCCAACTCGGGCTTTGTGCCTTTCGTCATGGATTTGTTCGTGAAGCGCATCAGAATTTGTCTGAAATTCAGAATACACAACGTGCCAAGGACCTTCTTGCACAAGGCATCCCACCACGGCAGTCGGAAAAAACGGCAGAACAGGTGACTCATCACTTAGAGTAATGGAATTGCAGTTCAATTTAGTGGTTTCTAAAAAAGTATTTTCTCGGTGTTTTCGTGATCGCTGGCTTTCAAACTATAAAATAACTATTGTACTATTACGGCTGAAATTTAGTCAAAATCTTCATTTCTCTTAAAATGCGATTTTGTGTGTCTCATTTTGACTTTTACCACCACCGTCTTTCTTCTTTGACTTTGTCCCCTGTTTAATTGTTTTGATCGTTTAGGAGTTGAAGGAGCGCTCTCTGCAAGTGCCTTACCACATGCACATTAATTTGGAATTGATGGAGTGTGTGTACCTCATCTGCTCGATGATGCTCGAAATCCCAAACATCGCCTGCTATGAGTACGATGTTCGTCGTCGGCTCCTCTCCCGCTCCTTCCATTACCAACTGAAATTCTCCGAGAAAGCGGCGCTCATCGGTCCCCCAGAGAACACCCGGGAACATGTCGTTGCCGCATCTCGCGCAATGCTCAGAGGCGAATGGATCAAATGTCGTAATTACATAATCAACGAAAAAATGAATGCAAAGGTTCGCTAATACAATGATAAAAGGAATTCGTTGCCCATCATTAAAAGGTGTGGAATCTGTTCCGCAATTCGGACGCTGTGAAGCAAATGCTCATCAGGCGAGTGCAAGAAGAAACTCTGCGCACTTACTTATTGATGTACTCAACCACATATTCTACCGTCTCACTCGCCAATCTTTGCGATCAGTTCGAGTTGAGTAAACAGCGTGTGTATTCCATCATCAGGCATGCAACAAATTCTTGTCGCTATGTTTAATTTTGCCCTTCAAGTAAGATGATCATTCAAGAGGAGCTGAGCGCCAAATTTGACGAGTCTACCGATTGTTTGATCATGCACAAGTTGGAGCCGTCCAAATTGCAACTGATGTCACTGCAGGCGACGGAGAAGTTCTCCCAAATTTCTGTCCTTGACCAGCAGAGTGGTCCTCCAACATCTTTCACACGTGAGGATCTTACGGACCAATTTTTGTCATTTTCTATGTGATTTTTCATCGTAGGACAAAATGTAAAGCATTTGAACACCGCATACAGAGGTGGAGGAAAGGAAGTCAAGAAATGGGAACAGAGAAGTTAACTAAGCGGAAAAATGGACAATTTTGATTTGAGTTCAAAAGATTTAATAAAGTTTTGCTAGCCACATGAATTGTTGTTGTTGTTATTTATGTAATAAAGTTCAGAGGGATGATCGTTAAAAAGGAACAACTACTAAAATTTATTCAAAAACTTAATTTAATGAATTCAAAATATTGTATTTGGTAGCTTCGATAAAATTTCAGCTAATGAACGGGTTTCTTTGGTTCTTTAGTAATACGTCTCCCGTTCGACCCATCCGCCGGGAAAACGGCGAATCAAAAAACGGCGGAATTCGTCGTAGACAAATATTAACACGGAGAAGGGAATTGCGGGAAACCACCACGAAAATCTGAATAGAATGAGCGTCGTCTAATGGATGGGTCTGATGACGTATCGCCCCTACCGTAGGCCGTACATACGGAGGCCGTTGTCAAGCCCGGGACAGTAGCAGAGGAAAGCGGCCAACGCAGTCTCGAAGAGCAGGCCGATGTTCAGCACCCAATTGGACATTCCCTGCTGAACAATGGAATTGCGACGCGTTTTGGAGATTATCAGATCGGCCCATTGGACAATCACTGCACAAATTGAAAGAATTATTACCACGTGCGAAATTGGACAAAAGGCAAAAGTGACCGATGGAAACGAAATAGGCCGTTTGGCAAGTGTTCTCGAGGATCTTCCGATCAACGTAACTCTGAAAAAGCGGGACGGAGACGCACTGAGCTTCAAACTGTCCCCCACTCATTTGGGTGGCAAACCACGCTTATTAGGGCATTTTATGAGTCCAACCAATTCAGTTTCCTCTGAACAACTAATTTTCGTCTTAGACAACAAAGCATTCATTTTCACATTAAAATTTGAATTTCGAAGAATTAAAATGTAAAAATTATAATAAGAAATCCTTGTGTTCGTAAAAAGTTACGACTAAGAAGACGAAAAAATGCGATTTGTTTTGCATTTTCGAGAACTATTTAAATACACAGAATCCGCTTCTATTAGCTCATATAGACATAAGCCTAACTTTGATCGGTCTAAAAAAGCAATTAATTTAAAAAATCCTAACATTTTGTTGATTAGACTCATATAAACTCTATAATTGGACCCTTAAAGTGCAAAAGACTCGCAAACTGACCCATTCTTGGCCATAACTGTCCACGACATTGTTAATCGCCCGGGAGTCCCATTCGGCACGCAATTGGTACAAATCACTTGGCAAAAACCCATTATCCGCCATTATCCAAAAGTACTGAAGGGATTAGTCATTTTAAGCATGCCCATTTCGATGAGGGACTAAAGGGAACCGTGAAGAATCCGGCCGATGCTTGAATCATCCCAATTTGACCGTAGGCCAACGAAATGAGTCGTTCATTGACCAATTTGTCACGGATCGGATCACGCGGTTGACGTTTCATAATGTCCGACTCGGCCTCTTCGTAAGCCAAACTGATGGCCGGAACCTGTGAATGTCAATGTTCACAATTTAAAACAAGGATGTGCTACCATATCAGTGCCAAGGTCAATGCAAAGAATGGTTACGGTGCCGAGGGGGAGCGGAATTCCGAAGAGAATGTACATGAGAAAGGGCGAAATCTTCAAAAAATAACTTTTTATGAATAAGGGGGCGGGGGAGAAGCACCTCCGGGATGTTGGAGGTCAATGTGTAGGCTATTGACTTTTTCAAATTGTCAAAAATCAGTCGGCCCTCCTCCACCCCCGTCACGATGGACTGAACAAAAAGGGGACATTGCGCAAAAAAATAAACAATCATTTTACGGCAAAATTGTCGTCCAACAGAATCATGTCGGCCGCTTGCTTGGACACGTCGGAGCCGGCAATGCCTTAGCATTCCCACAAAAATAAGGTTGGCACCCTTTTGCCCACTCGGGCAACTCGACAAACTGACCCATGGCAACACCAATGTCCGCCTTTTTGAGTGCCGGCGAGTCATTGACGCCGTCGCCGGTGACCGCAACAATTTGTCCCTGTCGCTGGAAACCCTCGACGATCATTAGCTTCTGTTGGGGCGAAGTGCGCGCGAACACAATTTCGGCATGGTCAATGATCACATCGTTCAACTGTTCCTCATTCCTTCAAAATGTATCCATTTTTCTTTGCTTTATTCCATTATTTTCGTTTTTAATTTATTTATTTTTTTGCGCACATTTCACGAAGGTCCGACCCGTGCACGACAATTGCCTTTGCCTCCCTGAAATTGAAATTCCATTTTTAAATTCTTATGGCATTTTCATTCTTTCTCACTTTGGGTCGACTTCGGCCACCGAAATGCCTTTTCGTAAAGCGATGTCTTCCATCGTTTCAGTGCCTTCCGAAATGATGCCAACTGATTTTGCGATTGCTTTAGCTGTGATCGGGTGGTCACCAGTCACCATGACCACCTGTTAAGTTAAATTTGTTGTGTTTACAATAAATTGTGTCTACTTTTATGCCGGCACTTCGACATTTGGACACCGCGTCGGGGACAGCGGCGCGGGGCGGGTCAATCATGGAAATGAGGCCGATGAAACGGAGTCCTTCCAGCGGAAAGTTCGGTTCATCCGCATTAAACAGATATTGCTGAATATGAATAAATATCGACTTTTGTTCCGACCATTTCAAATTGCCCCAGGTCCCCTCAGAGGAATGACCGTGGCCAAGTGATAAGAACCGTCATAAATGAGTATCGTAGACAGTGACCATGATTTGACCATGAACTTAGCGTAAATTGAATTGACTACCGTAATATACGAATATAAAAAATGGCCAATTATGGTCGACGGATGATTGGAAAGTGAATACTATTTTTCAAATGCTTATAGAAAACTTATTAAATATATTAAAAATAGCTTAATTAAAAAGAAAGGTCAAATAAAAATTAATATGACATTCTTCTGTCATTAATTATATTTTTTAGAAAACTAAATAAAGAAAAAAAAAAAGTTCTTTCAACCCTTAATGGGAAAAGCAATTTGATTTCGTCAAGCGAAGAGGAAATTGGATTGCTTATTTGTCTTGGATTATGTTGATCGATGTTTCATCTTCAATTGTTTTTCCAAGGAAATTTAGTGATTAATTTGTCAAAAGCTGAAGTGGATAATTCTGTTTTCGTTGAACTCTCAAAAATTGTTAAAGCTGATGGTCTTTTTGATGGGTTTTCTTCCTCATCAAAACATTGGCGAGAATAAATAATGAGAATTTTAGAGCTAAAAATGTCGAAGAGAAATGAAAACCAACAAATGACCTTTTTCTTTTATAAAGCCAAGCGGTTCGTTTCGTTCACCTTCGCATATCGCTCTTTGTCAAGTGCGCAGTCACAAAAGCCCAACACGCGTTCGCCCATTCCGCCCAACTCCAAGTAGGCCTTCTCAAATGCCTCGCGCAGTCCGTCGTCGATGGGCCTCTCTTGGCCTTCGATTAGAATCCGATCGCATCGGCACAGCACTGTCTCCGGCGCGCCTTTCATCACCAACAGATTGGCATCGTCTGTTGCACTGTAATGGATCGAAATCTGAACTTGTAAACTTTGCATTAATTATTTTGACAATTAAACGATTTTCAACTTGGTATTTGTTGGTCGAATTGAACGGAATTTCGGAAACTTTTGCATTTTGACGGCGAAATTCGTCGACTCCGCCTTCACCGGGAAGCGACAGTTGGGCAAACTTCAGCAGAGCAATTTCCGACGCATCGCCAGTGCATTCGCGTTTCAGAATGGGCACATCGTGCTAATGTGAGCAAATAATACCAATTGTGCTAATTGTTTATGTTGTTGTTGTTGGTCACCTGTCCCGGCTTGAACTCGGCTCGGTTGCACAGTGCCGCCACACGGAGCAATGCGTTGCCGGTGCCGCTGTCCAATTTGATGCCCACGTCTTCCTTGCCCCGCGCGTCTTCCGCTGTGTTGATGCTTTCAATGCGCGTGTCTTGCCACGTATGCGCCACTGTCATTCTGCCGTTTGTCAATTGCTTTGATCCGTTTTAATTGCAATGCAATTGCCACCTGTTCTGTGTGAGTGTTCCCGTTTTGTCTGAACAAATTGTTGACGTCGACCCAAGCGTTTCCACAGCCTCCAAATTTTTGACCAGACAATTTTTTTGTGCCATTCTTTTTGCCGTTAGCGTCAGACAAACCGTTACGGTGGCAATAAGGCCTAATGATCAGAAACTTATTGTTTGGCACTGTGTGCAAGTAAAATGCCTTCCGGAACATTGGCCACAATAATGCCAATGAGAAAGACGATGGCAGTGAGCCAATGATAGCCGAGGAGGAAGGCGATGATGAAGAAGGTGACGCCCAGGAACACGGCAACACTTAACGCACCAACCAACAAATGCAAATGAATGACACTGACAAAATGGCCTTTTCCTCCCTACGCCTTTCATTTCAATTGTATTTTTTTTTTGTGCTGTTCGTCTCCCCTTCTGCTTCCCTCTCCCATTACGCTGTTATTATGTGAATGAAGTGTTCAATTTCGCGTGCGATTGGCGTCTTTCCCGCGTCCAAATCCGATGCCAAATGCGCGATGCGTCCCATCACCGTGCGGTCCCCCGTGTTCACAACCACTCCGTTCGCAGTCCCTTCCACCGCATTCGTTGAGAAAAATGCCAAATTGCGCGTCTCCAATGGCTCGTCGTGTGTGCAGTCGGGCGATCGTGACTGGGGCTCGGACTCGCCGGTCAGCGATGAATTGTCCACCTTTTTGATAAAGTAATTTGGCGGAGTCCGAGGCGTTTCGGTCCCGGAGTTAGAGCTAATGGGTACACTTCGAGTGATCCCTCAGGCTTAGTGTAATAGACAGTTGGCTTACCAGAACTTTAAAAATAACTATTTTTTTTGCAAATTGTCTAATAAAAAGTTTTTCAAAAAATAGGTTCAAGTTTTACAACAAAAAAAAAATCTCTTTCATCTACTTCCTGTGGTCCAAACGAATCGAATAAATCTGCGATCACGATTTGCAGGCAACTTGCAATCGCGGCAAGTTTCAACCCATTTTTGTGACCCGCTTTCGGTCCTTTTCCTATCCCTGTTGCGTTCACCAGGTTTTTGACCGATTACAGAGAATAGTTTACGGTTACAGTACAATTAATTACCACGATAAAGCTTATTGCCAAGTTTGCCCCACCTTAAACCCGTGGGCCTGAATGATGCGAATATCGGCTGGCACTCTGTCGCCCCCCTTCACTTCGACGATATCGCCCACCACCAATTGGCTGCTTGGAATCTGAGAAATGGGTTGACTGCCTTTCTTTTGGCATTCCGTCCCTTTGCCATGCCTGCCGTTTTTCGCCGTCTCTGATCACCAATGCGTAAGTGGGCACCAAATTTTTGAACGATTCCATGATCTTTGAACTCTTGCGCTCTTGGAAATATTGGAAGCAGCCAGTGATGATGACCACACTCATCAGCACGATGCCCAAATAGAGCTGAATTGGGGAAAAAAGGATCAGACGGACAGGTCCATCTTCCGCAGCTTTTTTTTCCGCCTCATTTCGTTACGTTGTCTTTTGAAGGCCGTTCCAAAGTCAGCGCATCGACGGAATAAGCGACGTAACAGAGAATGGCACCGACCCACAGCAGAAGGGCGAAGCCGCCGAACAAATTCTTGCAGAACTTAACCCACTCGGGGGTGGTCCGAGGAGGCGACAGCGAATTGGGCCCATCGCGGGCCAAAACGCAGTCGGCTTGCGAAGAAGGCATGCCCTGAAGAGTTTAAAAAATAGAAATACAAAAAAATAAATTAAATATTAATTAAATAATTGTTAAAGTACTAAATACTATTTAATATGAAAACAATGAAGACGTGATCACCTTTTCCAGACTTGTGCCGTACAATTCGAAAAGCTCAGTCAATGGCACTCGGTGTTCGTCCTGAAATGCGATTCCCTTTTTGGGCCCGTCCAATCCCTTCCCCTTACCATTTTCATTTCTTTCTTCAATTCTTCCAAATCCTCCTTTTTCTTTTGTTTTTTCTTGATGCGCAATTTTTTCTTTATGGTTTCAGCTTTGGCATTCATTTCTGACTTCAAACCTTCTGCTGAGTTTACCTGAAATCATTTAAAATAGCTTTGGCGTTGCTAATAACTAGAGCCCGGAATTTTCGAAAATTCCGGATCCTGATCCGGACCCGGATTCGGGAATTCGACCGGACAAGATTTCGGGATCAAAAATCCTGTTTTTTCCGGACTCCGGGTCCGGGTCAATTTTTCTAAAAACACCCGGATCCGGATCAGGATCCCGGGAAAATCCGGTCGGGATCTGGTCCTGTTCCGGGCTCTACTAATAACTATGATAGCGATATGAATTTTAATTTTGAAAAATAGGCATAACCCGATTCAAGCATAACATTTTGTAATTTAAATTTTAGACATTTTGTGTGTTTGGAACAGTGGTTCGACTATTTGAATGGATGCTAGATTAGTTATCAAGTCCCCTAATGTATTTTTCCGAATTCGGTTGAACGTAAATTGTCCCGTTCCGTAGAAAATGATATTTTTCTTCTTTTGGTGATTTTAAAAATTTTATCAAATTGCTCATTTCTTTAGCTTTTGATGTGCTTTATCGACTCATTTCTCTGTTTTGTTGCCCTTTTTGGCTTCACCTCGGCAACCATTGGCCCATTTTCCATCAGTAAAATTCCGCCAACATTTTCTTCGACCGGTGTCAATACAATTGTCGTTTCGGTGAAAGTAGTCGATTTGTCCCCAACCATTTGCCCCGCTCCTCCGACGGTCGTTGCCATACGGTAGGACTCACTACGACAACGGACCTGAAATGGTAGTCGGCAGAGTCAAAGCAAACCGACAAAAGAATTCATTTTGGATAAATTTGCAAAAATATTCATTAAAAGCTGTTTGAACACCTTTGTGTCGCTTGCAGCTTCATCAGCCATTGCCAATGATTTGATGCAAAAATTGCAATCGCCAGTTGAATTTTCAATGAAAATTTAAATTAAATGCCACACTCTCAGCGAAAGAAAATTTTTTGACGGAAGGAAAAAACGAACGTGCGAAGGAATGAGCGAATGAATGGGATAAAGGAACAAAAAAAAAGAAAAATACGAACCAAAAAGAGAAAAATGAAAAGAGCTACGGGGGGAGGGGGGGGGGGAGAGGTCAAACGGAAAAAGAAGGGAATCCGGCAAAGGGCCAAATTGTGCTGGGAAAGCCAAAAACGACAAAAGGCGAATGCGGTTACGTTCAAAGGGAATATCGGAATAAATTAGGCATCCATAGACTAAAAAAAAAAGGTTTTAAGAAACGAAATGAGTATTTATCCTTAAAATTTCAATGAAATGGAATTGCTAAGCCTTGTGGGGATTTCGTTTGTTTTCTTTGCGTCTGTGTTCACTTGGGCGAAATGGAGAAAAATGGAAGAAAATGCCAAAATTGCCGTGCAAATAGCGCACTTTAACACGGAGACAGTGAATAGGCACTTAATGAAGGGTAAGAAAACGGAGAGAGAGAGCACAAAAAAAGAGAATGGCCGAGAAAAGAAGACATTAAAACACAGTACAAAATAGCCAGTGGACGGGAGTGACAAAGAAAAAAGCGAATGTGTGCGGCGAGGACGGACGGGAAATAAATCCATAAAGTGCCCCGCAGCGACGACATCATTATTCATTCTCCCTTTTGCTGTAAGGCATTTAAGGGGATTTCATCGATAATTTGACGAAAACAAAATTTCCAATAAAGAAAAAAAAGAAAAAGAAAAACAATTTACTTTTTATTTAAATGAAATTTCTTTTAGAATAAAGTTAGAGCTTATTTGGAATATAATTGCACATTTAAGAGTAATTTTGAAGAATTGCACATCCATCACAGTTTGTTCATCCGTTTGGTCTCTTTGTTCCCCCTTAGTCTCTCTTCTGTTTTACTTTTTGCCGCCGCATCCGCAACCACCGCCTCCCCCGCCGCCACCACAACCGCCGCCACCTCCGCTTCCGCCGCCGCCCGTTTGGACGACGTAAGGTCCGTAGGGGCCGTAGGGTCCGTAAGGGCCGAATGATTGGGAACAGCCGCCGCCGCCTCCGCCACAGCCTGAACAATGAAAAAAACATATTGGATCAGAATAAGAAGAGACAATGTCCATAAAAGAGAAGGCAAAAACCAAAAAGATAATGGGATAGCCAACGAACGGCATGAAGCTAATTAGCCAAAAATGGAATGGAAACAATTAGGGACAATTAGTGAATTGGTTCACCTCCTCCTCCCCCACCACCACAGCCACAACCACCACCACCACCACTACTGCCACCAATCACATGGACACCTGTGGCAATTCAAAAACCTTATGATAAGCAAAAATAAAAGAATATGTAAATGCGAGAGAGTAAATTAACCAAAACGGACGAAGAAAAGCGATAAAAGGCAATAAAATAGAAATGGATCACCTCCTCCCCCACCGCCGCAACCGCCGCCGCCTCCTCCGCACCCGCAACCGCCGCCGCCTCCCCCACCGCCGCATCCGCACCCGCCTCCGCCCCCACCACCGCCACAGCACATGGGCATGGGACAACACATTTGTCCACCAAAGCCTAAGGCGTCCGAAAGGGCGACCAATGCGAACAAAGAGAAGCCGACCAGAAGTAAGAATTTTGGCATATTTTATTACTTAAAACAATGAAAGGGGTACTCGTTTTGCCATTCACTTATTTGTACATGTTAAAAAGCAGTAATTGTTTCAACATTTTTGAGTGAATTTCAATTATTTTTCTAAGTATTAAAAAGGTTGGGAATAATTTTTTGCATACGCAGAGAATGCATTTGGAGAAAAAGATCGGAAGCGCAAAATTTGCTGATCTGAATTCACAGATGACTGCAAATGGCTTTTTGATCTGACTGGTGAACTGCTGCTGCTCGCCTCGCTCTTCTCGCGTCGTCGGATGGGCGGAGATTGCCCGCGGCCGGCTCTTCCCGCCAATGGTCCGCCAAAACGTGCCCGGGGCGGAACATCGCTGCTGCCCCAATGTTTCGCAATGGAATGAGCATTATTTTGGTAGAGGAAAACTGCTGCTGATGGGTCCACGCGAGAAAGACGGTGACGAGAAATGCTTCGACCGATCCATCCCACCGCAGCGAACAAAGCGGCGGAGGAATGAAAAATGGATGAAGCAATGGAGGAAGGAATGAGTGTTGAAGCAGTTGTGTGGCTACTTTTGTGGTTGAACAGAGCAAAAGGCGCCAATGAACGAGCGAGCGGTTGCAAAAACTCGTTTAAAAAGGACGGCGAAGAGAAGCGGTTTAGGGAAGATGCAAAATGGCACAATTGCCGATCCTTTTTCTACGGCCACGCGGCATTTGCGAGTTTCCGACACCGGGGGGCAAACAGTGACGAAACGCCAGTCATTATTTTTGGGACTAGGGCACAACAGAGTCGTTTCGGCCCCAAGGCAAATAAAATTCAAATAAATATAAATAAAAAAACAAAGAACTATTTTTTTCTTGTTCCTGTTAACTTAAGCCTTTTTCGGTATCTTTTTCGCTACCGGGTAAGTCGGTCGAAATACATACCATATTTTTATTTTTTTCGAATTGCATTATCAATTGCTAACAATTTGTTCTCAATTGTATAAACAGTTAATCATGCTTATATTTCTTTCCTACAGGAGTGAATAATTCGTCCACCTCACTCAAACACAAGCCATAACAGGTGAGATGGCACTTCATCTGGCACTTGGTCAGCAATTGTTAAAATTTAAATTAAGGCATTAATTAGATTTTAAACAGTTTTTATTCTTGCTAATTAAGATTCATTTTAACAATGCAAATTAGCAGGTGGCCCCAGCGGTGGTTCTTCCTCTGTCGCCGGCTATTTGACTGAGGGAATGTTTGAGCCTCCGCCTGCACGCATTGCTCCTCCTCCACAACCGACGGAAAAGACATCGAACGAAAAGAACAACAACAGCATTGATTCCTTGAGGGGACCTTTGTAAAAGAAATCGAATATTTAAAACCCAAGTGCCCTAAAGCGTCTGTGTTCATATTTTGACTCGTCGGCAGATTTTCAAAGGTGCTGAGCACGAATCTGAACTTAAATTTATTGTATGCATCATCTAATCTATGATTTTTCATCAAGTACTCGTTTTCAATGAAAACGTTGCGCTGCCGGTGCACAAATATTTTGAAATTGTTTTTCAAATCATTCTTTATTAATTTTCTTACCCTCTTTTTTGTTCTGAAAAAATATATATATTTTGGTAAATATCGGTCATAGGTATCCAGTTTCTTCGGAACTTAAAAATCTCTTTATAAGAGCGGCATCTAAATGTCACAAAAATCGCACTAGAAGCCGCGGAGTGGCCCATCGATACGGTAGCGAGCGTGCGAAGACGGGGCAAGTAGTGGGTCGCCCGAGCAATCGGAGGGTTGCGAGCGCAATGTCGGGCGAAAGGCCCGACCTCAGGCGCGAGCAACCCGAAGCGAGCGAGTGGCGCGCCCCACCTACTGGCCGCCGTAGTCGAGTGTGCGGTGTTTCGGCCAAAACAAAAATCTCCAATTGTTTTTAAATTGTTCATTTCAGTCCCGTATAACTCTGTTTAATGCAGGGCTCCCATTTGTCCTTATTTATAAGGATTGTCCTTATTTGAGCCTAAGATCCTTATTTTGTCCTTATTACCTATTCTGATAAAAAAATTTAGAAAATGACTATTTTTTAGAATTTTTTGCAGCGGTTCTTTTCAAAAAAGGACCCAAAATTGACCATTTTTGTGAAGATCAGTTAACAAATGGGCCATAATTTTCAAAAAATTTCTCCGGTGGCGCCTATCGGCACCACCGAACATCTATTCGCCTATGTTTTCTCAAATATCTAAAACATTTAAAAAAAAACCGGTTTTTGGTGCAAAATCTGTTACCAAAATAACCCAAATTTTAAAATTTTTCCCGGCGGCGCCTATCGACACCGCCAACCCTCCCTTTTTCGAAATTAAAGATGAAAAGTCTCATTTCAAAGCCTAATAGCTAAAAAATACTCCCATAGGGAACAAATATGCTGAAAACAGTTGGTTTTTTTGAATAAAAACCGCTTTTTAAAGCTTTGGAAGTGTGTTTTAAAAAAGGTCCTTATTTTTGACCCCAAATCCTTATTTTTAACCAGCGATGTCCTTATTCCGGGAAATTTCCGATGGGAGCCCTGGTTTAATGTGTTTTTCGTCTAAAAATTCTTTCGAATTCATTCATTATAAACACGGGACGACATTGATGACTAAAAAAAGGCACCAAATCGCGAGAAAGGCACTATAATAGGCACCAAAAAATTGTAAAAAAGGCATGTAAAAGGCACGAAAATCCCGAAAAAAGTCATTTAAAATTTTCGAATGCACATTTTTTGCTGCCATATTAAAAAAGCAAAAAAAATTTATTCGCTTTTAACGAGTCGGGGAAGGTAAATACTCAACTCGTTTTTGGCCAACTCGTTTTTGTTACGACTCGTTTTTGACTCAACTCGTTTTTATTGTCTTAACTCGTTTTTATTGTCTTAACTCGTTTTTATTGTCTCAACTCGTTTTTCGGGTTGAAAAACCCTAAATCGAAGGGAAACGAAAGGGAAAAAATAAAAGCCGGAGGTTTTCGGGGTCGTTGATCACGAATATGGCATTAGTTTTTGCCAATTCCTAACTCCGGACCCCGAACTCGAACAAAAAGTCGAAAAATTTTAATTTTTTCTAAGTCGCTTTTATCGACAATAAATGTTCGAGAATATCTGTTCAAAGCTATATGATCTGTTTTTATGGGCTTTAAGTAGATTTTTGGACAAAAATTTTTTTTTTATGGAAAATAGAGTTCACGACTTTTGTTCGAATTCGGTACCCAAAAAACAAAATGACATCATTCCAAGTCGAATCTGGCCTATTAGAGTAATTTTGACGGATAAAAGCGACTTAGAAAAAATTAAAATTTTTCGACTTTTTGTTCGAGTTCGGGGTCCGGGGTTAGGAATTGGCAAAAACTAATGCCATATTCGTGATCAGCGACCCCGAAAACCCCCGGCTTTTATTTTTTCCCTTTCGTTTCCCTTCGATTTAGGGTTTTTCAACCCGAAAAACGAGTTGAGACAATAAAAACGAGCTAAGACAATAAAAACGAGTTGAGACAATAAAAACGAGTTGAGTCAAAAACGAGAATTCGAAAACCGCGAATTTCTACAATATGTGAGAGCCTGTACTTGTCAATTGCATGCACTCAAGGTGCCGATCTCGAAAGTCTAAAATGGGCGCCGGGTTAAAAATGGTGGCAAAAAGGTGGCAAAAATTTAAAAATGTTGGCAAAAAGATGGCACGTAATTTTTAGCGTCAAAATCGTTCAAAAATGGATAAAATTTTCAAATGTTGTTTTTCACTACGTCTCACAAGATGCAACAAATCAGGGTTGGAAATAAATAAAGCATAAGCACCGGAACATTCAAAAAAGGAGTTGCATTTTGTCCTATTTTTTTTACCGTGATCTCAAAAAAACTAAAAATTATGCTAAGGTGGGCCGGCGGTGCCGATAGGTGCCGTCAGGAAATAGGCGCCGTCGGGGAATAGGCGCCGCCGGGGAAATTTTTGAGAAAATAAATAAAATTTTGAAAAATTGTGTAAAAAATGTAAATTTTTAACATTTTTTAGTTAGAAAATTGAAAAAACGAAGAACAAATCATAAAATTTGGCTTTTTGTTAATAAATTAAATAATTTACAAAATCCAAAATTGGTGGCAAAATGTTGGTAAATGCCACCAAAAAGGTGGCAAAATCGCCACCCTGATTGCACTTGTAAAAATTACCAATGATCCATGCCATATAGGTATATAATTCAAGTTTTTAAAACATTATTTTACTGTCGAAACTAACCACTGTCGAAAACTAACAGAACCCTCAGCAGTATTTCTTAAAAATAAAACAGAATGGGATCTCTGCTTGAATAATTTTTTTGAAAAAAAAAGTGAAATCGCTGTTTTTGGTCGGGGTTTTGCTGATTTTGTGGTGTCGGGATGGTCGGCGGGACTAGATTTATTTCAAAATTAAGCCTAAAAACTTTTAATTGTTGATGACAGTATTTCATGTTTTCGTAATAAATCGTGCGGGCTCTCTGATATATGATTGGGAGAACCGGAGGTATCTGATTTAATGCCCAAAAATGTTTTTATCGGCATAAATTGCTTTTTTAGATCCGTTGACCCACAAATAGCTCCATTAAGTACAAACGAGAAGATTGTTTTGGCCAGCGTTTTTCACTCACTGTACACAATCGCCTCTCAATTGAGCCCTGTCTCTAAAAGCACTGGCATTGAGGTTCTTGAGACCAACCAGTTCAAGTCTGTCAATATAGCACTGCAGACCAGGGGTGGGACGCGACCGCGACGCGCGATTCGCGTATCGCGACCGCGGCAAATTCCATTCGCGATCCGACCGCGGGATTTTTTCGTCCGCGTCCCACCCCTGCTGCAGACTAATCAATTAGGGCATACTCAAAAATTGACGATTTTTTTCTGGATATTAAAGTTTCATTTCAAAAATAGGGGTTCGTGGTGAACGATAAGGGCCGCTGTTAAACCTTAATTTTTTAAGGCTTTTCACTAAATTTTTCTATCCATCAAAAGGAAAAATCACATATCACTCCTTCTTAATTATTCCAAGAATTGTTAAAGGTTGCAATGTTTCCAATCCATCACTGGCATCAAATTTGTGGTTATTTTGATCAACGCTTACACCAACACACAAAATGTAGAACCGTTGCTGCGTAAAATCTACGAACTTTACTCTGATTACGCACTGAAGTCTGTCGGGCAATCTCTGATTTTTTGCTTAAGGTTACACTCTAAGTATTACCAATTTAAAGAGTAAATTTTGATTGAATGTGTTTTCGTTCATTAATTGAGTTGGTGTGGGAGCGAAGCTGTATCCCGAACCGCATGTTTTCCTGGGAAATTGGCCAGTCAATCCTTTGGTTTAGCATTTTCAAATGCTTCTTTTTTTGTTTGTCTAATTTTTATTTTACAGAAATCCGTTTTATTCTGTTGATATGCCAATTCGTGCGGACAAATTTGACGCGGGTCTTCGGGTTTTAGTGGACAGATTCGACAAATGTTTACCATTGCCTTGATTTTTTCGTTTGTTACCGTGGCAATTTTGTAATACTATTTATGTAACAATAGCCGAGCTTTGTTTATATTAAAATTGGAATTGTAACTGCACGCAGTAAATAAATAAAGTGTACAAGAAAGTTCACTTTTAATACTATTTCTTTTCATTTGGCAAGTTATTTCCAATATATTTCTCAATCTGTAATATAAGTTAACATTTGTTATTTTTTTCGATGTCTCTTAGCGTAAAACAACTCGGCTACATGCTTATTCAAGATGGTGCCATTGCAAAAGTTCGTCCATCTTTTTGTCTTGGAATTGTTTTACTTTTTAGTCGGAAGGTGATTTGGTAAACGCAGAACGTTTGGCCATTGTTGTGTTGCGAATGGTTGCGGTCGGTCCGTTCTTTGCCCTGCACGACAACGCACCAATTGCATCAACAAATGCGAGTGGCGATGAGGGAAATGAGGTAGCAAATGCTTATTACACACTGGGTTATAGGTGTAAGATAATACGTGTATAAAATAAGTTTTTTTAAAGACATCTTTTTCAAAAGCGGTTATCATCTAATTTACCATAAAAATAGTTAACGTTTTAGAAATGAGGAATAAGAAAATAAGTTCCAATTAATTTCATTTTAAAACATGACCTTCATAATTTTCATTTTTAGTCTCGTTGTGCTTCTCACAATCAGTTCGATCGACTCACCGTTTTGTTCTCCGACCATCAATATGATATTGTACTCGTAAATGGCACCGGGGGCATTTCTGTCGGAAGCGGAAAGCAATCGCAACAGCAAAAACAGGTCCAGGATTATACTGCCCAAAGCGAAAAGACCAACAAAATTGCCTTCACCTTCAGATAATTCATGTGATAAAACAAGCACTGCCCCTAAGCGATTAAGCGGACGAATGAATGAATTGAAATGCATTTGACTAAATATTTATTAAATCTTTATTCTTTTTTTAAACCACTTGTAAAAAAGAAAAGAAACGGATGCTAACATTGGATTCTATATGTTTTGTCCTCGTATTTTTTCTGTTTCTTATGCATTTTTTATTTTACAATTTTTAGATAAGTCAACAAGCATTTATGCTAAAATGTATTTGAAATATTATTTGGACGAACAAGGCAATCGCGTATACACACTTAAAGTAAGCCATTTATACTATATATTTTCCCCATCCGATAATTGCTCGTCCATTTCCATTGATTGTGCTGAGTTGGGTTTTACAAAATGACGCAAATAACGCCGAAACCCATGTCTTCGGCGGTAAATATTTTCTCAGTGCAACGAGTAAAACGCGGCCCCCCCCCCTCCCTCCATCCTCCGGAAAAGAAACAAATACGACTTAACATTCAGAAGCAGGATCCACGCGACCGCAATACTTTCTCCGCTCATCCGGCCCGTTTCTCTCCTGAAGATAAGTATTCCAAATTTCGGTTGATCGTCAAAAAGCGCTTTGGCCTTCTACCCACTCAGCAACCAGCGCAAAAATATTAATATCGGATATTGAATTGATTGCCAATAATTTGTTAGGGTAATTTTAAAAATGATTTTTATTATAAACAAAATCAAATTAAGACCATTCCCAATTTATTTAGTTATTTTTTCTTTTAGTTACAAAATTTTCTTCATTTTATGCGCCAATTGTTTTTCTCTTATTTTGGGCTGAGGCGGCGTTGTCGACAGTGGAGGAGGACAAAATTTATACGTCCAATGAAAACATACGAAGAGGTAAAGGACCAGTGGAAAGGGAGGGATTAATAGTAAATATATCTGCTTTTAGGCAGTGAAGGTCAGGTTTGTCATAAATGGACTTCTCTTCATGGTCGGTTGGTCCTTTTTCGGTTGGACAGCCTTTTCTGCTCTGATTATAGTAACTTTTTGCATATTTGTACTGTTCCATTGATATTCTAATATTAATTTTTTGTTTTAATTGCATTCTATTGATAATGTTGTTCAGGTGGACGAAGAGACCGGCAAAGAGAAAAGAGTGATTGGGGAACGCCTAAAAGAAAAACAAGCCCACTCAATGAATGTACTCGAGTACATATTCGACAAACAACTGGTTCCACAGAGGCCTCCAATCGAACTGACCAAGACAGAATTTATCGCAGACGAATTCGATTGAATACCCCCTTCCCGTCCCGCTATCCAACCAATGTCTATCCTCCGTTGTTGTCTTACCGCCCCAGCCTAATCTCTATTTGCACTCATCTGTTGGTGTTATCTGTTGTTTTCATCAATAAACAAACAAAATAATTTTTTTTATATCAACGTACAAAGGCGTAAAAGGAAAAGTAATGTTTAGCGTCTTTTTTCCCGTTTTCTTCCGCTATAATTTTTCGATTCTGCGCCAGTGCATGAATCTCTAAAGCCTCTAAAATAATTGGGACTTGAGCACCAAACTTAAAGTGATAGACGTACAATAAGTCCCTGTCCAAAAAGGGGTCCTTCGCATGTTTACGGAATAAATTAAGAAATTGTGGAGCTGCCTTGTTTAAATCCCAAGTCCAATCAATGCCGGGCATTTTGTACACTTTTGTTCTGATGTTGTACATTTTGGATAAAGCGACCAGCACAGTTTTAATGTCGTCCGTTGGCTGTCCCATTTTGAGAAAGTCGACGTAAGAAAAGTCGCGTAACCGAAAATTGAACCAAGTAATTTAAAAGTATAAAATAATGACAGAGAAAAAGAGGCCGCACCGGTTCATGTAATAGAGCAAATAGTCGGCCACGAAATAGGGTTTAGTGGTCGTATCCAACACCAAATTGCAAATTGCCAATTTCATTGCCGCGTCAATATTATTAGCCCTAAAAATATATATTCTATTAAATGGTAAATATAAGACAGGTTTTACCATGGGTTGAGCACTCCCGGGGTGTCGAACAGATAAGTGAGCGGACGATCGCTGGAAAGTGAAAAAAACAAGGCAATTCCTTTCAGAGAAAAATCTCCTCACAGAATACGAACACGATTTTGCACCCGAACAGTGACGCCGGGTCGTGCGCCTTCTTGCATCGCTTTTCCAAAGTCCAAATTTGCGTTTCGAAGTGCATTTATCAGCGAAGATTTGCCGGTCTTTTTTTTTGTTAAAAAATTTAAGTAAAAATTGATTATTAAAAGATACAAAACCCTAAATTTAAAAGCAAACGAATGCATAAATAGAAAAGAGGAATCTAGCGAATTTTAAGTTTTCAATCATCTTAGCGGTCATAATTATAATTAAATAATGCTTCTTTTATCACATTTTTTAAATGAAAAAGGTAAAATTAAGAATGCAAAAATAATAATGTTTAAAAATATACCCGCCTAAAAATCAGAATTTAAAAAAAAATCCCTAAAAAGCGTCTTTTTGAGTTTAGCCCCGCCCTCCGAAACCAAGGGTTTGCTCACATTCGGAATGCCGACCACCATCACTTGGTATTCCGTCTTCACTGTTCTGTTGAAGCGATGTTCATTCCGCAATAAGTCCAACATTTTTTTCATCAAAGTGCTGAATTGGTATTTGTTTTCCAAGTCCTGTGCGTTTGTCCAGCAAATGTTGGTTATGTTGTGCATATTTCGGTAATACTCTTCGATGGGTTCCCTTAACAAAACAAAACGGAAATAAACGACTTCTTAAACCTTTGTCAAAATCCCGATCCATTGTTTATTGTATTTTTTCACGTTCTATACATCCTTATGCATCACTTGTAACGATCCATGTTGATTAGGTCCATTTTGTTGAATACCAAAATGTGCGGTCGCACTGAGAAAAGTTTGGCACCAAACGAAGGATTCCTTCCAGTCAACGCAATGCGAGCTAAAAAGTGCCTTCTCCAAGAAAGTATTGCCATGATTGTTCTGACCGTCGTGCACTTCAATGACCAAGTCGACCGTGCGCAGTTTCCCCTCCATCACTTTCAGTTGAACGCCCATGTGCTTTGGGAACATGAAATAAAATGGAAATTAATAATATATCAGAACTTTTGGTAATAGTGTCGTTTGACCCACCCCCCACCCGCACCCCCCCCTTTTGAAAAAAACATTTCTATTTTTGTCTTCAAAACATGCTTTAAGGGCTTTTCGGAGTCGCGATCACGAATCTGACATCCATTTTGACCATTTCCGAACACCGGACCCGATTCGAACAAAAAGTCGAAAATTCACAATTTTGTATTTTAGACCAAAAATGTATAAAATAGCCATACATGTTAATAAAGCTTTTTTTTTTTTTGCAACTGCGTCTTACTTATAAAAGCATTTTAGGTTCAAAATAGAAATTTAAAAATTTGAATTCTCGACTTTTTGTTCGAATTCGGGTCCAGGGTTCGGAATTGGTCGAAATGGATGTCTGATTCGTGGTCAGCACCCCGAAAAGCCCTTAAAGGAAGTTTTAAAAACAAAAAGAATTTAGTAACTTTTTTTCTAAAAAGCGGACAAACTAATATTACCAAGCTTTTTTGTCCATTAAATTATGCCCAATAATTTAAATTGAATGCCTCACCAGTCTAGTTTTGCATATGTGGATGGAAGAGCAAACTTCTGGCGCGAAACAAAGTCGGGAAAACGAATTGTAGATGAGAAAGACTGCTGTGCCGAAATGCCATCAAATTGTGACGCATTGCCATCAGCGGGAGAGGAGAAACAAGCGGAAAAATTGAGGAATACAGGTTTAAATCTTGGAAGATAAAGCAAACTGTTGCGCGGAAGAGTCATTTCCCACTGTAATAATCGAAAATGTTGTGATTTTTGGAAAAAAAAAGTATTAACACATCTGACAAAATGATTAATTTTACATTATGAGCAATGTTGCAAAAAATAATACTTTATGTATTAAAAGGTTAATATTTCCCAGTAAAACAGGTGAGATCACTGAAGTTAAACATCCTACGAGGCACTTCTGTCCATCAAAGTTTGAATTGAAACATGCGTTATCAAAATGGCTGCCATTCAGAATCGTCAGCAGGTTTCAAATGTCCAAAAAGAAGCAAAAAAATGTCAACTAACCACCAAACACCTGCAAAAACAACTTTTGAAATATGTTTCAATCACAACTCACCCAAACCACCCAAAGTCATAAGTTTGCCAACAGCAATGGCCGAATAACCCAAATAAAAGCGATCAACGGCAAAGGGTCCAAGAAAAATGGAGTACAGAAGAGCAGAAAGAAAATAATGACCAGTGTATCTGCAAGACAACAGATATATATATATTTGTATATTTAAATGGCACTTGTATAGCCTAGGATGCTAATTTTGAAACCAAAAGAGGGGGGGGGGGGAACCCTATTGGGTTTTTTTGAGGAAATTTTTTATTTTTAGAATTGGGCTAAATAAATGTCAAATTTGTTCTTAGCGACATAAAACCCCTTTAAAATACATTCTTGATCTTAAAAACAAAAAATGAATTAAGATTGGTTTTGAAACCCAATGGGGAGGGAGGACCCTTTTAGATTTTTTTGAGGAGATTTTTTTAATTTGGTTAAAAGTACTAAAGATGTGTTTCAACAGTTAGTAATGTCACTACTAGTATATAATAGCGAATATGATATTTATTTTGGCGAATTTTTAAAAATAAAAAATTTCCTCAAAAAATCGAGGCTAGCACCCTAGGCCATATAAGAGCCATTTTTTATGGAGTTTTTATACTTTTTGCAAGAGATTTGTTTCGTAAAATTTCTTATCCCATGGCATTCAATGCACGGCAAAACATGACAGGTAACATTGGCAAAAAGAAGTGGACCCCTTGCAGTGCCAAAATAGGGACAAAGTTTTATCTGAAAATTAGTGAGAACAATATTATAAAATCACAGGATATAAAACTACTATTTAATTACCATTTGATTACTTTCAGTGGCATTGACTGACTCGGTGTTACTCTGACAATCAAACCATTGCTCATCCAAATCGGAGCATCGCATAAAAAATCCATTTTTCACGGCTAAAATCGACTGGTCATCGCTATAATCCAACAGAAAGGAGCCATTTCTTTGGCAGAAGTCATGGGCAATGATCCTATTCATTAAATTCCTTCGGTTTTCTTCATTTAATTGTTCTACAGAAGAAACATATAAAACAAATTGAAGTGATAATTGAAGTAAGATCGTTAAAATAGGCACAACCATTAGTAAAGCAGGCTTTTCATCTGAAAGTAAAAAAACTATATAGAAGCAGAATAATAATAATACAACTTATTAAAAAAATCACATCACATACTATCAGGTGGAAAGCAATTAAATAATCTGCGTTCAAATTTTTGATTTGTTTAAGGTTTTGGGGTAATAAATGCCGCAGGGGGAAGTTTGGGCACCGGAAAGTTTGGGCACCAGGAAATTCAAGATAGGACATATAAAGAGTAGCACACCACTCGAAACTTAAAATTTCTCGAACCGAGACCAAGACTTAATTCTAAAAGTAAAACAAAAGTTTATTTTAATTTTTCATTAATTTAAATTTTTGGCAGATTTACATTAGTAAATATTTATGGCTTATTTGGCATTTTTCGGATTTTGGCACATTTGGCCCAAACTTACCGGTTGCTACAAGAATGCTTCTGCAACATTGTGTCTACACCTACGACTTCTTTACTAGGCAGGCGTAAGCTTAAAAACAATGCAACATAAAAGTGATCAATTTGTACAGTAGTAGGTATTTCAAGGGAAAATAGCCGAATATTGGAAATTTTAAGGAAACTCGGTTTTCGAAACTTCCGCCTGCCTAAAAAAGTCGTAGACCCAATATGCCGAAGCATGTAGCAAATTTTGTGCTCTTTCTGTCCATCATATGTTTTTCTCAAAAATTTTTTTCCAGCCACCTAGGAATTTTCCTCGACACAACCCTGTTTTTCACAGTGATTTGTCAATAAAAGGTCAATTTATTAGGGTGTTGTGCAATTTGTTTGGTCTTTTTATAATTAAAACATGCACTAAAAGTGCCCAAATATGACATAAAAAGGCAAAAAATGTAACCAAAATCAAAATAAACGAGAAAAAATTTATAAATCATGCTAAATTGACTATTTTAATCAAAGGCATTAAAAATTTTATTATTTTCTTTTTTTATATAAATTCTAAAAAATTCAGAAATATTTTTAATGATTACTTTATATTTTCAAATATTTACTAAAATTGTCTCAAGAAATTCAATTTTTCTCTGTCCCTAATAATAATAATACTATTTTCAGAAATAATGATTGTTCAAAAATTGTTTTCCCCTATGATGCGTCATTGTTTTCTTTTATCCCATGGCTTTTGCACTTCCAAATCGGCTCCATTAGAGCTTACAAACGAACTGATTACGAGGTTGGAACGGTTGTCCGCACTTCATATGCAAACACCTCATGAAAGTAGCAATTTGGCAGAGGACATTAACGTGGCAGAGCATATTTTTGGAGTTAACACTGAGGCATGTTTTTTTTAAAGAATATAGTTTCTATTTCACTTTATGTGCCCAAACCAATTAAAGAAAAACTTCATCGGTTCAAATTTTCTTGTATACGCTTTTTTATGAGTTTAAATTTGTAACTTTTTTTATAGATTAGGTAATAATTTTTTTTTTGGTCTTTGAAAAACTAATAGAGCTATTGAAAGCCTTGAATGATGCCTAAATTGCAGAAGTCTGGAAACGGTGGTTCCGGAAGTCCGGTTCCGTCGAAAAGGACATTTTTTGTTTACCATTCAAAGTCTTTTAGGGCATTAGTCCGCTTTATAATGTTGCCGAAGAATATACTAATTGTCCACTGCGTGATGACGTTTCTGAACCGACCTCAATTGACGAGGTCTTCTCCGATCTAATGATCTTACGAATTTTTTTCTTTCATCAGACTCTTGCCAATGCGCGAAAGACGTTCGAAGGATTTTTTGTTTCGCCTTCCGTTGGCGTTGTGGACAAACATGAGAAAGAAGGCACCGTGAAAAGGGGAGACGAATGATTAGCCATAAATATCTGGGGGAAAGAAGGCAAAAAATCATAGATATTTTTATCGGGTTTCGATGTATTTGCTATTTAAACTTACATATAAAACTATTCTTTTCCATTCCAACTCACCAATATACATTTTTAAATTGTATTTAACTCAATTTTTTTCTTTTCTTTTTTTTGTTTTAAATGCTCTTCCGATGTCTGGCCCTTTAATTCGCATTGCTCGTCCCACAAATCGCGTGTTAAATGAACGGACGGAATATGGCAAACGGATGAAGCGTTTATCGCAGAGAATTTTCGGAGAGGTTATTTATTTTAATTGGTATATTTGGCTTGTTCCGCATAGCTTATTTGGCTGATTCAGCATTTTTTTTATCCCGAATTTATAAATTACCTAAGTCGTTAAAACGGATTTAGGTCACTCGTCCAACCGATGTTAAATCTGCGCGAGTAGCTGAAATTATGGCGGCGGAGCCGTGGGTAAGCAGGAAAAAAAAATTTATTAGGCATATTTGAGTCAAAATTCTATAAAACAAGTCCAATTTAGGAGCAGCAAGTCAAACTCAGTGAGAAGTATTTCCCGAACACGCCGATGTTTCATTATCTCATCAAAATGTTAAAACTACATGGGCTTTTCTTTGACGAACATCTTGTTTGGCGCGAAGTTCAGGTGGAAATATGGACTAAAATAAAATTAACCTTTTTGAAAGCATTATATTTTTTTAGAATGAGATTCGTATTGCGAAAGGTAAAATCCTTTACCCGCCGATTGGTGAAGGAAAACAAAAGATGAAAGCCAAAGTGTGAAGGCAAAGTGCACAATTATTGCTGTTTATTTTTTTATTTTTACAATAAATATCGTGTATTATTGCGCTTTTTATTGACTTTTCATTGGGCGTCTGCTTTGTTTGACTTGGCTGTTCTTTTTTCGTCTTTTGTGTCCACAGCGGTGGTAAGTGATTCGTGTTGCTGAGTGAGGCTCAAAATTCCATCGCCTGAGGGACTGAGTCGGTGAAGTCCGCGATTGGACAACACCAACTGAAACAAAGGATAATGGAATAAGGAAAGTTAAATTTGAAGGCATCAATATGCTCGTAGGAGCCTCTGATTAAGCCCATAATCAGGATTTTGTCGGGTTGGGGCAAAGTCAATGGCATGGCAGAAGACAATAAAATTTACAAAAATAAATCCATTTGGTGGGGGGTCAGGTCTATTGTAGAATGATTGTAAAAGTGAATAATTAATATCTGCGTGTGGTGGATGAATAATGACTTTTTGCCCTCACCAATTCGTCCCTAAATTGTTCGACTGCGAGTAAGGGCGATGCGATGTTTATTGACAGTTTTGGCCCCACTTCGTTGCCCCCTTGGTGCGTCTGTTTGGCCAAAAGTTCTAACAAGTCGTAGGCCAACAACAGTTCACCATAGGTGCCGATCAGAACCATTCCGGCGGTGCCGTCATTTGCTGCACTACGGTATACAGTCCCGGTCACTATCGTATCGCACAATTCCGACTCTTTAAGCACAGTGACCAAATGCCAACAGAGCATTTCTTCCTTAACAGAAACAATGGCAAATACACTGAAAGCCTCGAAATGGAAAACTTCGTCTTTCCGAAGGGACCAAACGGTGGCAGGGCCGAGGGTTGAAGAAACCAAAACGGACACATTCATTTGGTCAATTTTTAGAACTTTAAGCACAGATAATGGACCATCGAACTTAAGGCATTTTCTAAAACGATTTGTTAATTATTTTTTATCTGTAAATTAATGATTTTTTTCGCACCTGTCAATAAGTGAGGGGGTCTTATCATTCGGGGGAGAAAGAGAACAAATGGAAGCGACCAAAAACCCTGAAAAGGGAAACATTAATGTGCCAAAGAAGAAATATAGTTTCCATAATTCCGCATTTCGGCCCACCCGTGTCATATCCGAGCAAAAGCAACCGATGAGCGCCCCAATTGGTAATTTGTTCATAGCGAATGACTGAGCCAGAATTGCCAGGCATGGCCAACATTGAGTCATTTACAGGAAGTTGGGATACTGAACCATCGAACTAAAAAAATAAAGGGGTATGAAATTGAAAGGATGGCCAAACCCCAACAGAAAACACATTGACATCGTGGGAATAAGTGAAAACGAGCCAAACAAATCGATGGTCATCGGTGAGATGAATTTTTGAAAAAGTCGGCGCACTTTGAAGTGGGAATTTGGCAGCTAAAAATATAATTCTAATGAGAAAAGAACAAATGTTAAAGGAATAAACCCATTTTTAGGTGAAAATTCGGCAAAATTAGAAATAAAACGGCGAATTGTCGCGCAACGGCAAAAAGATGGTCATAGAGCACCCAACTGTAATTGAAAATCAAGAAAACCGAAGCAATCTAATCGTTAAAAATTTATATTTCCAAAAGATCGTCTTTTGGGGGGTGTAATTTCGGTATTTTTCCTTTGGATGACGACCCTTTTTTTGCTCTCAAGCATAATTTAATTCCTTTCTATTCTTTTTCAAATTCATATAAAATAATGGCCCGCGGTGCTGATAGGCGCAGTGGGAAATTCTCACCAAGTCCCAATGCATCCATCGAATACGTATTCGGCATTTGTTTGTCGTCCATTCCCTGGCAACAACATTGAATCGGAGGCAACCAACTCCAGGTCGAAGTCGGCCACGTCCCTCTCCGGCTCATCCAGGGACTGCTTCAACGAAATGACGTCTTCGCCTTCGCTCATCCATTCAGCCCAATGCAGTGACCCATTGATGTCAATGACCAACGGACACCGACCTAAGCAATATTTGGTGGAATTGTTAGGCCATCTGTGCTGTTGATAATGAAGTGGGCGCGGAACACCTTGGTCCAGCAGATGAAGACTGAACGTGTTGCAAAAAGAGATGGGCTGAAAGTGAGTCAATTGCCAAACAGTCGCAAAGCACGGCGAATTGGTTCCCGCCTCCTCCATCAAAAGCAATGCCTCCCTTTTTTACTCCTCCTTCTGTTGCTGAGTGATTATCTGTTAATTGCTCTTGTTGACCGTTCCAACATATTGTCTTGTTTTCTCTCCCTCAATGCGCCCACACCTCCAAAAGGTCACAATTGACAAGTCCAAGCAGTTCCTCCCTGTTCAACGCCAAACTTTCGGGTGCAATTTTCCGCTGCAACCAGCCAAAATTGTTTGGTGGTGGCGAACCGACCGAATGATAATGTTCCCTCTGTGCTGATAAAGTCGTTCCGCGGTCAGAAACCAATTCGAACAACTTCAATTTGGCAATTTTAGTTTTCCATTTAAGATTTGTCATTCACTTGTTGCTCACGAATGGTGGCAAATCCTTCCAAAATTTTGCGACAGTTTATTTTCCCGCCATTTTTCAAGGAATTTAATCGATTTTCTAAATAAAAAAACGAATGATGGCTTCTTTTCTGAGTCGAACCAAGTTTGTTCACATATCCCAGGTCAACATCGTTTTCGTTTCTGTTGCTGTTGGTTTCCTTTGTATGCTCTCCCATCCACAAACAAAATTTATCTGTGAAATTGAAAAAAAAAGACTGAGACTTAACCAAACCTTTCTTTTTTATTGGGGGACTCAAATAAGTTGATTTATTCTGTTTTCTTTTTTTCCTCCGGATGACAATCTTTTTAGCAAAATGCTGTATTATTAAAACGGTGCTAGGTTTTTATGTTATTGTTTTTGACCAAAACAAACATTCGTTAGTATGACCAGCGGCAAGGATGAAATGATATTTTTATAAGCGTAACACCTGGCCAGGGGTGCTGAAAATACATAGTGATTTGAAATTTTATTTTAAACTTTTTTCATAACTTTGTTCGCCTTTGCCTGCTAATAAAGAATTTATAGGTCAGTCGAATGATATTAAGAATGTGAAATTTAGTTTCTTTTGAGAGAAGTCATAAATAAAATTTATTTTATAATTTAATAGGATTAATGATAATTTAATATATTTAAAATTGAATGATCGGCTTTTTATTAATCTTTTTTTGATGCTTTGGTTTCTTTACCGTTTTTAATGCTACTCCCATTTTTAAGGAATTCCATGCCAAAAAGAAAACATTTTAAAAGCACTGATAAAAAACACTCAAAAACGTCAGGCACATCGAAAGCAGTCAGAAAAGGAAATAATGCTATGAATACGGGAAAAAAGTAAGGAAAAGGGCAACATAAGGACAACTGGGCCGAAAATGGACCTAAAAAAACAAAAAAAAAAAACAACATAATTTTCTCCCCCCCCCCCGGAGTCATTTTTTATTTGCATGTATTGAATATAACAGAAGAAATAAATATTTTTAATCTATTTAAAAATAATTACTTTTTAGCTTTAAAGGCATTTTGCCATTCAATGGGCCGCTTTATACGAAACTTAAGGACCCGCCATTTAACCACCTTTACGGAGGTGAGTGAAAGAGGGCGTTTTTACAATTAAACGGGTCCTAAAGTTTGAATAAATGAATTCAGTTGACAATTACCACGAGTGGATGAACGGCATTCATCGAATTGTGAGAGCGGCGCTTTTATTTTAAATTAAATTTAATTTATTCTCAAATATTTTTTGTTAAGCGTCTCAACCAATTTACGGATGTGACCAGAAAGGAGAAGGCCTTTTTCCTTTTGTGGAACGGATTCATTGTCAGCAGAACGAATCGTCAACTCGGCGCGTGTCAAATTTTTCCGCTTTTGGCGAGTGAATTTATTTATTTAATTAAAAAACTAAAAAAATAACTATTCTTTTTGAAGAGTTTAACCTAAGAATATCCCTTATTTTGCAGAAACGATTCATCGATACGCATGGAAAGGAGCTGCTTACAATCCGAAAGGGCCTTGTGGCAAATTTCATTTTGCATTGTGCCAATTTTGAGAATTTCGGTTACATTTCAAATGCTGAACGGGCGGAAGTGACGGATTATGCAGCACACAAACTCAGTTCATTGTCTGTGAAATTTAATGGAAAAATGAAGCAAGTGAATTGAAATGTTATGAAATGTGAACAGAAACCAAAATTGGCGCCATTCGATATATTTTCTCAGAAGCAATTAAACTATACATTCTTAGTATCATTCATTCATTGGCAAGTCATACAAACACCCAAATTTCAAAAAAAAAAAAAGTTATGAGTGAACAGTATCAAAGTTTTTAGTGTTATCGAATGATCATAAGAATGTTTAGTTTAGTTGCTTCTGAGAAAGGTTATATCGCACATTGTCAAGGCGTTCCCGACTCATTTGGGCGCTACTTGCAAAAGGCAAATTAAAAAAATTAACATTTATTTACGCATTATTATTTTTTCCTTTAACTCAATTATGTTTTTCTTTTATGCATGCCTTTCAATACCGTTATGATTGTACCATTTGGCAATCCATTTTGTTATATATGACCTGGACTTTTAGGTGCGAAACAGAATTTTATTATCAACATTAAAAAATTGTGCCTAAAAGAGCGGGCCCTATCAATAATAATAAGTCCATATGCGCCAAAATAGTGACATAACCGGCAGAAAGTCTGATCCAAAATCTCGAATCTGCTTTTTCTGTTAAACCAATAATAAGCTTAAAACACAATTTTTTGGCTTATTTCGCCCAAAAACTTTTTATGTTCCTATGTTTTTTTTGATCTGTGTCAGTTGCAATTCGATACAAAGTAAACAAATTGGCAGTTGGATAAAATGGCTCAAATTTATTCGAAGGTGGGGAAATTTTTTAAGAATTGAACAAAATTGATAGAGAAAATTTGTATAAAAGGAGTCCATTTTTTGACATTTTAGTTAGAAATATTAAAAAATGAAGGATAAATCATAAAATTTATTATTTTATATATGAAAATTAAATAAAATAAAAAACCATTAAATAGTGGCAAAAAGGGGCAATTTTAAAAATAGTGGCAAGACCCTCAAAACAGTGGCAAATGCCACTAAAAAGTGGTAAAAAGACCTCCTGATGGTACCATTGCGCAACGGAAAAACTGCGCACGAAAATATATTGTCCTTTAACTTTTTTTTCCTATCAAAATCAGTGATTGCGTTATCAATCGAAAGCTCTGTTTAGCATTATTAAGCAAATGCTGCTTGTCTATCGTTTTGATTGGCTCTATTAGCCTCTCAAATTTCAGAATTTCATTGCCGTCGAAAAAAATTAGTTGTTGTCCATATTTTTCTTAAAACTCAAACTAATTTGTTGGAATTTGAATGGCTTATAGAGCCAATCAAAAGTTTTAAGTTTGTTTGCTTTTGTCAAAGTTAGGATTATTTTTTCTCAAAAAATTATTAAAAAAACGACTCAGCACTTGTCTAATCATTTGGAATATGCTCCATGATAGCTTCTAATACCTACGCCCGTATATTCATGTGCACAATGGGCTTTTCCTTTTTCACCATTTCTTTCTGTGCCCTAACATCAAAAATTTCTGCTGCTCCTGTGCAAATTCTATTGGTGTGCAAATTCCATTGCGGTCGACGGAATATCCGATGGGACAACTGATCACTGTGCAAAAATGTTACAAAATTCCTTTGAACTGAACTCACCGCATCGTCCTTTGTACGCGATGAGTCCTTGCGGGCAAATGCACACCCAATTTTGGCACTTCGCCCCGGGGAATCTCACGTGGCATTGGCCATCGTCGATGCAGCCCATTTGTGCCGGAAAAATGCCTTAATTTTTCAACATTATTTTGAGTTTATCGCCCCGCCCCCCCCCCCCCCCCCCTCTGTTTACCCATTGACGGGTAAAAGGCGCTATTTTGGCTTTTCAATTCATTTTCCATTGCCTTCAATAAATTCTTCGCCTGACAACAAACAAATTGGAGCAGTAAGGGACTGTAAACACATTTTGAGAACGGAGGACAACCGCCACGATCAGTCAGAATAAGCCAACTCGGCAAACAAAGGGTCGGTTGGCCTGAGAAAGTTTGAAAAATTTGCATTTTAAAATGCTATACCATTTTTTGGATGGATCCGAAGAAAGTGCGCCGTAGGACATACGCTACCAAAGTCCTTTAAATGGAAAGTCAAATTTGTTTTTTCTTCCGTTTCTCTAATTGTCATTCATGCAATTATTGCAATTCCCTCCATTCACCACATTTTGTGCCATTGTTCTTCTTCTCTCTGTCCACCGTTCGTTTGGCCCCTCTTCGGCTGAATATTCTTCGTCAAATGGCTTTTCTCCGTTTGCGTCCACCAACTCGGGACAACACTGGTGGGAACGAAGAACAGAACTGTACTCGCAATGATAGGAGAAGGGACAGGCAAACGAACTGAACGACGGACAGAGTGATGCAATGCCATCAAATAATTCTTTTTTTTAAATGCCTGAATGGGTTGTGCCCGTAGTCGGGAATACAGCGGTGGGAACGTCCGTTGTTGTCGCCGAAAGGCAGCGAACCGTCAGAGCAAAGGACTAAAAATGTGCCGACATTCTTATATAGGTAATTTATTAATTTTAATTGATGAAGCAGCACCCAAATGTCGCATATTGCCGGCATTATTAATCTCTTCTTCCTCAATTTCAACTTCCAATTTTCCATTTTTGGCACTTTTCCGGTCCATTGACTCGAAAATTTCTTTGCCTTTCTTCCCAAATTTGTCAAAATCTTCCGAGGAATTCGCTCTCATTTTGATCAGTATTTTCATATCCGTTCCATCCTTTGGCATTTCATCCCGATTTTGGTCGTCATTTTGTGTCAAAAAGTCCATCGTTTGAACATTCGGTTCCAGCGTCTCCTTTGAATCATTCTCTGTATGTATCTTCAGGTCAGTGCCAATGCCTGCCTCCTCCTTTTCTGGCAAAAATTCACGCATTTGATGCGCAATCATTTTTTGATCCAACGACGGAACCTTCCGTTGTTTTTTGTCTTTGGCAAAGATTCTCAGTAATGTTGGCACTGTGCAAGAAATAACTAATTACAATGAATGTGTGTTTATAAATAAATGCCTGTTGTTGCTGTAACAGCAAAATCTGCAGTTGTCGTTGTCTGCTGTTCTTCAATTGTCTTCGGTTCGTCCTCTGCAGAAAATGGCATTTTGCCGATGCATTTTCGCACTATCGGATCGAATGAATTGCCGACGGTACAAAAGCCAATGTCATAAACTCTGTCGTTAATGAATAGAGTGTAATTGTTCCGGACCTATGGTTAAGACATTGTGAACCGATTTTTCACCTTTTTTCATAGTGGCAGAAAAGGAATTTGTCGCTAAAGAAACTGTCGACAATTGGAAAAAATTGTCCGTCCGTTTTGGGGTCGCATTTTTCGCCATGGATTGGATGACCCATCAACGGCTGATATTGCTGATACGGTATGACAGGTATGGTGGAATTTTGTACAGCGATAGCCATGACAGAAGCAATCTATCAATTCGGAGCAATTATTAATAATGTAAAACTTGGCGGGTTTTCCTTAATTCAAATTACCTTTGTCAAAAAAAGGAAACAATTGAATGACCGAATTTGGTTAAGACGCATTAGGTAAATGTCAGTCATTGTCATTTGTCTTAAAATGGCATATAAAATGAAAGAAATAGAAATAAATGAAAAAAGCAATTGGTATATGGTAACAAAACTGAAGACTTTTTCTAATTCAAGGCGGACGCTTAAGCAAAAAAAGGAGGGCCCAAAAGGGAAGGGGGGGGGGGAGGGAGGGAGGGCGCGGGGGGGAGGGCGGTTGGCCTTCGTTTATCCTCCCCCGGCGGGGGTGTGCTTCCTCTCTCTACCGCTTCTCTGTCGGCCACTCTCCAATTGGCCATTGACCTCTACTTAAAGGAAAAGGCCATTCGGTTGGAGAAAGTCGTGGGAAAGCTAAGAACTTGGACAAACACCGCGCCGAAATAGGCCGACAAATACGGTGGGGATGAAACGGCAAAAGGCCATGGGCGCAAAAGGGGCGGGGGCATTTATCAGGCGAATTTGAAAATTATATCAGATGATGAAAAAATACAATATTAAAAATAAGTATTCATTTATTATTGTCGAAAAAGCTGTCAATGTCTTTGGCACTGATTTTGTTGGCATTGGCTTCCTCCTCCTCTTCCTCCTGTCCCTCTTCCTCCGCTTCTTTGGCATTTGATGTCTTTGTTGTTTATGCCGTTCGCCGCTTTGTCCGTCGATTTCTTCTTTTCATTTCCTTTATTTTTTTTATTGTCTTTTTCATTTTTGGCATTTTGTTGCAATTTTGAGATGCTTAGACATTCTTCGGACACTTCGCGTTTGTTTACGACATTCCCCGCATTTGCCAATCCATCGCCGTCTTTGCACAGTTTCTTTCTTGGCACAACGCAAGGACCTGAAAAAAGTGCAAATTTCCAGAAACAGAGAGCAGAAATTAGTTTAAATGCTTACCGTTTTGTTTCTCAAAAATTTGTGGCATTTTTCACGGCATTCCCCCCCCCCCCCCTCCCGCCCCTCGGATCGTTTCATTAATTTTTCCCTTTTCACCCACCCATGCGCGGGTCGGCGTAACCGACTTGCTTCGGGCAATACATCGAATTCAGCTTAATGGCATCCCATCTGACAGGGAGAAAATATTTTAAGCTCTTGCTTATCAAATAGTTCTTTCTCGGATTTTTGTTTGTAAATAAAATTGAAAAATGCTGGTTGGTACAGTATCTGTCCGTTTTTCACCGGGTCAGAATCCCAGAACGTTGACCAGCGCCAATGTCGGCATTCTGTCGGGCCTGACAGTAAATAGTCAATGTGAACCATTCGCGGGACATGGCGGGCATTGTGATCGATTCGGGGTCGAAGGGCCACCTTCAGCAGAGGGAAAGCAAAGACACTGATCCCACAGTGCGTTATTTGAAAGGGACAAAACGCTGCTTACATGAGCTGCTCATTTGAGAATTTTGGCTGTACGGAGGGAGGGGAGGGACGGCCATTGGCGGGGATCGGCTTTAAATAGGAGGGGGCATCGGGGCGTAAATACTCCTCACGAAAGCCTAAAGCAAATGCGAATTTGGCAAATGTACGGAAGGGAGTGTCTGTCGTCACCCATAAACTTGAGCAATTGTTCCATGACCATTCCCCGTGAACTGTTGCCAGCATTCTCAGCACTCAGCGATTTTTCAGACAGATAAAGCAACGACCTTTTGTTCACCTCCTCAATTTTGTTGTCGGAATAGCCTAAAGCAAAAGTAAACAAAAATATTTTTTATTTTATTATTTTGAAATAACCAAAGAATTTCTTGCTCTTCCGAATCACCACGTAAGGCCTTCCTTCGGACCACCGTTCGTGATGGTACCAAGGTTTGTAGTTCAATTCGTTGAAACTAATTTTACTTATTTATTTATTTATTTTTGGTTTTTTTTAAAAATTATTTTATCGGAAGACACTTGTTTTTTAGCATTGTCCTTACCGTATGCAAGAACGACGGTGGATTTGGAGAAAAGCCTCCCTAATTACCATCTTAATGATTAAAATAATAAAATCTATAGGGAAAATTTAGTCAAAGGACCTTTTCACGATCGTTCAAACTAAAACATGAAATTAAAATTATTGTAATACGCGTGCCCAATTACGTTGGCCACAAGTACACTTCCTGTTTGGCTGTCCTTAAAACAACAATGATCAGTTTCGATCCTTTATCCTTTCTTTGCCTAAATGTGGTGCCAATGTCACCGTCATCCCCCGCAGTTCCCGCCCTTTGCTGCCGATTCTCTTGTCTCGGCGCTTTGGTGTCATCGGAATCCTCAATTTCCGGAACAAATGTACGCGATGCGTGAACCTCAAATGGCATTCGCCAGTCCATAAAGAAATATTTCATTAATTATATTAATTACGAGGGCGAAAAGTTATATAAGCACTAAAAACCATCAGGGCTCTACTCATAACTAGGGATGGCAAAAATATGGAGTAAAAATCGCAAAATATGGCCATAAAATATGGAAAACATGGACTTAGAAAACCATTTTAGAAGCTTCAAACCAAGCTAAAAAAAACGTTTTTCGTGCGTTTCAGGCCGTTGCGAGTTCAGGAAAAAAATATGGATTTCCATGTAATTGCCATCCCTACTCATAACTAAGACATGCAATTCTATACATATGCATATTTTTTAATGTGCGTAAATATTGATATCTTTAAGGAATTTTTTTTCTCGGTTTTCAATTCAAAAAATTAAAATATTTTTGAAGTATTTACCAATTCTCTAGAAATTCAAATTTTTTATTCTGGGTACTTTTTTCAAAGTAACTTTTCGCCCTATTAATTAATTACCCTTCTGAAGCACTTCCTTTTCAGCTTTGTTGACTGTGAGAAAAGGGCAACAAAGAAAAGGACAAAAATGGCACTGGCAAAAAATAATTTTGTCATTTTGCGAAGGGAGAAAAACTTTGTTTGACCAATTGAGTTTTTTGTCGAAATTTATTGAAGTGGATTGGTGGTAAAATTCGCGTAAATCCGCCCGGAGAATTTATTTTGCGGAAAATGGGTCATCGCATCACAAAGGATTCTTTATCATTACCAAAAAAACACTTTCCCCAAGCCTTTCCGATCCAATTTGAGCACTTTTTGTACTTAATCTGCGGAGTAAAACAAAGAGATGGGTCATATAAAATTGGTTATATTAAAGAAAGATTAAGGATTGATTGGTGATAATCACCCCCCCCCCCCCCAGTGATTTTATAAAATTGCAAATGGCCTTTCTTTTTCGATAACTTTGTCCGCTGAAATCTTTACAAAAAAAGATCATGGGACTGTTATTACATTCTTTGCTTTTTTCATTTTAATTTTTTTCTTTCTTTAAATTTTTGACAATATTTTTTATAGATTTAATTTTTGGAAATTTTAAAATGATTATTTATTTGTCAGATCAGCTTAAGCCTTATAATACGTCACAGAGCACACAAAATTTTTGCTCTCTTCCGTTCAGCAGCGAGGGGTTTCTCAATTATTTGTTGTTTTCCAATGCTGCGGAAAAAAGTCGTAAACACAAAACATTCTCCCCCCCCCCCCCCCACTTTTCCTTTTCTCCCCCCCCCCCATTCATTTCTTTTTTATTTTTGCTTAAATTTCGTTTTTTTCTTTAAAATATTTATTTTTATTAAATAGATTTTCCTCCTCCTCAATTTCTTTTTCGAATAAACGCATTATCCTTGGAATATTTTACTCTCTTAAATTAAACGATGGCTGAAACAATTAAGGCAAGCAGAAATATAATTAATTAATTGCGAAAATTGTTTGGAAGTATTATCCCTTTTAGGATGCCACCCATCGCATGGGCCGTATGCTTCCGGCAGAGGCAGGGCCTCGCTACGGCCTTTACGCGGTTTGTTTTGACTAAAAAAACAACTGAGATTTTCTTTGCAGGCATTGGCGGCACTCGCCGGGTTGGCCTATTGCTATCGGGACCGTTTCGGGTTTAAAAAGTGAACGGATTGATTGACCACCAACCTTGTGATCCGAGAAGGGAGGCACCATTCGGATTTTTCAAAATCCAATCAATTTACGGCCAATGGTCGCTTTATCTTTCATTTTTTGTTTCATTAAATTGTCGTAAATTATTCTAAATGGATTAAATGTTGTTGGTTTTTTGTTTAGGTTTTTGCTTTGTCGGCATTTTCATTTGTTTCTCCTATTTTTGGTTCATCCGATGCTTTGGACTTTAAACATTAATATTTTTCCATTTTTCAACGTTTAGCTTCTTTTTCCTTGCCTAATCCCCTTCATAAGTCCCCACTCGAAGCCAAAAACTTGAAAAGCCCACAGCACAACATCACCAAATACGCCCATTTCGTCGGTTGCATTTGACAAAAACTTAAATTGCCAATGCCAAAGATTTTTTCTCCTTTGCTGTTCTATTTTATCGGCTAATTCATTTTGAACATTCGTATAATATTTACTGTTCAAAATGGTGACACCATTGAATGCGTAATTTTGTCGAAAAAAGCAATGATGCCAATCAATTATTATGGTAAATAATAAAATTCCTAATTTCATTGGGATCAGAGTCGTCTTCTCCCTTCTCCTCCCCTCCCATCCCTCTCCTCCCTCTCCCCTCTCTCTCCCACCCTTGCCCTTCCCTTTTCTCCTCCCCCCCCACCCCCTCGTTCCCTCGCTCTCTTCTCCCTCCCCTCTCTCTCATCATTGCCCTTCCCTTTTCCCTACTCCCTCGCTTCCCTTTCCTCTTCTCTCCTCTCTTTCTCCCTCCCCTCACCCTTCCAGCCACCTCGTTCCCTTCCTATCTCCTCTTTTCCACCCTTCCCTCTCTTCCTTCCTCTTCCTTTTGCCCCACCATCTCGCTTCCCTTGCTCTTCTCTCCTCCCTTTCTTCTTCCCTCATCTCCTCCCTCTCTTCTCCCCTCACCTTCTCTCCTCTGCTCCCCTCCCTCTCTCCATCCTTCCCCTTTCCCCCTCCGCCTATCCTCACCCTTCTCCTCCCTTACCTCTCCCTCTCGCCTCCCTCTCTCCTCCCTTTCCCCTCTAGTCTCTTTACCCCCTCCTTTCCCCTCCCTCTCTTGTCACTTAACGCTTCTTTCTCCCTCTAATCCCTTGCTTCTTCCCGCTCCCTCTTTCGGTCCCCTTTCCGCCTCCCATTCTCATTCCTCTCTCCCCTACCTCCTCATAATTTTTCCCTCATCACCCCATCATCCACCTACCCTTCTCTTATGTCGTCACTGTCTCTGCTTCTCCCCAGGGCCATCTTTAAGTGCCCCTCCTCCGTGTAATGGACCTCCCGGGCTTCGTCTTGGTTGCTAGGCAAGAATATCCCCCGAGGGTTTATAAGCAATGAATGAATTGGCTTGATGAAAGTTCCCCCGAGGAGAGGAAGTGTCCGTCACATAATTCGGGGATAGGTGGACAAGCCAACACGGATTCATCTGTGGCATTGGTTCTTTTTGCGATTAAAATTTGAAAATCCCATGGCCAGACTTGGTTTGTATTATATTATACTTGATCCATTTTATCATTTTGAAAATTCCGTATTATTTGGTCAAACTTTGTGTCTGTCTTCCTCTTTTCGACAACCAAAGACTGACACAAAAGGCAATAAAATATTTGTGGCCTTTCCCTCTGACCCTTTCCTCCCCTCGCCCTCCCCCCGTTTCCCATCCTTCCTTTCCCCAAAGCACCTGCGGTGCCGTCTTTCCTTCAGCTGGCGTTGCCTCTGCCTTTTTCAGTTTGTGCCTCCGGGGATGTGCCGTGTGAGTTGGACAAAGTGGCCATTATCGGCATTTTGTGCCAAAAATGCGTACCTTTAAGGGATGTGTTGGGGTAGGCCGGTGAAAGTGGGAAAAGGTGAGCGGTGCAGCGGAGAGCGCCGCGACAATTACGTTTGTTTGCCCCGCTATTATTATTCCTCACCGATGGCACCCCCCCCCCCCGCCCCAAGCACGCGAAAACAGACGGAGGCTCAATTCTCGCTATAAATCCATTTTCATAAGCCCAAAACTATGAGAGCGCCGATTTTATCAATTTTTTATAAAATCAGAAAAAAGAAAAACAATGTTTTTAAAATGCTTTTTTTGAAGGTTTTTTTCAATTGTTTTGTGTTTCCTTTTATCTGTCTTTTCAATAATTAATTGGTCAATTGTTTCATTTATTTCTTACTTTTTGTATTATATTTTGATAATTGCCTAATTGTCACTTTAACAGACTCCCTTTGCCATGGCTTTATTTGGACTAATTTAGTGCAATTAATCATTCGTTGCCATTTTCCCTCCAGTGGTCCTTCTTTTTCGGTTGCCCCAGTGCCTCAATTTGCTTTATCTGATCAATGGTGGTTGCGCGTCGGGGACTGGTCGCACCACAGAACACTTTTCTGGAGGCGGTCGTGCGGCGTTGCAACAACACCGGTGCTTTTTATGCAAAGGCATTTATGAAAATTGGTCAATTTTGAAAAATCCTATGCCCCAGGATTGGCGCGGGTTATCCTAATTCCGTTATCCGAAACTAATTTTGAATTATTTTTATTTTTTTTTTGTCAAAATTCCATTCGTTTCTTTTGTACAAAGCCCCATTTTAAGACTCAAGTTTTATTTTGGCCAATGCCCAAATTGTCGATTTTCCCATTGTGTACTGTAACGAGGACTTCTCCAAAATGATCGGTTACACGAGGGCCGAAATTATGCAGAAGAATGCCTCGTAAGAAAAAATAGCAGCAAAAAGTGACAAAATGTTGCATAATTTAGATTATCTTTTATGTATGGTGAACACACAGACCAAGTAAATGAAAACCAAAAACAAAATGGACAAAAAACGGAAGAGCAATTTAAGTTGTCCATCCAAAAGATTCAAAATGCCATGGAGACGGAAAAGACTGAGCAAGTGGAGATTGAATTGTGCAAGAAAAACAGTGGGCAACACATTCTTCCCTTCCCCTTTTTCTGATAAACAATTATATCATTTGCTCAGAATGCGTCCTATGGCTGCTGATAAACATTTCGCCAATCAAAAACGATGCCAATCGCGTGGTATTGTATTTGTGCCAATTCAAAGACATCACTCCGCTCAAAGAGCCCTTTGAGGGTGAAAACAACAAAAGTGAGGGACAATTGGGGGCGGGGGGGGGCGAAGGGGGAGAGGCATGGCGGGGAGAGGGGGCGTGGGCGGGAGGGGGTAATTGAAAATATTTATTTGTTTGGTCTTCCATTAAAAATTCAGTGCTTGGCCTCTCTCGGATTCTGCAAATTGCCCGGGTGGCCAAATATCGGCAGCAATTCACGCCGAATCACATCGAAACAAAAGTAAAAATGCCTATTTGATAGAGCCTGGAATTTCCGAAAATTCCGGATTAGGATTAGAAATCGACCTGGACCGGACGCACCGGATTATTAACCTGTTTCTCCGGATTCCTGATCCAGTCCATTTTCCAGAAACACCCAGACCAGGATCAGGAGTCCGGAGAAATCCAGACAGGGTTCGGTCCTGTTCCGGGCTCTACTGTTTGACAGGGACGCTCGATTGCCCAAACTCGAGAACCGAGACAGATAAATCACCTTGAGACTAGTTTTGTCATTGTATCGGTATATCGCGGTATTTTCTGTATACCGTTCGGTATTTTTCGGTACATATTACCATTCGTATACCGACCGAAACCTTTGGAGGTTTTGGTATGTTTTTGGTATCGGTATATACCGGTAACCGATACCGAAAAATCGCATTTGCTGAGCATTACTCGAGACCGATACTGTCGGTCATTACTACTTATTAAGAAGACACATTTTACACTTCTGCAAATTAGGACCTGCTCAAGCAAAGGGCCTACCAGGGCGTCCCCTCGTCCAATTTCCAACAGGTCGGTCCAAATGCCATTTTCTATTAAATTTGCCGGTTAAATGCTGAATTTTCATTGGAGCAGCTGATGAACTTGGGAGGCGATGTGCTCCCGCAATATCGAGAAGAAACGCCAAAGACATCGCCGCACAGTTTGCCAAACCTTTTAAATATTTATCCAATTAATCCATTGGGTTTTGCTACTGTAATTTGTATTTTAACTAATATTTTTTTATTTCTTTTCTGATTTGTTTTTTTCAGTAATTCTTCACTATTCCACCAGCAAAACGGGTAATTGGCCTTTTTGTGCTCTGTTTTGGTGATTACCAACCAATTCAGTTTGGGATTGGTCCATCTTGGCCTTGACCTTCTACACGGCTTTCATGGTGCCTTTCAACATCGCCTTTCGTCCCCGTGACCCCCTCCCATTGGGTTTTTTTTTCAACAATTTTCACTTTTTAATTCATTTGTCCATTTTTCTCCAGGCATTGACTACGTCGTGCTGCTCGACTCGGTCGTCGATGTTATCTTTTTCGCTGATATTCTCCTCAATTTTCACACCACTTTTGTTGGTCCCGTTGGTGAGGTTCGTTTGTTTTTTAATTTTGAATTTATTTTTCCCATTTAATAAATCATTTATTTTTTCTCAGGTTGTCATTGACCCAAATGCGATTCGAAAAAGTGAGAGACATTTAATTGCCAATGGAATAATTTTTTGAATTATTCCCCCAAATACTTGCGCAGATTACTTCAAGTCTTGGTTCCTCATCGACCTCCTTTCCTGCCTGCCTTATGACATTTTTTACATGTTTAAACAAGACGACGAAGTAATCCCCGTCGGCGCTTTAAAAATTGAGCCATTAATTAATTAACAGAGGATAGCTTCGCTGTTTTCGGCATTAAAAGTTGTTCGGTTGCTCAGGCTTGGTAATATTAATAAATGCTCCTGACATTTGTTAATTGGACCATCTCTTCAGGAAGGGTGGCCAGAAAATTGGACAATTATTTGGAGTACGGTGCGGCCACTCTTCTGCTTTTGTTGTGTGCCTACGTTTTGGTGGCCCATTGGATGGCATGCATTTGGTGAGTGATGCCATTATCATTTTGGCCATAAAAGACGGTGTGGCATTTTCCTGTCACGGCAAAAGAAATTAGTTACGCGCTGGGTAATTAGCTTGTTTTACCGCCTTTTACATAATTTTCGGCTTCGGAACCTTTCCTCCATTTCTGTTTTATTTAGTCTTCCAAAATTTCAGTTCCGAAGCCGGGACTTGCTCAGCACTGGACTGAACTGATCCCTTCTCATTTCGGTCCTTAAAAATTATTCCATTTTCGGTACGTGATCGGCGAGTACGAGGCGAGGCATAAGGTCAAAATTAAAAAAGAAGAAAGCAATTAGCATTATTTACACGATTCCTTTTTAGTTTTATAATGTCGACCAACCATTGCCGGAGGGGTAATAAATGGGAAAGAATTGAGTTTGTTATTTGCGTTATACTGAAGATGGCTGATTCGGCTTTCGTACGATCTCAAAATGCCTTTCAACACAACAGCGTCCAATTTGAATCGCCTCGTCGGGGGACCCGACCGGACGCAATGTTATGTTTCCGGTGGGACACCAACAAGAAAAGGCAGAAGCCATCATATTACAATACAATCAAATCCCACAGCACTTTACTTCACAATGTCGTGCATGTCGACGGTCGGATTCGGCAACATCGCCAGCACGACAATGCACGAGAAAATCTTCGGAATGTGAGCACAACGCCAAAATCATATATTGTTGCTCATTTTGAATGGCGAATTTGTTTATTCATCTCTTCTCTGTTTGTGCAGTTGTATGATGATGTTCTCCTCAATTTCGTACGCCGCCATTTTTGGCCATATGACCACCATAATCCAACAGATGACTTCGTCCACACAGAGGTTATTTAGCAGGAGTTCAATGTGTTAATTACTTGAAATATTCGTAATAATTGTAGGTATCACCAAATGATCAGCGATGTTCGCGAGTTCATCAAATTGCAAGAGGTGCCCAATGAATTGGCCGAACGCGTGCTCGATTATATTACGGTAGCCCAGTTTTTACTTGAGATATATTACGGTAATTTACTTTTTACTCGGTTATATAACCGTATTCACTTCAATCCCATTATATTACCGTATCCACTTATTAAAACACAAATTATAATTGTCTTATTTTTATTCATTTTCTGAATTTAGAGTACATGGGCGATGAACAAAGGCATTGATACAGCAAAAGTGCTCAGTTTTTGTCCCAAGGATATGCGGGCGGACATTGTAGGAACAGCACAGAAAAGAAACTGTTTCAAAGGAAATGATTTTTTCATTCAGTGTGTGCACATGAACAGGAACGTGTTCAACGAGCACAGCTGTTTCAAGGCAGTGCAAACATTTTGTTTTAAATCAATGCCAAAATTTGTGTTTGTTTTGGTTCAGTTAGCTTCTGAAGGGTGCCAAAGAGCCTTTGCCACCAATTTGGATACAATTCATGCTGCTCCAGGTGCTAAATTTGTTTTCATTACTTTTTCAATTTCCATTTTAGGCGACCTTCTCTACCACACAGGTGCCGTTGCCCCCCCCTTTGTCAAATTCTTTTTCCTTCTCCTTTTCCCTCTCCTTTTTCCTCGTCTTTTTCCTCTTCTTTTTCCTCTCCTTTTTCCTCGTCTTTTTCCTCTTCTTTTTCCTCTCCTTTTCCCTCTTCTTTTCCCTCTCCTTTTCCCTCTCCTTTTTCCTCTTTTTTTTTCCTCTCCTTTTCCCTTTCCTTTTTTCCTCATTATTTTCTTAATTTTTTTCCAGGCGAATCCGTTGATGCCCTTTGGTTTTTGGTGCTCGGTTCGCTGGAAGTGATTCAGGTTTTGAAAGTTTTGGCTTTTCATCATTTTTCATGAGTTCGATATTCAGGACGAAGAGGTGGTCGCCATTTTGGGTAAAGGCGATGTGTTCGGTGACGAATTTTGGAAGAACACCAAAACGGGACAGTCGGCGTGCATTGTCCGTGCATTGACATATTCCGACTTGGTCGAAAATTTATTTAAAAAATATTTAAATTTTAAGTTTTTTAGCATTTTATAAAGCGGGAACATTTGCTGCAGTACGTTCGTTCTTTCCGTTGTTCTTTCTTTTGCCCATTGTTTGCCCTTTTCTTTTTTTCAGAGTGCTCAACTTTTACAAGGCATTCGCCAATTCTTTTGCCCGTAATTTGGTCCTCACTTATAACCTAACGAATCGGGTGGCCAAACAAAGCTCAAAAGATTGAATAACAATTGATTGACAAATTCAGCTAAAATTCCGAAAAGTGTTGGACGTGAAGAGGGAATTGGAGTTGGACGAACGGCGTAAAAACGAAAAATTGGAAATTCCAAGTGACCACCCAATCCGAAAGTTATTACAACGAATGCATGAAAGACATGCCGGTGGGCAATCATCAATCAGTTTATTTGAATCACATTTTGAATACTATTGCTAATCAGCAGTTGATTTATTGCTGTTTCAGTCCGTTTGCAATCGACGAGGGGCGACGAATCAGACGAAGCATTTCATTCGGTGCAAAACGAGGCGAACTCAATGATGGAGGACATGCATGGAAAATTCAGGAACATGGACGGAGTGGTGGAGAAGTTGGGCCAAATCGAGCGAATGTTGGCCCTTTTGGTGGGAGGTCGTCAAACGAAAGAAGGCAAGCGAAAAGGGGACAAATCCCGGTGGAGATGAGGGGACGGAAGGAATTGGAGAAAGCATAAAGAGGATGAACAATGGGGAAAGGGGGTGGGACATATTTGGTAGGGCATAAAGAGAGTGCCAATGTGGGGGGGGGGGCGGGAGGAATAATGTAAATGAGGAAAGGGGGCGGGACATATTTGGGAGGGCATAAAGAGAGTGCCAATGTGGGGGGGGGCGGGAGGAATAATGTAAATGAGGAAAGGGGGCGGGACATATTTGGGAGGGCATAAAGAGAGTGCCAATGTGGGGGGGGGGGGTAACGCAAATGGGGAAAGGGCGCGGGACATATTTGGGAGGGCATAAAGAGAGTGCCAATGTGGGGGGGGGGGCGGGAGGGGTAATGTAAATGGGGAAACGGGGCGGGACATATTTGGGAGGGCATAAAGAGAGTGCCAATGTGGGGGGGGGGGAGGGGTAATGTAAATGGGTGCGGCACAACATTTTCAAGAAATGATTTTTTCCCCCTTTCAGAGATTCCCCAATTTGCGACTGTTAGCACTCATGGCCAACCAATTGTTGTTCAGCATTTGCCCAATGTTTCACACCATTCCATGTCCTTTGATCATCCCAATCACCAGCAGCAACAACAACAGCCCAGCTCAAGCACTCTTTACCGATCGGCTATTCGGACAAATGCCAACTTCAAAATTGGCAATAAAATGCCATCCCTCTCAATGGAAAAGCCGGAAATGGGAGAGAACAAAAGTGGAGGGATAGGGCCAAGGAGTGAGTTAAGGAAAATGGTCAAATGTTGTTTTAAATAAATTACAGAAAATTGGAAACTAACAGAATTCAGATAAAGTGAGTTAATGGGTGTCGAATTTTGAAATGTTTTTTTTTGTGTTTGCATTTGGTTTTCAAATGGAAAACATTTTCTTTTGCGTGTTTCCTTTTTTAGCTCTTTTTTCTACCGTATTCTGTCTAATTCATGCCCCACAATTACAGTAGTACCCCCGTTGCGTCTCAACGACGATACCGTACCTCCGACTCCCACGGGCGATGTCCAAATGCTCAACAGTCAACAACAACCCCAGCACTACAAATACCACCAGCATCAGCAGCGTCAACAATTGTTCCAGCAGCAGCATCGTGTTCCGTCCATCGAACGCTGTCCGTGCTGCAGCAACAGTCCCCATCAACAACACATTGCACCGGTTGACGCGCCTTCGCAAGTGCCACGCATTCTGATCGATTCACGAGGCATGGAACAGCAACAGCAGCAACGGTACTACAGAAGGAATGGTGACCACGGTAAAGAGGAGGAAACGGTAGCCGTAACGGAATCCGAAACGGCCGGCGATCGTCCCACACCGCCGCCATTGATGAGGAGATTCTAAGCTTCGATCCTCAACAGTGATTCTTTCATTTTCCAGTGTTTGGGAAAACCATCGAAATTGTTAGAAAATTTTGGGTGTCTAAAAATTGAGAGGCCAATGATATGTTTTAGAGAACAACGGTCGGAGCAGGACAATATCCTGTGGCTCATCAATCATACGCACTCAATTGGCCGAGTCTGATACATACAGTAGTACGTAGCATTTTCCAGGATATTTTCCGCAACCATTCAACTTTTTTTCTAACAATTTCATTTTCTGGGCATTTTCCTTTTCCTTGTTTATTTCTGTTCTTGGCTCAAACATTATCTTATTTCATTTTAAATATTTTGAAAAATGTTATATAAAAGTTAATAATTTCGACCATCACCAAATAAAATAATATTTATTTTTCAAATATACAAATTAAGAAATTTGGCTTGTTTTTTAGTTGCTCTTCTTTTTACATTTGCTTTTGATGAGTTTGTTTGACCTGCTGTCACAGATGCGTGTCGTCCGTCGATTGTCCCAAATGTTCGTTTGCTTTCATTGTCACCAACATTTCCATTTTCTTTTCACTCTCTCAAATGCGTTTCAAATTTATTTTGGCATTTCAAAATGCCAACTTTCGCTTCGCTTACCCCCTTTGTCGCCCCCAATTGGTGCGCCTTCTGCTGATAGTGCGCTGCTGCTCTGTGCCGACCCAATCGTTATCAGTTCACAAATCGGCACTTTTGAGCTCGAATTGGCCGTAAGTCCGTTCTGTGCATTTCTTTTGCTCCGATTCGAATAGTGCCGGTGTCGGTGCCTTTGTTGTCGGTACTTTTCAGGACAAATCAATTTTTGGTATGAGTCCAAACTGAACATACAGAAAAAAGCATTAGTAAAAAAAATTTGTAAATGTTGAAATTGCCTTGTTAGAATCATCAGAACAAATGTTTGTCTGTATTTTGAGCACAAAAAACAATAGGCCATAAAACCGACGTAACAATTGATCAACGACAGAATGTCCAGCAGATTGGCCAAATTCATGTAAAACACGGAATGGACGTCGTTGGTGAAAATGCCATTTAAAATTGTCAGAATGCCCTGCGGCAATTCCGTCATCTGAATTATCATAACCCAAAAACCATTTGCAAAGACGATGTACAAGTATTACCAAGAAAACACCCAACATGACAATGAGAGTGAATGTTGTCCGGTCATAGTTTTGCATCTTTTTGCATTTGTCCCTCAGCAGAAGTGCCCTTTTGGCATTGTTTTCTCTCAATTTGAACATCAATGCCATGGTGAACCAAAGAAGCAAAAAGCAGGGAATTGCCTGGGGAATTTGCTAATTTTCAATTTTCCCTTTGGGCCTCTCACTTTGAGCACAATGCCAATAATGAACAAATTTGTCTTCAAATAATGGCAATGGTCAGTTCGCGCCCATTCCGAAATATCCACAGTGAAAAAAATTGTGCCGTCAGAATAGCGAAATTTGACCACTTCGTGGACGAGGTAAGTGGGCACACAAAACAGAGCGACCAGCACAGTGACAAGTGCAAAGATTTTCCTAAAAGTGAGTGTTTTATACGTAAGAACTAAGAAGTAAATTCAGAAAAAAGTATATGAAAAGAACATTTTCCTCTCTCTGCAACATTGGCCCTGTGGCGCAATGGATAACGCGTCAGCCTACGGAGCTGAAGATTGCAGGTTCGATCCCTGCCAGGGTCGCATCGTCTTTTTTACTTTTTTTTTGATTTTTTTTTTTTACAAATATAATATAAATATTTGGTTTGTTAAATACAAAAAAAATGAATGAACTTACCATGCCATTGCCGGCTGCACAATCATTGAGTACGGTTGGCTCATCACTCGCCAACGGATCAATGCCATTGTGACGCATGTGTACAAAGTGATGGTGTGCAGGCAGATGGACACGGTGGCATGGAAGTGGAGATAAGTGGCCCAAAAATGGCTGGAATTGGCACTTTTTCATTGGATTTTCGTCATTAATCCCTAACTCAAAATTCACCTAATTTTCGTTGCGTATATTTTTGCATAAACTTCGAAATACAAAATGTACACCAAATAGGTGGACATTGTGCAAATGTCACAGATGGCAATGCCTATCAAACAGTTGTTAATGGCACAGCGGCGCATTCGCCGTCGAGTGAGCACCTAAAAGGTAATTAGTTAATTGAAAAGAAAGAGACGTTAATTAAAAGATTACAATAAAACACTTGCCAATATATGGACAAGATTGGCCAAAATGCCAAGAGGGCAAATGAGCAAGCAGAGGTAGGCATGCAAGTAATTATTGTACAATTGCGATACGGTAGCCAACCATTGGATAACGGTCAGTTGGAGCGTGGAGTTGCGGCTGAACAGTTCGGGGGTCGCCTCACAGAGGTCCTTCACCAAAAAGTCCATCCGCAAAGTTTTAATTGAATTTTGAAAAAGTTTTATTTCTTAATTTATTTTGTAATTCAACTTTTAAAAACGATAAATGAAAATAATGCATTTTGAATTAATTACAAAAAGATTTAAATATTAAAACGTAAGGGAAAAGGGATGAATCAGCGAATAGCCAAAATCAGTGAGTGCCGTTTAATGAATGAATGAATGTCCCCGCCCCTCGCCTTCCACGGTGGCCAGGAAAACGCCGGGGGCAGGGAATATTTGTTTAGCTAAAAGGTTTTTTGGCGGTGCAATGCCATTAGGGGACAAATGTTGGGCAAAAGAAGCCTTAAGTGTAATTATGCACACATTTTTATTCGTCTGCGAGCGCATTGAAGAAGCCTTTGTGTTTTTTCCGTCCGCCGATAGGCACAAAACAACGAACGACAGAAGGGGCCCAGCGGGGGGGGGGGGGGAGGCAAATTCATTCATTTTTATTTATTCTATGTAAAATGAAACAATAAAAGTGGGGGGGGGAGGGGGCGGGAGAGAGAAGTGGAGAGGCAAAAAAGAGAGAAAACTCCAAAGGAAAGAAAGTGCTTTTGGACTTTTGGCCATGCCAATTTTTTTTTTTGTTTCTTTTCATTGTCCAAAGAGCACAGAATAAACACAACACAAAAAGTGATGACAATAAAAAAGACCAATTAAAAAGGAATGTTTCAAATAGTCGATAAATTTGTTCAGTTTTATTTAACTTTTAAGGCTTTTGCAGTGATTTTTGGCCTCCTTTGAAATTTCACTGCCCACACTCTCTGTTGAATTAATTGCTTACATTGCAAAACGGAGAATATTCACTGTTTGTAACTAATTGGGTTTGGCGATTTTCCAGGAAATTGGGGCCAAAATTCATACGAAAGGACGAGAAACAAATATATTTAATTAGGATGAAGCCATAGCCAACACGAGGAAATAAGAAACATTGAATTTTACAACTAATTTTAATTTTGCACTTTATTTTTTTGTATGATATTTTTAATCGATGAACAAAAAAATTATACGAAAAAACCCGATCGATCTATTCGGTACTCAAAGATACCAACAAAAAAAAAAAGAGAGAAGAAAAGAAACATTTACGAAGAAGGACTTTTTTTTTTTTTATTTATTTCATTTGAGAAAGGAAATTTTCATCATAAATTATTTTGTGAAAAATTAGCAAATGGTAGAATGGAAAAGTCTTAAAACTGCCAATTTACTGAATTTTCGAAAAATTTAGTTATAACTTTACGATAGCCCTTGAATTGATAGTTTGCTAAATTTTAAGAAAAAGACATTGTTTTTAAAAGTTGTGGCCAAAAAAGTTGAAAAATAGCCATAACTCTTGAAAAAGTAAGATATTTAAAAAAATTGTAAGGCTGATAAACGAGCCAAGAGCTAAGGTATAAATACCAAGATTACTTAATTTGGTTGCTTCTGAGAAAAGTTATGACTAAATTTATTCGAAAATTCAGTAAAATTGGCAGTTTTTAATAAACGCGCCAGCACCTGGAAAAGCAATGCACAGAGAAACGAAAAAACCATATGAGATTTACTTAAAACTAAAGACCGGCTCGGTCAGATTTTTTTGATTTTTTACCGAAAAATCGAAAACCGAAAAGACAAGTTTGAATTTAGACAAAAACAAAAAAGCGACATCGCATGTTATAAATAAGGACATTTTTTAAAACGCGGAAAGTCTTTTAATTTCTTTATTCTGCTATTATATGAAGTGATTTCATACGGAACATTTTTTTTCTTTGCAATTAAAATCAATCCACGAAATTGCCGGGGGGGGGGGAGGAAATGCCGAAAAAAGAAAGGAACTAAATTCGTATTTTGCCGTCACATGAATTTTCAGCGTTTTAATCCGCTTAATGTCTTCCGATTTTTTTGACTGATCTTTTTTTGTCCCACTCAAATACGAAAGCGGAAATGAAATTAAGTGAAGAAGCATCTGAAAGCAGAGATGCCAATTGATCCATTTCTAAGAAAAGTTCTTATTTCAAAAAATCAAAATTTCCCGGTGGGGCACGTCTACGGCACTGACAGACTCTTACTTTTTCAAAATTCAAAATTTAATGTGTAATTTAAGTGCCCATAAAATAAATGCAATAGAGATAATAAATATGCTGCAAACAGTTGATTTTGTTGGATTGGAATCGCATTTAGAAAAATGCCCTTATCCTTGACCCCAAATTCTTATTTTTGACCAAAGATGTGCTTATTTCGGAAAAATTTCGATGCTTATTTATGCTCATTGATATGAAATATGCTTCACATTTTTAGTTGATGGACATCTCATATTGAGCTATTGTCACTTCTGTGATGGCATTTCTTTTCTGAAATTCGGACGAATGAACCAATGCCATTTCTATGACATTCCTAAGTTTCCTAACACAATAATAAAATATCAAATTCCTGCTTAAATTTTCAAAGTTTTAAGGCTCACCTTTTTTTTGAACAAAAATTGCCAGAGACGGTAAATTTATCAAATGAAAATTTACCAATGCCAAAGGCAAAAAAGGAGAAACTCATTAGCAGGACAAATACCAAAATTGAACTATTTCTCACAGATTTATAAAAGTGTGAGAGAATCCGTTACGTTACAGATTTTTTGTATTACGACTTTTTGAATATTTGATAGAAACTTTCCCAAAAGTACAAATTTGATTAAAAATTGGGACAATTACTCAAAATTAAAGATTTCGTTTAACTGCGAATTAATGAAATTAGCCGAATAGCCTACGAACGATGGGAATAAGTCAATGCCAAAAAAAGGAAAGGAAAGGAGGGGGCGGAGGAAGGGAAAAGAGCGAATAAGGAAATGAGCAATTTAAAAATAAAATAGAACTGAAGCCAAAAAATTCACAATTTATATTCATCCACCCGATTTCTGAGTAAATTAAATTGTGCCCAATAATTTGGGCCATTTAATCACATTTCCATTCTGAGAAAGCATTGGACGCTTCGCTCCATCGGAGCGGTCCTTCGGCCGAACCTCGGCACCCTTTGCCACTCGGCCGAGTCGACCAAAACCGTGGTCGGCCTGCGGGTTGGTCCATTCAAAGCCTTACCAAAATACTTCATTTTTTCAAAGTGCGCCTTAACAAAATTGACAGTCGGAGGGGGGGGGGGGATAAAAATAAAAAAAGAAAGGCGAAAGGGACAATTAAATTGAATTTGGGAAGCGAAGCAAACGAAGGAACACGCGGACAAAAGGGGACTAATATTTGCGGGAAGGGGGGGGGCATAACAAAACAGTGGTGAACAACAACGGCACAGCACGAACGGGCACCCCCCGTCCATTATTCCATTAGCCGTTTTTTACCCCTTTCGCTCTTCCCCAACCCTTGGGCCATCATTTGTGTTCAATGCATCGGTAACAAACGAAGAGATTATGGAAGCCAAAATCAAACAGAAAGTAATAATGAATGGTAAAGGAACAGAAAATGACAAATTTGGCTGAGTGTTCAGAAAAGAAGATGGATAAATAAAAAAAAGAAAAGATGACAATTAACAGAAATGCCCGGGGTCGTTTTTGAGTGCCAGGCTCATTTTAAGCCATAAGTCTTTTCTTTGTTAGACAATTGGCATAAAATAGAATAATTTACTAAAAATATAAAACAAAACCCTGGGGTTTCACGGTTTTCAGACTGCATTTTTTCCGTAGGTATTGTAGATATTGATCAAACGTATTAATTTCAACAACCCGAAACTAAATGCTTATTTGTTAGTGTTATGAATTAGAGAAATTTAAAAAAAAATGAATTTTTGAATTTATATTAGCCGGCCAATCAGTCGCCTTAATTAAAAATATAATTGATTGATAAGAGGACGAAAAAATTCAATGATGGTTATGTTGGAAAAGCTAATTGTAAGAACAAAAGATATGTTAGATTTGTTTATTTTGCCAAAACTTTAAAAATAAAAGAGAAGGGTAAAACCGCTGCCATTCAAATGCCGAAGCAATGCCATCAATGCCATGCCATGCCTTTCTCCCCTTTCCCCCCCCCCCCCCCCCCCCTCCCGTCGGCCCCTCTTCAAAAGCGGAAGTAAATTTTGACCTGTTTTTTTTTCTACATAATTTATGCGCGCAACTCAGCTGCTTCCATGAAAATTCACGTTTCCTGAACGCAATTATTGCCTTTGTTTTTTGTTCTCACGACATATTCCACCAAAATTGGCAGTTCAAATGAAATAAAAAAAGCTTTTCAATTTTTAATTTCATGGCCTTATGAATTGCAGACAAAATGTAAAAAAATAAGTTAAATAATACAATTTTTTAGAAAACAAATAAATGATTATATTAACTGGTGTCACTTAATAAAAAGCCATTGAATAGGACAAGCTGTTTTTTGAATATTTTTCAGTCTGTGGCGTATAAATGATGGATAGGCGGCCATCGAAAGTATGACAAAAAAGCGAAGGAGAAGCCGAACGAAGAAAGGCCCCTCGGGGGTTGAAAAAGTCACACGAAGAGATGCGTTTGAATTGAAAAAAAGAAATGATTGACGGGAAATCATTCTGTAGAACTTTAGAGGAACCACCGATTCAATCCAAAGAGTCTTTTGGGAGTTGGAAACCCAAAAGAGGCATGGATTTGTTCGTCATTCAGCAGCAGTTTTTTGTTGTTTTTTAAATAGCCTGGGAATATCCGATAAAAAGTAAAGGTAAAAAATTTTAAAATTACGAATTTTAAGAAAAAAGGAAAGCACTCAAAATATAATACGGCCTCTATTTTTAGATTTTTATTTCCTGAGCTCCGAGGCGTCTGAAATAATAAAAAATATTTTTAATGGATGTTATATCATTAAGCTACTTTTCGAGTTATTTAGCTCTGATTTTCAAGTTTTATTTTTTGAAATTAAAAACTTCAAAATTTTAAATATTTATTTTTTATCGTTTGCCAAAATTTTTTTAAACAAAAGGCATCCTATGAACCATTGTCCCCCGCCCTTAAAAACAATTTTCGAAATTAAAAACTCAACCAAAAAATTATAAAAAATATCTAAACTTTTCCGAAAATAATAGAGTGATGCAGGGAATGAACAATCCTACACTAAATAGAAACACAATTATTAGCATTATTACCACCTTTTTCCCCTTTTGAGCACTTTTTTGTGCTTTAAGAACTTAAACTTAGAGAGGCGAGTAATAAACACTCAAGCTTGTGAAAAAGCATTCAAAATAAGCAAATTTGTGAGTATTCATTACCTATTTAAAAGCATTTTTGTGATGGCTGTTTAAGTATTATTTTTTTTTGTTCACCAATAAACAAATATGAAACCCCTGATAATTGAGCAAAACAAAAAAAAACACGCAGGTTATTCAAGACTTTAAATTATTTACAAAAGAATTGAAAGACAAAAAAAGACTTTTGGTAAACGAAAATATTTCAATGAATTCGCTTTAATATTTAAGTGTTTCTTCCTTTTTGTCACTTGTAAAAAATTGTTCAGGCGGAAGGCCACAGAATGAATGAAAAATGATGGGAAACAAAAAAAAAAATGGGAGACGAAATGAAAGGAGGCAATGGCCACGAGGGATTTTGGGGAACAGGACGACTCGCCGACGACGACTCGCCGAGGACGACTCGCCGACGACGACTCGCCGAGGACGACTCGCCGATAAGATGACTCGCCGACGGAAGACTCGCCGATAATATTCAAAAAAATTAACAATATTTCTTAAACAAATTCAGCGCAAATAAATAATATGCGCCAAGCCGCGCAAGTATGTCATAATAGCATTTCTGTTTTTCAACGAATTTAAATGGAATGCCGAAGCTTGCAAAGGGAAATTAAAATTTTTTGGCTATGCTCACCCGCATATTTGGAGATTCATTGATGATTTGAGAAAGAAACAGAAAGGCATAGATGCGTATTTTGAATAAATGTCCGTGGCCAGGAAGGCCCATCAAACAGGACCAGATACAATAAGCAGATGAACGGATTCTCATAAGGAGTAAAATTATTCATTGAAAACATTATGACATACTTGGCGCATATTATTTATTTGCGCTGAATTTGTTTAAGAAATACTATCTTAATCAACCTTTTGTTTTATTTAATTTTTTTGAATATTATCGGCGAGTCTTCCGTCGGCGAGTCATCTTATCGGCGAGTCGTCCGTCGGCGAGTCGTCGTCGGCGAGTCGTCTGTCGGCGAGTCGTCGTCGGCGAGTTGTCAAGAAAAAAAAATAGGAAAAAACAGACATTAAAATATGTCAAAAGGTATAAAATTAAATGAAAATAAATATTTGATTATGCCAAGGCAAATTCCCACAGGGCAATAAATCCTCTTCAAAAGAAAATGCGACTCAAAAAGCAAAGAAAAGAATGGCATTTAATAAGAAAAGGCAACAAGCAAAAGTTACAGTTGACTGTTGTTCAAATAACAAAATGCTCATTTTCAATGCTATTCAATTCAAAATAATGCAAAGTCCTAAAAAATTTTCGGTAATTATTTGTTTATTTGGCTACCGATTTGACTGACGAAAAGCACAAAAAACCCTAATGGTTTCTTTTTTCAACAATCAGCAGAACCCATGAGCCGCAAGCCCTGAGCTAAAAAGACAGTCTTACATTTTGTATTTATTGTTTTAATTGGACGCGAAGAAAAACAAAAAAAATTTATTAGGCCTTCTCCGCCAATAAGCTTGCGATTTGTGCCGATTGTAATGAAGCTTTTCTCTGTTCAGACCACGACTTTTGGATTCGATTCACCTGAAATTGTCGCAAAAGAATTACCTTTGAAATATACCGCTCATTTATTATAATTTAATTTTAGAATAACAATATTAGTATGAATTATAAAGAAATATGCAATAATAATAAATTTTAAAACAATAAATGCACCTGTCGAATGCGTGCCTTTTTCTCGCACATATAAAAACAAAAGAGCATCGGAATTACCGTCAAAATGCCCAACGGACCGACCAATGCCGCCTAATGAATTGCATTGGTTTCTTTCCCCTTTTTGGTGATTATTTGTTTAATTAAGTGCCTTTGTGTTGTAGAATCTGTACACGTCCTCCACTTTTAACGTCTCACAAAAATCGCCGCTGTATGGCGGGGGGCACTGACAGTGCTGCTAAAGGAAAGGCATTAAACCACCAATGGAAAATGCCATTTGTGGGGGGTGTTGTTGCACCTCAACCGAGTGCTCTTCGCCCCCATTTCGGCACTTTGGGTGGTCGCAAAGGTCGCCCAAATAATTGTCGTTGCATTGGACGCAGCTAAAAACGAAACAAACAATGGGACGAACGAACGAATGGCAAAATGAATAAAATGAATAATTTCCATTTGTCAAATGCCTTAAATTGCTCTGCCGCTCAAAGCCTTTGCAGAACATTTTGCGTTCGCAATGCTCGCCAAAATAATCCAATTTGCACACGCATTTGCGAAGCACAGTTTTCCCATTAATACAACTTTAAATTTGCAAAATGTGCGTTAGATTTTTCATTGAAAATGCTTTAATAATTTATTAAATTTTATTTAAAATGTTTTAAATTAATTTAATATAAATAATTAATGTCCATTATGTTGTGCTTCTTTCTCCCTGCCAACATTATTTGCTGCTGTTTCGAATTGCTTTTCCTTTGGTCGGGCTGAGAGATTTCCCTCTGAAAGGCGTACAGTCGACGGGCGAAGTCGACACTTTTTGAATTGACTTTGGGGCAAAGGAAAAACAGAAAAAGGAGGGCAATAAAAGGGAATATTTTGGGGGAAAACTGACACATAACGAAAAAATAAAACAAAAAATGCTAAAAAAGAAAAATTGGATAAATAAAATGTTCAACAATGGAATGTTTTGGAAAAAAAACAAAATTATATACCACTAAATTAATGAAATGAAAAAAAAAGAAGTACATTTTGTGAAAAAAAGTAAAATCTTTTCTAAACTTAAAGAATTTATTAGAATTTTTTCAAGCGAAATAAATTGATTTTTGAGGGACGAAGAATTGAGCAGCAAAATACCCAAACAGAAGGAACAACGAACCGGTCGGAATTTGTTAAAAGGAAAATAAAAGTGTAAAAGGCAAAGAAAACGAACAAAATGTGACCTTTTACATATAAATGAGGCCAAATTGTAGTGAAGCTCTAGACAGAAAATTCCAAAGATCGAGACCGAGACTTAATCTCGAGACTCAAGATTTTTTTCATAAATTTTTCTTTTACTTAAAAATTTTGAAAAAATAAAAAAATATATCTAAATATTTGTCGGAGTTTTTTCATAAAAAAGAGAATAACATTTGTATTCAATTTTGGATTCTATTTGAACCCGAAAACGTATGTTGGTGATTTTTATGATTAGCCGACATTTGGTGCGCTGGCATTTGCGGCGCCCAGCTAAAACGACACTTGCGGCGTTACACTTGCGGTGCCGACATTTGTGGTGTGAATACTTGCGGCGTTGACACTACAATACAGTATGCACAATTCAATTTGAACAAAATAAAATTTGAATTTAATTCATAAAAATTGATCACCCCATAATGTTGCCATTTCGGTGGAAAGCGTTAAATTAAGCCAAACTCTTTTTTTTTGTATGTATACTTTGAAAAAATTAAAAGCTGAAGTCTGCGCCGGGAATGTCTCGCCGCAATATTTGGCGTCGCAACGCAATAATCGGCGCCGCAAGTGTTGTTTTAGCTGGGTGCCAAAAATGCATGCGCCGCAAGTCTCAGCGCCGAAAATGACGCACAAATTTTCATAAAGCAAGTCAATTTATGTGGCGACTTTCAAAAACCCCAAATTTTGTAAGAAAGAGAAGTTTCACTTTTTTCCCCCTAATTGGTGCACCAATTATCGTTCGCTTGGCAATTGCACACGATGTTTGGCCCTATTTAACTCCTTTTCATTCGCTAGGAAGTACGGGTTTATTGTGATGTTAGAAATTTCGAAAAAAAGCGTTCATAATTAGGTGCTGCTAATGTTCGTTCAACTTTGAGTAATGAATGCCGACCAACTTCAGCAGAAATTTGAACAAAACAATGCATCCTTAGCCGATGATTGCCTTGCGGCGGAAGAGGCCACCAATGACCGCGTCTATAACATCGTCCGCGCCGCGCAACTTTCGCTGGCACTGATCACCAATTTGCTGCTGGTTCAAGTCGTGCTTTGCTACAAGCGGAGTCTGATCACTTTGCACTCCAACCTTTTGGTTATCGGTTCAATGTCGGTTCTCCCCAAAGTCTGTTCAGATTCTGATCAGCAGTGTGTTGGTTTGTTACGCTTTTCTCAGCTGCTCATTCATTGTCATGAATTCCAAAAATTTTGTTCGTATTTTTTTTCCCTTATTTTACGACTTTTTCCCGCCTCGCTTTGCTCAAAGGTATTAGCTTTGTCCTACAAAAACCCTTGCGACTGTTTGTCCCCCGTTTGGTTGGTTTACGCTGTCCGAATGCCCTTTTATATATATATCGCCGGCTCGTCAATGCTTCATTTTGCCATTATGGTCGAAAGGGTCCGTGCCACCCTTTTTGTGCGAAACTGAGAAAGAAGGTCGCAAATTTGGCATTGTGCATGTTTCTGTTCGCGGTAAGCTTTGACCAAAATAAAGTTGCTAGGCCTTTGCCTTAAGTAAATGAGCAAATTTCCATGGAAAATAAATTTAGGGACCAAAATAATACGCAAATATTTTAAAGAATACAATGTTTTTTTAATTTAGAAATTTCTGACTTTGGCATTCTGTGCCTATGTTTACGCCACTTCCAAAATGGATGTCCAACTGACGGGTAAACCGATGGTTTACTTCACATTGACCAGCAAATTCAACTCTGTCCAGCTGATTTACGTGCATTATTTCTTCCTCTTTTCGGTCGCGGATTACTTTTTGATCAGAATGAACAGCAAATTGAGTAAATTGTCAGTGTTAATTGTATAATTAATTAATTATGCATTTGGCTCATTAATGAGGTATTTAAATCTTTTTCAACAATTCAGCTCCAACAAAGTGCAGCAGGATTATTCCCTGAGCAGAAACTATCAACGAAAAACCTTCTGACCATGCGCATCATTTTCCCGTTGGACAACTGTTTTCAACATTTTGAAAACCCCTCCTGCGGCTGACCAATTAATTAGTTGCTAATTAAGCTGCTCCTTGTCCATGCCATCATCACTTTGGCTGTTTCCAATCTTTCATTTTCCGAAAGCCAAAATGATGAAATTTGAAATGAACACGAAGAAACAGACAGATGCTTATTTTGACCAATTACAGTATCAGTGGAAATGAACAATTGTGAAAATGATGGCGTTTCATTGTTATAAAACCCATTCATTTGTCTGTACTTTTTCACTTTTTCTCCCATTTGCCATAATTTAATTCGTCCCATTCTTTCGGGAAAGTTCACCCACGATTCTGCACAATTATGGCAGCTGCTGACAGTGCGTATTTCACGCACTTTTCCAATACAAAATCGCAGATGAAAGCTGCCAAAAACCCTTGGAAATTCGCCATATTATTATGTCTTTTGGTGCCAAATTTCGCGTTAAAAAGGAACCTCCGCAAAATGCATCGCCAGGGGCCAATCACAATTACTCACGACAAACGACAGAGACAAACGACAATTTGTTGTAGAATACGGCGTTTGTCGTCTATCTCCAATCACAATTAAAAATTTCGTCGTTTGTCATTTGCCTCCCGAATTTTGTCGTTTGTCGTCCAAAATTAGGCGTTTATCGTTTGTCGTTAGTAATTGTGATTAAATTCAAGACAAACGCAAATTCCAGTCGACAAATGACAAATATCTGAGGGGTGCTCAACACCGCCCCTCAAATTTGTCGTTTGAGAATTTTTACCTTAAAAAGCACTTATTTTGGATCATATATTAAACATAAAGCAGTGCCTTCAAAGAAAAATTAGTTCATTTCGACCAATCCCGAACGGTAACCCAAAGTTGTAAATTCCAGAAAATTATCCACTTTTTTGTCCCAATTTGGGTTCTAAACTCCATCACAATGGATGGAAAAGGTTTCCGAAACATGATCAGTGAAACAAAAAGAACAACGAAAAGTATTTCAGACATTAGTGTAATGTCCTTATTAAAGCACAACTCAATAGGGATGAACCAAAGAAAGACAAATTTTTTGTTTGTAATCTTATTCTCTTTGGTGATTTTGGTCTAATATTGTTTGAAACAGACGAATTCAGGGGCATACCTAATACTGAAAGATTATTTTTCGCTTGGTTTTACTCCTCTACCCCGTTTGCCCCTTCCCAAGACCTGTTCAAATCACTTTATTGCATTACATAACATAGAACAACAATACATACATTTGCAACAACAAAAGAACATACAAAGTGATGATCACAGAAATTTACATACACATAAAATATTTAACATCATTGGGTTGCACAAAGACAAATTGATGGGAATGGGATAAGATCCTATGAAGATTGTGTTGGAGTGACGCATCCTTCCATCAGACGTTGTATTCGATCAGCAAGTTCTTGCGGCGAACTTTCAGTCTCCCTGGAACCACTCGAGCTTGAAGGCGGTGGCTGCTGGGTCCGGCGTGTTGGTTCATGCACGGTCACCTGGTCCATCTTGGGTCCTCGGCGCTGGGATCGAAGGCGTCGCAGGAGATCGCCACGTTCGCGTTCTCCTCTGGACCGATCACTCCATTTGGTGGGAACATGTTGAGCGCTTCGGTGTGCAAACGTACTACCCATATGCAGTGAGTGGCCTTGTTGTCGAACGGTCTATTGAAGACGACCTTCCAGGTGGGCATTGTTTCAATGTCTTCTGCTGGAGGGATTTGCGCCATTGTTGTTGTTGATGATGCGCATGGTAGCTGAAAATTTTAGAAACAATTAGTGACATTGTTCTAAAATAATTGTCCCAAAAAAGAGTCAATCTTCTTTTACATTTACCCCTCCCTCCTCACTGTTCTTTTCTTTTTTTCTTTTCTGTTCCCTTCCCCATCCCCCCCCCCCCCCACTTTTAGCAGCTGATTTGCACTGTGTTTACAAAAGGTTCGTTTCCGTGTGACTGGAGGCCATCGGCGCCCCCCCCCCCCGCCTGGTGGAGACGGTGGCGGTTGGAACGTTGTCGGTGGAGGCGTTGGCGGTGGGGGCGTTGGCGCCCGGTTGTTGGCGGCGGAGGTGGCTGGAAACGGCGAAGTAAACGAGCAATCCTTCGACCAATGCTGCGGTTTCGACGGAGTCGAGCTCGACGAGCAGCGCGAAGACAGCGCGCACGAAGGATAGCACGACGAACAGCTCGACGGCGATTGGTTCGAATTTTTGAAATCATGCTGATGTCGATGAAGCAAAAAAGAATAATATACAATATATAGATGATTAAAGGCATTTTTTTTAAATGAGGAAAAATTGGCATGTTAAAAATATTGCTTCTAACATTGTACCATATAAATGTTATTTTTGAGATAGCCGGTGATGCCGATAGGCGCCACCGGGAAAATTTTGAAAATTTATGACCGTTTTATTAACAGATTTTCCCTAAAAATAGTCAGTTTTCAGGTGACAACCGTAAACAAACCATACAAAATTTTCAAATTTCCCCGGTGGTGCCTATCGGCACAACCGGCCCCAACCCTAAGAACTCCCGCTTTTAGCACAAAAATAAAAATTTGCGGGAGCGGGAAACGGGAGTTCAAAAAAAGCGGGACAGGAGCTCCGCACGGGAGTCCCTCGTTTTTCCCGCTCCCACAAAAACTACCGTCCGGGCAAAAAAACGGGAAACCGAGTACTAACAACTGAGAATCGGGACCGGGCGAAATGGGGATCGGCCAGAGGGAAGACGAAAGACCAATAAAAATATAATCCAAACCGCGAAATCGGAATCAAATCAAATCTAATCTATCTCATCTATATAATCTATGAATGAATTACAAAAAAGGGAGGGAATGAATATGGGACTGAAATGGGAAATGACAAAAACATTCGTGCAAATATGCATATCAAAAAGGGTCAGATATTTACGCTGCCGTACGATTCGTCCGGACGACGATTCGTCCGGCAACGATTCGTCCGGCAACGATTCGTCCGGACGACGATTCGTCCACCCAGCCAAAAACGTACGATTCGTCCGCCCAGTAAGAAAACTACGATTCGTCCAAACGACAATTCGTCCGGCAACGATTCGTCCGCTCACTAAAAAAGTGACGATTCGTCCGCCCAGCAAGAAAACTACGATTCGTCCGGTAAATTCGTCCGCCCGCCTAAAATATATCCATCCTTTTCCTTCCTTAGCCACCCACATGAAATTAATCATTCAAAAAAAAACAGAACGTAAAGTTATTTAATTTTCAAATAATTGACGTAACAAAAAAGATAATAAATAACAAATGACAAAAAAAAATTGAATTAATCATTATCATCATTTTCTGTGCGAACACGAAGACCACCGACGTATCCCTGCATTTGAAGACTCAACAACGATAATATGTTGAGGATATCCGCGTCTGATGTGTATTCAGCCTCGTCAAGAGCATCGCCGATCAGCTGCTCCTTCAGAACGTATTTAGTACGCCATTGATGTTGGAAGACTCAGGCCGACCGTGCAATGCAAATTTGTTTGTCTATGTCATCGAGGAGTGCTGCTAAGAAGTCGGACAACGATGAGTGATGAACAAGGCCACGCTAATGATGGGGAAAAAATTATATTAAATTGCTGAAATAACAAATTACTGAAAAATGAAAATGAGAAGCCTCCATTGCGTTGTTTGTTTTCTCAGCCATTGAGCGGGCCCTGTCGTGCACACTCCAAAAATTCATAGGATAAAGTGGCTGACGGGTAATCGGTAGTTCCCAGCGTGGCACTAAGGGTTGTACTATAGTTGACATTGACGGAGTCGACGGATTCGGCGATTGAATTCCAAATTGGACTGATGTGATCGAGCTGTAATTGTGGTCGTGGTCTATGCTTATGTTTTGACGGCTTAATTCGATGGTTGAACTGCGACGATTTTGGTCGAAATTTGGCACGAAAGCATCAGCACCCATCTCAAGTTCTGAGCCCGTAAGACCAATGTACACGCGCGCGAAGTAGCCGAAAAATGCCGCCAATCCTTGCGGTGCTCGATCGGTCATGACTGGAGCCACTTTGAAAGTCCCATCCACCGAAATCTTTCGGGCATGCTTCAGTATGTCAATTAGCTAAAACCTTGTCAATAAACATATAATTGGTGAGTTCCACTAAAATGGTTACTTTTGGATGTGCAAAAACAAGCACGACGTCTGGCTCACCAACACGATGTATTCTGCTGTCGTAGAGCAGATTGCTTTGCCCATCTTTCATTAGCAATGCATCAGGCAGCACAATGTTTAGTGGGTTGGCAATGTTTACGACAATGCTCCTCTCTCAGTTGTTCCCCGACGGAATTCGGCGACCTGACAATTTTCATCTTCTGAATCTTCAAAATGCTCAAAAATTTCTTCGTTTTCCGATTCGAGATGTTCTGTCGGAAATATGCTGCTGTCGTCAATGTCTGATTGCTCTCGCTGACGCTTTGATGCCTTTTGCTTTTGTTGTTGTTCGATTTTAGTACGAATTAACTCCATTTGAGTACCTAAGTAAGAAAATTGTGTGTAATGTGAAAAGGAAAGAATGAAATAAAATTTTTTTTTATATATATGTACATAAGGACTGATTAGGTGAGCGGACGAATTGTACGTTTTGGCTGGGTGGACGAATCGTTGCCGGACGAATCGTAGTTTTTTTGCAGCGCGGACGAATCGTCACTTTTTTAGTGAGCGGATGCCGAAAGAATCGTTGCCGGACGAATCGTAGTTTTTTGGCTGGGCGGACGAATCGTACATTTTTGGCTGGGCGGACGAATCGTCGTTCGGACGAATCGTCATGTTGCCGATATTTATTTGCCGCATCACTGCCGGACTCTATTTAATTTTTTTGTTCAAGTGTTCTAAATTTCTGAACTTAATTAATTGTTGGAACTTCTTGAAGCTTATCGAATAATTCCAAGTTCAAAAAATATACCCCTAAGAATAGATTTTTCTCAAAAAATTTGCCACCTAAAATTTAAATTTTTTTGTCCAAAATTTAATTCTCAAAAAAATATTTGCTTACTTATATCTTTTTTTTTATGTGATTTGACTAAAAATAACTTGCATCCCTAATTTTTAATATTTTTGTGCATAATTTTACGATTTTTATGCATATTTATTTCACTGTTTTATTTGCATGTTTATGCGCCTATTTTGGTAATTTTTTGAGCATATTTTTGGCATCCCTGGTGATAAGTACAAATTCTGCGAAAACGGCAACACTCAGAATAATTTTATAAACAAATTCATTTGTAAAAATTTAAATGCTTAATGAAATCCCAATGAACAATTTTCACTGTAAAAGTAAAAATCTTTATTCTATTTTCCATCTCTTCCTAATATAATTAGTTTTTTTTAATGGTTTAATTCTTTTTCTTAATAGTAATCTTAAGATTAAGCGAAACAATAAAATTTTGATTTTTTATTTTGGTTTTTGTCATTTGGTTCAAGAAAACTTTTTCCATTTTATTAAAAAATTAAATTATATGAGGAAGTCCATCCAAACCATTAATTTCGCATTGCCTGTGCAAAACAAGTTCAAAAATGAGCGTAACAAGAAGTTTTTCACGGTCATTCCCTTCTAATTAATTACGATTATTTCTGATATGCGACAGATAATCACCGCAACCAAATCAAGTTCCGTTTCACTATAATTTTGGCCAAATTGTTTTTTAATCGATCATTTTGGTGAATTCGGCCAAAAAATAATCTTCTATTTATTTTGGGCTCATTTCACCATTCACCCCAAAACAAAACGCATAATGGCGGGGGTTCGTCGCGCACTTTCATTGGTATTTTCAAATATTATATTATTTATTTTATGTTATCAACCCCTAAATTTGCTACAGTTGGTCGTCTTTTTTTTCGCCACCGCCTCATCGTCCGCCTTTCCAACGACTGATTTTCCGCTTGGGTCCGATGTTTGCGGCAAAAGTCGCGCGTGTTGGTCCACGCCGCCGGGGTGCGACTCGGCTGCCAATTGCCAAGCGGTAAGCAACCGAATTATTTGAGCACATGATTCGCTGCCGGTGTTTTTTTTAGATTGTGCGGTGGCGCTATGAGAAAAACAAATTGCGGGTTGAAATGCAGGTCTCACCCCAATAAATAATTAATTATTTTAATTATTATTAATTTATCTTTGTGTTTTTTAGCCCTTAGGGCAAAATCATAATTTTCATCTCGCCCAATTTATTTTAATTTATGTCAAGCTTTCAACCGCTTTTCAATGGAGCATTATTTTCTTATGCATTTTGTTGAAACAAAAATCGGAACAAATTTCTTTTTCTCTCTTTATGGCGTATTCTTTTCATATCTCTACCCCAAAAAAAGAAACATTTTTGGTTACTAATCATAAACAATTAAATAGTGTGCGGCACGGTATCGGTATACCGCGGTATTTTTCGGTATACCGTTCGGTATTTTATCGGTATATACCGTTCGGTATATCTACCGAAGCTTTTTGGAAATTTCGGTTTTTTTTCGGTATCAGTATTTACCGAAATACCGACGATTTAACAATCCAAAATACCGCGGTATTTTTCGGTACTTCGGTATTAATTTGCACTAGTAATTCATGTAAGTTTTCTCAAAAGTTTCTCTAAAATCCAAAAAATTTGGTGATTTTTTGTGCAAAATCTGTTACCAAAATACACGCAATTTTCGAAATTTTCTCCGGTAGCGCCTGTCGGCAGGGTCGGGGTGCTTTTGGCGCCCACGTTTGGCGCCAGACTCATTTAGGATTTAGTAATTTATTTCTTTGTGAACTCAATGCGACAAATTCGGTATCATTCGAAAGCTCTAAGTGATTAGGAGGTATGAAAAGCTAGGTCTAACGATAACGAAATTAAACAATCTTCGTGTTGTGTTGAATTGCTCTATTAGCTTGCTAAATTTCAAAAAATTTCATTAAGACTTAAAAAAAAAATAGAACCAAACGAGCACAAAAAATTGCCATAACTCTTGAAGAAATTAATGAAATTTTTTGAAATTTAGCAAGCTAATAGAACAACTCATTGGCTATCTTTCAATACCAAGATTGTTTAATTTGATTGCTTCTGAGAAAAGTTACGATAAGATTTAGTCGAAAAATCAGTGAAATTTGCAGTTTTAAGAAAGGCGCATGCATGGCAGTTTTTAAGAAACGCGCCAGCACCGTTTTTTTAAATTCTTAGAGCGTAGCGTTTAATAAAGACTCGGTTTGGGATCCGGTTTTCGGTTAGGCCGGTTTTCGGTTCGGTTAACCGTTCTTTCCCTACCCTATTTTTAATGATACCCAATAGACAGTTATCTTCAAGCCACAAAAAATGTGCTAACACATATAGTATTTTTAAAAATACCGAAATACCGCGGTATTACCGAATTTTTTTTATCGGTATTTTTCGGTATATACCGTTCGGTATATCTACCGAAGCTTTTTGTTTCGGTGTTTTTTCGGTATCGGTATTTACCGAAATACCGAAAATCGCATTTGCCGCACACTACAATTAAAGGCTTCAAAAATGCGTAACAATTCAATTTTTACTCACCATTTTCTTGACCATTTCACGCCCAACTGAGACAAAAATAAAAACTTTTTTTTAAAAGGCCAAAATGGGAATGGTGAGTTCAAATGCTCTCATAGGTGTGCTACTAATATTATTTTATTATCTTTACCCCCTCCCCCCATTGAAATTTTTCAGTGGAGGGAAAGGGCTGATATCGGATTTTTAACGAATTTGACAAAATTCAAAAATACTGATTGCATTTATTCTGAATTTAATCATTAAACTGAGGAAGACTAAACATTTTTTACCCCCCCCCCCCCCTACAAAAGGCCAAAAGCATTGAATCATTGGGGGCAGCAGCGCCTGTCCACGCCCAATGGATGGCACTCGGATTGAGCGATGACGCGAACATGGCAAATCATTTAAAATTGAATTATAATAAATACTTACAAAATCATTATGCCAGAAAAAGGCTCTATTGAATAAAAAATAAATTATAGATCAAAAATAGAGAGGTCAAATAATTGTCACATAAATACGCGAAACAAAAACTCGCATTTTTAGTGCTATTAGACAACATAATTAATAATTTTGAGAGAATTTATAATTCATTTATGGTTACTTATTTTGTAAATACCTATAATTTGTTGTGAGATACTGTTTATTATTCCCATTTTTATTAAGGGAAATGACACTGTCTTTTCATGCCTTTTTGGCACCGACGGAGGCAATCGCGCCCAAATTTCGTACAATCAATGGACTGACAATATTTTGTTGGCTGAGGTGTTTATTAAATTTAATAAATAATGTTATGTAATTATTTATTTATTTTTAAAAAAGACAAAAAAATTTTTCGATTCTTTAGGCATCGAAACAAATGATTAGTGAGCAAATATTTACCACAAATAAAGAAACGAATGGGTGCGCCTTTACTATAAATTACGGTCATAAAATAGCATCAAAAGATGAACAAAAAATGGTAATAAAAAAGAGAATTAAAAATTAAATTTAATTGTTTAGCTTTTGCGTTTGAATGGCAAAGATTGGTGGCACATTTTATTCGCTCAAGGCCCTGCCGCGCGAAACAGTAATTGGCCAATTTAAAAGGCAATTCAAAATATTATTTAGCCGGTCAAAAAGACTTTCACACGACAGTGCACAAAAGTGAACAGTTGATACGGATTTGTGAGGATTGTTCGGACAAATTGGCCATTTTGCAAGGGGTCATCTGAAGGTGTGGCAAGCGGCAATTTTGAAAAATCAATTTTAAATTAATTAATTAATAATGTTTTATTATGATGTCTTGTGGATTTGCCATCTTTTATTTGTACATAAAGTCACTTTTGTTCGTTTTTTTTTGCCCTTTTCGCTTTTGTTTTCGTCTCGCTTTAACAAATTCCGACTGGTTCGTTTTGCCCTTCTGTTTGGGTGTGTCTGCGCTCAAATTGTCGTCCTCTTCATCAAAAATCAATTTATTTCGAACTCATAAATGCAACACAACAATAATTTGTGCCCATAAAAGAAAAAATGTTCATTTTTTGAACGATATCTTCCAAAATAATATCGTAAGTTAATTTTGTTATTTTAATTAAACGAAACTCCGAAAAATCGGTTTTTCAAATGTTTTTCTCATTGGATGTAAATTAGTCATTAAAATTTCATCTGCTTGGGTTTAAGACAGGAATGTTTTTTTTTGCGGATTTAAAGGGTCTTTAAGGGGATTATTCAATAAAAATGTAGCAAATTTCTAATTGTTCAAATGGAAAAATGGTGATTAAAAATGCGTTCCAGGTGATAGTATTCAAGGTAATCAGGTCTGCCAAATGAAAATTTTGAAAAGCATCGTTCAGCTGCCCTAAAGGAATAATTTGGAGTCAAAAAACCTCATTTTGAAAAATATATTCCAAGAGCAAAAAAAAAATAATAATAATTAAATAAATAATAAAAGTGATTAATATTCTCTTTTTTCCTGATAATTTAAAAGCATTTTTTATGAATTTTCTTTTCCCTTTATTTATTTTTTTAATTCAAGGGAGCAATAGCCGATGGTGCCTACAGGCCAGGGATGTTCCAAAAGGAAAAATAAAAAGCGAAAGGCGAAAAGTGAAAAAAGCGAAACCTAAATAAAAAGCGAAAGCAAAATGACCAAAAAAGGCGAAAACGCGAAATTTTTTTGGGAAACTTAAAAATTTTAAAAATTTGCGCCAAAATCTTCATCATTTGAATTGTAAAAATTCTTTTTTTCGTTAGACCTTAAAACCGGGGTTCCCAGATGTTCTTATTTTTAAGAAATATTCTTATTTTAGCCTTCTGTTCTTATTTTGTTCTTATTATTTTATTTTTGTGATTTTTGAGATAGCCGGCGATGCCGATAGGCGCCGCCGGGAAAATTTTGCAAATTTATGGCCAATTTGTTAACAGATTTTCTCCAAAACAAAGTAAAAATGTTAATTATAATCATTTTATTTTAGTATTTCTTTTCTCTGAGATTTTTTATCTTCCAAAAACTCCATCTTTAGGGGTGTATTTTTTAATTTCGCTTTTCGTGCCAAAAAGCGAAAATGCGAAAAAGCGAAACGCGAAAAGCGAAACTTGGAACATCCCTGCTATATACCTTTTTCGGCTGACATGGTTGGCAGCAGTAGCAGATGCACAAAAGCAGTACAACTACCACTACCACCAGCCATGGCAACAAAGCCAAGGATTCAGCCAAAACGGCTGCCTTGGAGGTGCCGGAAGCAAAATCTGTGGAGGAAAATATGGCGTTATTTCCGCTTTATATACCAAATTAAATCCTATGAAAAAAATTCATTATTAGAAAATCAATAAAAAGCAATAAATTTGCATTTTATTAAAATAATTGTTCCCAAATTCAGAGGGGGCGGCTCTAGGGGGGGGGGGGGGGGGGGGTCAGCGGCCAAATAACGAAAATTAGGTAGGCACTCAATACCGCCCCTCAAATGTGTCATTTGAGAATTGTCCCAAAAATTCATCTCTATCGTCACAAATTGTCCCTATTTTTGAAATTATTTTTGGTATTTTAATTCCTTTGTTTATGCATCGCTATTTTAAGGATGGCTGATATTACTGAAACGAAAAGGCACAAGGAAAAATTGTTTAACAAGGGATTCCTTTACACTTTCAAGAAATTCAACGCCGATAACAGCATCAAATTCTGGCGCTGTGAGCTAAGGGACGGTTGTAGAGGAACGTTTCACACCGATTTGTGCAACAATTTTATTAATATGGTGACAGAACACACCCATGAACCGAACATTTCCAACGTTGAAGCACAAAAAAGCATCACGGGAGTCAAGAGACGCGCTGTGGAATGCATGAAATTGTCTTCACAGCTCAGTGCCAATGCAATGGTCAATGTTTCGACTCCGGTACCTGCTCAATTCCAAGTGCAAATGGAATCAAGAAGGTGGAACGAACGCCAATTGTTTTAAATATTCTTTCTGTATTTAGATAGAAATATAAAAAATACGCATTATGCTCGTTGATAATATAAAATTTTTTTATATTTTTCCTGCAACTTTGCGATGTTTATAAATAAAATTTCATTATTTTAATTCAAAGGGGCGGGAGCCGGCGATGCCGATGCCGCAGTTGGGAGAAATGAGTGCAACTGATAACAGATTTAACATAAAAAATGTCAATTTTTGTTGATTTTAGGATGTATTAGAAAATTTTTGAGTGAAATTTGGAAATTTATTATATTATGCGTCTTGTGGTGACGACAGGCTCAACCGGGAATTTTCAGAATTTTGGTGCAATTTTTTAACAGATTTTGATAAAATAAAGGTCAATCTTGGGGAACTTTAAGATAAATTTAGTAAAAGATTAGATAAATTTGGGAAAAAAATTGGAAATTTTTCTTCATAAAATGAAGCTATTAAATTATATTATAATAAATTTTTATTCGTTACTTTATCTTTTTTTATTTGTAATGGATGTACGAGAACTTTTAATCAATGCCACAAAACAACCAAAACACAGACGCAAAATAGCTACAGAAAAAGAAGGTCATAGCGATGAATATTTTCAACCAAACGAAGAAATGAATGCGGTAGTGAATGGACAAATGAATTTTGAAATAGGCTGTTCTCGACAGGGTGGTGAGGCACTTTGGTATGAAGGTTACTAATGATTAATAAAACATTTTTTATTGAACATTATTTATTGTTGGTTTAGGTTCCGCTTCTTATTCAATAAAAAGTCAAAGGATCGAGAATTGAAAATATGGTTCCGGGAAATCATGTCTTTCTTGGTTCAAAAATAACTCATTTTCAACATCAGATTCGAATTATGGAAAACAATTTTATTCTAACAATTTGGTGAAAAAACAAACCAAAAAAAGCCAAGCAAAATGGTTTGTCCGATTTTCTCATTGCTTAGCGGCAGGGACCGGTGGTGCCGATAGGCGCCACTGGGAAATTTTGAAAATTAGATCTGTTTAATAAGATATTTAGCAGAAAAAATGGATTATTTTTGTTTATTTTGAGAAAAATTTTGGTTCAAGCAAATGGTTTCAAAAAAATATTCTGTTTTTTTTTGAAGAATGTCCAAAAATTGATTTTTTTTTTTGTGGAAAATCTATTAAGAAACGGGCCATAAATTTTCAAAATTTCTCTAGGCACCACCTCACCCCCATGCACGTAAAATTTACTTCAAAACTCCTCAAAGTTGGGATACTTCTTTAGTTTACGTGTCCAAATTTTTTAAATTTTGTTTTTTTTAGTTTAAAAAGTCCTGTAAACCGATTTACTAGGGTTTTTAGGGTCGCTGATCACGATTCCGGCATCCATTTCGACCAATTTCGAATCCTAGACCAAAATTCGAACAAAAAATCGAAAAGACTTCGATTTTTCATCAACTTAAAATGACTTAACATAAGGAACTCAGCAAAAAAAAAAACATAGTGGCAATTCAATATTCGTGTTTAAGGATTTTTAACCTAACAAAACAAAAAAAAGTCGTGGTCAGCGACTTTAAAAACCCTAGGAAATAGGTTTACAGGACTTTTTAAACAAAAAACAAAATTTGAAAATTTTGGACACGTAAACTAAAGAAGTACCTAAGTTGGTAAGTTTTTGTGCGAAATTGTAACCAAAACACTCAAAAATTCACCGGCGGCGCCTACCGGCATCGCCGACCCTTCCTTTTTCAAAATTATAAATTTAGATGACTCATTTCAAAGCCCGGCATCTAAAAAACTAGGCCAGGCACGTTTCGGCCCCCACGTTTCGGCCACAAGCCAAAAATGGTAAAATCGTACCCTTATTTTTTTTTTTTGTAAATCTAACCCCTAGTTTTTTTGAAAATCTAACCCCTTGTTTTTTTGAAAACTTAACCCCCCGGGGCCGAAACGTGCCCGGAGCCGAATCATGAGGGCAGAAGTGGGGGCCGAAATAACCCCGACCTAAAAAAACTTGCCCCAAAATGTACGATTTACTTATTTCGTGTCTCAAATTGCTCCAAATGATTATGGGTAATAAAAAATATAATATTTGATACGCATTTACTTGAATAAATTGATGTCCAGTTGCAGTGCAGTCATTTTTAAAAAATGTTCTTATTTTTGCCCTTCTTATTTCGGAAAATTTTATCTTGACGTTCTGCAATAAAACAACTTTTAGCAAAAAAAAAATATTTTTTATTTTTTTGGTTGACTTAAAATTATTTGAAATGTCTTCAAATTCTTCAAACCCTCGCACAACCGTTGAGAGCGAACGCCACGCTGCTCATGCTCAGGTTTTTTTTCAATTATTAAACAGAAAATAACAAAGTCATAAAAATATTTTTTTTTCGATATGTGCTTCAGAGAAGAAAAATAGTAAAATAAAAATTCTAGCTTTTTAAAAATAACTGCACATCAAACAAAATAATTTTAGACTGCTCGGGAACAGAAGGAACAAAGTGGTAAGCAATTCTCAAAAACAGGGGGGGCGGGTGAGGGAAAGAGTTCGTGCTCATCACTCACAAAAAATAGTTCTCTTTAGGAAGATGGTGGTGGGGCGAGGTTTTGCTCCAGATTCCCCTCCAGCTCCCCTCGTTCATATTCTCTCACCATTCTCCGCTCCCTTCCTTTCCCTCCGAGTTCCTCTCTTTTTGGAGAAGGGACAGATAGAGAGAAAAATATAATTACTTAAGAGAGAAAGCATAGCACCAATGAGAACAAAAAAAAAAGAGGGGAAGGGCAATGCGCATCTAACATAAAATTTTTTAGGAAAAATACTGCTTAAATAGCACAGTTTAGTTTCAGGTAATTGTCAATCGCCAATTGACTTCAAACTGTCCAAATTCGCATTCAATCGCTCACTCACCCGCTGTGTTTGGTCAATTACAAAAGACCTTTGGCAGGCCAACTGATAAACACCGGCGGTGGAAGTCAGACCAATGAAGAAAAAATTATTTTGTTTAATACTCAATTTTAGTCAAATTCCGACCCGGACAGGTTGAACTGCCCGAAATTTACGGAGGAATGCTGGATCAAAACTATCGCTTCCTACAGTACCATTTCCACTCAAAATGATAAAGGTTCTTTTTTATAATAATTAATATTGTGTTAATTACAACTACGTTTGACTTCAGGGTCTGAACACACAATCGGTGGACTACAGTACACTGGCGAGCTACACTTGGTCCATCAGGGCGTTCAGGACCCAGTCGGAATTACAGCAATTTTATTCATTTGTTTTTTTTAATCACTTTCAGGCAAAATTAGCAGTCTTGGGCATTTTCCTGAAGCTGGAGAATAATGGTTCTGATGGAGAAATTAAAAAAGTTGTCTTCTCCGATCAAGAAATGGAAGTACTTAAGACGGTTGTCAAATTTGAGCAGTGCGCTGACATTGACCGCACATTTTAGCAAAAAGCTAGAATTTTTTTTTTCGCTTTCTAAAGCGCGTAAATTTTTAGATAAAATAAACTTTTGAAAATGTCTCCAAAAAGTGATTTTTTGAAAAAGATTGATGAATTGAGATTTTGTTACAAATTTTTGAATCGGTAAGGTTTGACGAAAATCACCACCAAGTATTATAATTTTATTAGCAAAAAGTTCATTTATACCTGTCGTTTCTTTTAGTTTTCCATTAATTTAATTTCAAATGATAAAAAACAACAAATTTAGTTAAAAAGTATGGATTAATTGTCGCTAAATCGTTGGTTTAAAATAACAAATTTTAAACATTAAAATGTAAGGATACATTTGTCGTGTTGGGATGTAAAAAGATAATAAAAACAACTACATATTTCATCATAAAGTTATCTATCGAACAGATTTACCTTTCTATGTTTCTCAAGTGCTCTATTTATTGTCCCAATGAAATTTATAATAACAGTGACCTTTTAAGTTGTTTGTCGTAAAAAACAATCATAAGGGAAAAAAATGACAAACGGCTAATTTCAGACGACAAAAGACAAATTTCGGGTGACATACGACAAACGACTAATTTTTTAAATCTGATTGGAGATAAACGACAAAGGTGTATAATACCAAAAAAATAGCGTTTATGGCGTTTGTCTCTGTCGTTTTAATTCTGAAAGGCCCCAGGCCCCCATTCGCATACGTTTTCTCAAAATGTATGTATCTTTAAAATCCAGTTTTTTTTTTGCAAAATTTTCATTTGGGAGCCCTGGCTTTGAACAACTTTCCTTAATTAAAAATTTTATTCACCACTTTTTCTTCTAATCCCATTCTACATATTTCGTCCGCTGCCCATCAATTGACCACAAAGTTATTTGTTCGACTTAAAAATCCGACTGCTGAATGAAATAATAAGCAAAAAAAAAGCGGATACAAACTCTGATAGTACCGTGTTTTTGCTTGAGAATTACAAATAAGTACCTTATTTTCAACTGTAACCAGTGAAAAAACTTGCTTGTCAATTATTGCATGATTTTGGGCCTTTTCAATATTTTGGTCAATGTTTTAACTTTTCGTAAATATTTATTAATATTAGGGGCAGCCTTACTCATCGGCCTATCAAAAAATTACAAATTGTGCTAAATCCTCACATTTGGTAGCCTAGGGTTGGAATAAGAACATATCTCATTTTGAAAAATTGAGTATGTTGTCTTAAAGTCTAATTATTCTTTGCCGAATTTTATGCTTTTCTTTTATACGGCAAAATTATCATTTAAAACAATAAAATTGTGTGCATTCAAAATGACAACAACACCAATATTCAGCCAACCCTACTCATTTGTCCGGTGGCACTTTGGCACTTTGGTCGATTGGCGACCGTTTGTTCTCCTCCTCCTCCGGCAGTTCGCCTCCCTCTTCGGCGGTGTCGAGAAAACTGATTTTTCGCCGGTATTGCGCAGGTGCCGAGGATGGCAGCGTGGGGGACGAATGGTGGTGGTGTTGAAGATGGTTCGGCACTGCTGTCAAGGACTCTTCAATGGAAGTTCCACTGCCCGCCGAGGCTGTGGATTTTTTGGACAGAACGGCGGAACGGAGCGCCTTCAGGGGACTCTTCAACGGCGCCTGGAGGAAATAAATAAAAAATGGTGGGGGGGGGAAGAGATCGTAATGGAATTCGGTGGAGTAACACTCCGCCAAAAATATTACATTTAAATAGTAATATAAAGAATCCCTCACCTTAATGCTAAAGCCTTTGGTGGAGAATTTACGCTTCGTTGAGGGCGACAGAGAAGCGACCGAATTGGTAACGCTCCCCTGCCGCTCCTCCTTTCTGTTGGCAAGGAAGTCAAAGTCGTCGCCTTCACTTCGGTTTTGGTTTTTCTGATTCCTTTTCAATTTATTTTCCTGTCTTGAGGAAGGTCTGAAACTGATTAAAAATTCAGAAAAAATTTATTTTCATTTTGGAATGCCCTAGTCGAAAGTCTCGTCTTCGAAATTCCCCTGAAATGTTCCCCGTCCGCGCTCGGCAGGGGAGTACCTTTAGCTGACCTGCTCGATGGAGTGACGATCACTTGCGTGTTGGCGGCGGAGCTGTCGCTGCTGATCAGCAACCGACTTCCGACCCTCCTCAGTTGTCCGCTGTGTGCGTCCGAGGCAAATTCGTTACGTCCCGTGGTTGGCAACGGAGAAGAGCCACGGGAAAGACGACCCTAAACCCGAAATTTGACTTCGAAATTCGCCAATTTATGATATTATAAACAGATTTGAAGAGGACAAATGTCATTTCAATTGGAATAATCAAATTGCAAAATTGACCTGCTCAACTCCGCCCGAGTGGCGCGGTGTCGTCCGGTAAATGACCCCCGCAGTCGCCATCGCTGTGCCAGGCGACGGAGAAACGCCGGTGGAGCCGGGCGATTGGCGGTAGGAGAGAAAGCGTGACAGTCGAGCATGGGCTGTCCTGAATTAAAGCGGTTATGCTGCTGCAATGTTGTCTGCAACTTGCAGCACCTTTGGATGACCCTTCGTCCCGCACTTCCGCCCGATGTTCCGTTGTGATTGGGGGCCAACGACGTTGAGGAGGCACTGCAGCCAATACGACGCCGAATGGACTGAGTGCTGACCAAATGGGAAGGTAATTAATGTGCAATTAATAAAGGAATCGGTCAATAAACGCGCACCGAGCGAAATTGATCAGCACCGAGTCCTCGTCAATCAGATTCTCCGGGTGTTGGGACAGGTAACGCTTCCACAGCGCATCAGTGATTTCGGTACAGTACATAACACCCGCGTGGAGGGCAATCATTCGAAGCACCAAAACGCCGTCAATCTGTGGCAAATTTAACACATGAAATTAAATTAATTTTTCATTATACCTTGAGGTATGCCCTCAGAAAATGTTCCACTTGTTTCCGCTTCTCTTTTCGGAAAAGTTCGGGTCGGTCCGGGTCGGAAGTGAGCTAATTAAGTAATTAATCAATAAACCTAAAGGCACTTTTAAAACCTCCAAATGGCGGAGTACAAATCGGAAACGGTCTCTGTGGAACAGCGAAACGCTGAACCAATAGAGAGCGTCGAAAAAGGTGATGAAGAAGAGGACGCAGAACCAAAGCCAGAGCAGGATAAAGATCTTCTCGTTGAAAATGTTGATGACCAGCACACACTGCGCATTCATTTTTATTCATTATTTAAATTTCATTAATAAAAATTATTTATTTAAAGCATTTTCTAAAAATTCTAGTTTTATTTATCCTCTTTTTGAAGTAAATGGCAATCCTTAAGAATGGGGGTCCCTAATTTTACTTTGTAAAATTTAAGTTAGTTATTTTTGACTGAAAATTGGTTTATAGGGGTTCTCAGGGGTGCTGAGTACGAATCTGAACTTAAATTTATCGTAAGACATCAATCTAAGCTGAGATTCCCTCAGATCTATCACTTGTCATCTAGGACATACTCGTTTTCAAATAAAACATGGCGCTGCTGGGTGCACAAAAATTGATAAAATCATTGATTAGATGATGTCTTACGATAAATTTAAGTTCAGATTCGTGCTCAGCACCCTTCAAAACCCCCATAAACCAATTCTTAGCTCAAAATAACAAAGTTAAATTAGGGACCCCCATTCCTAAGGATTGCCGTAAATTCATATTAATAAAAAAAAATGTTTTTTAATATTTACTTTAGTGCCTTTTAACACAATTTACATTTTTTCTTTTGTGTCCCTTTTTCATTTTAAATTCATTTTGCTCTATTCTTCACCTGTACGGAATGTCTCTGAATGTTGCCCAAAACGCGCACTTCGAAATCGCACAAAGTTACGCGAGGGAAATTCCCTTAGAATAAAATAGCTTTTTGCTCTCAATGCCATTGTTTTCCGCCTTCGGTGCCCCGTGCCCTTTGTCCACCTGATTGCGTCCACGATTTGCCGAGCAATAGCAAATCGTACAGCACACCCAACCCGTAAAAGGAGTAGTTGTTGGTCTCCAGAAATTTGTTAACCAATAAAAGCTGAAAAACGAAGAAGTATTTCACGGTATCAAAGTATTGATTGATCTTAACCACGAATCAATAATCAATTAATTAATAATAATCGATCAATTTACTCTTTTTGTTTCCTTACATTTGTCAGCACATTGCCCACATAAAACACTTTTGTTGCCTAAATAAATGCTTCAAGTTGATGCTGATGGAATGTTCAACCAACCAAATACATTCCGGTCACATAACTTTCGTAATAGCGCAAATTGAAGCATTTGAACACTCGGTGGAGTGTGTACTGAGTCCGAGAAGTTGCTGTGTGCTGATACCTTAAGTATTTTAGTAGATTTGCTCATTGCAAATAAATCTGCTAATTGCCTGAGTGCAGCTTCAATATGCCGTGCCAATGACTCGATGGTTCGCATGCCTTCAAATTAAACAATCTGTTGATATTTCAAATGGTATGCAGAATTACGGTATTCGGGTTCGATGTTTTCTTTTTCTGTGGCCATCTGCACAATATCGTTTAGTCGAATACCTTTATTACCGTAATAAGTTAAGTGTCAATTTATCTTCTTTTTTTTTGTGCCAAACTCGGCTTTTATCCCGATTAAATCCCTTGAACAGTCCCCTTAAAATCTGATTGTTTTGTGCCTGATTTGTCGCTCATCAATCGCCATATTAAGCAGGGAACGTAGAAAAGGAAGGCCTAAATTTGTAACAAAAAATCTCTTTTCTTAAGCAATGAATCGCATTGGTTGAGAAGACTTGCCTGAATTAGCAGAAAGAAAGGCACCCATTGGTAGTAGGAAATTTTGCGAAATTCCCTTTCGGCAATTTCCTCGGGAATGTCCTTCAATTGGAATTATGCTTTTTGAATAAATCAAATTCCACTTCTTTTAACCTCCTCAACGGGCACAAAATAAGTGTTTTCAGACCAACAAAACATTTCCGTGTAAGCCTCCCAAGAGGAAGTGAATTGCGCAGGCACCCAACACTCCAAAGGCCGACCGCCGAACTAAACGCAAAACGGTGAAGCGGGGGCGGAGGGAGAGGGAGGGGAGGGAAGCGAGCGGGGAAAAATGCCAATGGGTAAAGGGAACAATAAATCAAGGAGAGAGGTGACGAGTGGCAAGGGACTAATGCCAAGGTGAGAAGGAACAAATGCCCAGAAGACAAAGCCAAAGGGACAAATGCCAAAGGGAGGGAGAAAAGTACCAAGGGCACAATGCCAAAAGGAGAGGGGACAAATGCAATGGGAAAGGAAACAAGTGCCAAGGGGACAAATGCCAAGGGAGAGGTAAATGCCAAAGAGAGAGGGGAAATGGCAAGGAACACCTGCTTGAAGCTGACCAACACGGCCATCATAATGAGGAAGGAGGAGGTGTAGAAGTAGGATAGCCGATCGACGAGGTCGTCGTCCTTTTGGAAGCGCAAAAAAGAGAGAGCGCCTGAGGGAAAGCGAAAAAATCCAAAATGAAAATCATTTTTACCGAACATGTTTTGGAGAATCATGGCGCCGAGTTCAAAAAATGCGGCTTGTTGATAATGTGAAGTTTCTCGACCGTGTAATGCGCCTGCAATTGCCCATTTAATTAATTCTGTAATTTATGCCAATTCCCGTCGACCTCTCAGCCGTTTCTTCTTGCTCCTCCTTACAATTTCTGCCGGCCATGTTGGCATGGAAATTTTTATGCATATAAAAAATTCCATTGGACCGACAAAAAATATTTGGGTTTTTCGCAGTTTTTCATTTCAAAGAATTTTTTCAAAATAATTCTTTCAGCACTTTAAAAGGAAAGGCGGAGATTGACGGTTATGGCACAAAAAGAGAAAAAATAAAATAAAAAATCAATGTCCCTAATGAGCTTTAATGGGGGCGCGGATGAGAAGCCTTCTTTGTGATTATGTTGCTAAAATATCCCTTCGGCAGCGTGACAAAGCCCCAAAATGATAATGAGAAGAAACGCTCTGACAAATAACCCCTTTAGATGGTCCAATCACCTATTCCATCACTTGTAAAATTAAACTCATTAGGCTATTTTATCGCAATTTTAGTTTATTTAATTTATTTTATGGTTTGGATGTCTGTCCTCCTTCGCTTACGTCGTCTGAATGGGTTAAATCCGTCGTGTTGGATGTGTTGGGGGGTGCGGTGAGTTAACGTTGTGCCACTAATGCGCTGCATTGCGGTGACGGCACCGCCAAAAAACGGTGGTCGCCGATGCATTATTATTAATATTATAATAAAAACGTTTAATTGCCCATTGAGCATTATAAAGCATTCTGACTTAGGAGAGGAAATGGAACATTTGCATTAAAAATCGGAGGAAAAAATGGAGTGATTAAAATTGAATTTTACAAAATTCGAATAACTTTTTTTGTGAAATTAAGAATGAAATTACAAATTAAATTCTACCGAAATCTTTTCGAAAAAAGGTTTAGATTTTAGTGTTAAAGATATTTTTAAATTTTCCAATAATCGTGTATTTGAAGTTTAATTGACATTAGATCTTTTTTAAGCAAGTTGGATTTTGAAACGACAATTAAATTTTTTTTTAAACCAAACATTTGACAAAGCCGCCGCAATTTATTTTCCAGAAATTTTGATTTGTGTTATTAACAATTTTGCCCCTAAATACTTAACTTTTGAGTCAAATACTGAAAAATATAAATTTCCGGCGTTGAATTTTGAATTTCGAAGATTCAACACACCAAATAAGGTACTTGTCTCGTTTACGTCACCCAAAAAAGTGAAAAATTTTTTTTTTGCTTTAAAAGCTGTTTTAGGGATTTATGGTCGGAGAATCCATTTCTGACATCTATTTTGCCTATTTTTGAATCCCGAACCCTAATTCGAACATTTTAAAAATTTAGAATTTACATTAGTGTGACTCATTTTATACCAATTTACATTAGTGTGCCTTATTTTATTAAAATAGATGTCAGAATCGGATTTCCCGACCCTGAAAACCCCTAAAACAGCTTAAAAAAATACTTTTTTTATTTTTTTTTTTATTTTTGTGTGACGTAAAGTAAATAAGTGACCAAAAAGTGAAAAATAAAATTTTTGCTTTAAAAGTTGTTTTAGTTAGGGGTTTTCAGGGTAGGAGAATCCAATTCTGACATCATTTTATAAAATAAGCCACACTAATGTTTTCAGAATTAATTGAGACACATTTGAATATATGATCGAGCTGGGGGAGCTTTTGAGGGAAAAACTTGGGGGCGGGCCGGCTTTGAACCGGCGTCTCTGGCTTTCCGGAACAGTGTTCTACCAGCTAAACTACCGACCTTGCCCTCTCCGACTCCCCACTTTGCCCGATCATAAGGGGTCCCTCTTCTCCTCCATTTATCCCATTAATCTTCTCTTAGTGAAGCTTCTCTTCATTATATCACATTTATGTAAATTCTAAATTTTTGAAATGTTCGAATTAGGGTTCGGGATTCGATTTTTTGGGTGACTTAAACGAGACAAGTACCTCAAATAAGGACAAGTTTTATAAAAAAAAAAAAGAGAGTAAGCTCGTTAAACTGAAGTTGTGTCAAAAATTACTTGCCAATGAAATTGCTGTCGTTCCATCGCAGTGGAAAAATTCAAAAAAAAAATAGGAGATTTAACTTAAGAAGAAGCTAATTGTTTGAAATGCTGAAAGGTGAGGGAGGGCAAATGTCGTTGAAATCTGATCCCGAGAAGCGACTCTTTCGGGGAAATGCTACGAAATTACGGAGGCATTTTTAATTGGATTTCCTTTAGGGGGAAGGAAAGACAATTTAGAAAAAAGAAAGACGGAGGGGAGGCGCGGCAGTGGAAGGGGGTGAGAATAACCGGGGGGAGGGGAGGGCAATGCCATTGGCATACAAAGCCCATCAGCCGCAATAGCAATGGCACCGTTTAATTTCACACTCTTTGGCCAAATGTCAGCGTGATGGCAATTGTCGAACTCATGTGGCAAAAAGTTAATTTTGTCGTCTCTCCCTCGGCCGATCTGTCCTCCTATTGATTTTCTTCCCCCTAATTTTGACCTCTTCCAATGCCTTTGCCCATTTTTGTCAGTCTCCCCCCGCCTTATTCGTGCATTGCTTACCTTTACTATTTGCGTGATGGCCCAGCCGGAATGCCATTAATTGCCGGTTGGTGCCATCCTTTGCGTCGGCATCCCTTTGGAGGCGTTGTCAGCGTCGGTCGCTGCCGTTTGGCAGCAGCGACAGCGGCGGTTACCTCGGGGCAAATGCGCTATCTGACAAAGAAAAAACGGACAAATTGTTAAAAGGAATGAGACAAAATTAGCATAACTTTCAAAAAACATTGGAAGAAAGGATATTCACTTTCCAATTAATAACATTGATTTACATTTATTTTCTTTGATGTTTTATTGATTTTTGGTTAATGACCGGAAATTCTCTGGCAATTTATTGCGATGCTGCCAATTTGCATCCCATTTTAATGATGTGCTCTGATTGTTTGTTGATGTGTTGTAATTGCTCCTGACGCTTTTATTTTGTATCAAAAATTATTAAATGAAATTTTTTCGGTGGAAAAAATGGATGTCACCTCAAGTTTTACTGATTAGTTTTTAATTAAAGGAATGCATGCACATTTTGATGAAAATCCTATTAAAATTCAAAAGGTTTATCGATTGCTCTCCCTTTGGTTTAATTACGCGGCATTTAATTAGGGGTTTATTCTTATTGTTTTAAGCTATTGGCATTTCCCTTTAATTTGGTATTTTGCCCTATTTTCTTTTCTTTTTATTGTTTCAATTTACGGAGAACTCCACCTATTTTCTAATTTCGTCTTATTTTGTTGCCATTATTTCTGCTGAAAGTCCGTTTCCCTTCCTTTCATTTGTGTTTTATAACAAAGTGGCATATTCCGTCTCGAAATCGATCTCGCGACATAATTAAGAAGGCTTTTCCGCCTTCTTACAAGTTGACGCTTTTTGCCCTCGGAGCACTGAATAATTGGATGCGGTCGAAGACGGACGGATACGCTTAAGCCCAGCAGAATAGGGGGGCAAAAAGAAGGGCGGAGGGGGGGGCAAAGAAGGAATGTCAAAAATGGCATGGCATCAGAAAGGGGGAGAAAAGGGGGGGGGCGAGGGGAGGAACGGAGGTTTGGAGAAAAATTGTGGGCAACGGGGGAACAAGGGGAAGAGGAAGGAGGGAGAGAGGAAAGCGAGGAAGGGAAGAAGGAGGGAGGGAGGGAGGGAGGGAAGGAGGGAGAGAAGGGAGGAAGGGAAAGGAGGGAAGGGAGGGAGGGAGGGAGAGAAGGGAGGAAGGGAAAGGAGGGAAGGGAGGGAGGGAAGGAAGGGAACGGAAGGAGGGAAGGGGGGGAGGGAAAGGAGGGAGCGAAAGGAGGAAAAAAGGAGGGAGAGAGGGAAGGGAGGTAAGAAGAAGGGAGGGATGGAAGAGAGGAAGGGAAAGGAGGGAGGGTAAGGCGAGGGAGCGAAAGGAGGAAAGAAGGAGGGAGAGAGGAAAGCTAGGAAGAAAGAGGAGGGAGAGAGGGAAGGAGGGAGGGAAGGGAGGTAAGAAGAAGGGAAGGAGGGAAGGGAATGTGTCTTTAATGGACACTATCGGAGTGGGGTGGCAAAAGGTTTTGCAAAAAATAATTGTGGCGTAAATATTGAAATGGACCTTAAAAGATACAGAAAATGAATGATTTCTAGTGTGTGCATTATTTACAAATTGTATTTATTATACCATTTTTTTATTATAAAGTTAAAAATTTGATAAAAATTAATTAAAATATTTTGAAACCAATTCGGCGCTCAATTGTTTTAATTTAAAAGGAAAATTCATTCTCAAATTTAAAGTATTTAATGCTGTCATTGTGCGGGATTTATTATTTAGCGTCGTAAAAGTGCTAAAAACTTTGGCTGATTATGCGCATTTCCCCCCCCCCCCCCTCTTCCATTTTTTTTCTTTCCCACAAATTTTGCTCAACTCGTCCCGAAATGTTTAAATATTCGCATCGAGCTCTAAATAAGGACAATTACTAATGAAGATAAAAACAAAGAAGTAGGGCATTTTATTCTTTCAACCAATTCGGGAAACGAATCATATGCCACGGCATTGAAGTGAAATTAAATTAAATTAAATTAAATTGGGGTAGCACTAATCCCTTTGGCGTGGGTTTGTCTTTGAGTCAAGGTCGGAAAAAGGGTAGAAAAAAGAAAGAAAAGAATTTGCCGAACTTTAAAAAGGGTGGTAAGAGTTTTGGGAAAAAGTAAACTAGTTTTTAAATTAATAATTTTTAAAAATTTTTGAATTTATTTTGAAATGTTTTGAGCATAAATTGCCGGTGGAATTTGACCCAACCGATTTATAGGGAGTGAAACAGTATAAGAACCATTACACCATAGTATGATCACTAATAGCGTAAAGTTCAATTCTTAGGGGTGCTTATGCGGGGTGTTACCCTTTTAAAATGGACTTTTATAAATTACGAATGCCACCCAAAAAGCGCCTGAAATGTGCGTGCCTTTTTCCCATTTTGCCATTAAATTAACAACAGTGACACCAATTTTTGTAGGGAAATACAAATTCATTTACAAAATACAAAATTAAGCGCAGAAAAAAAGAAAATATAAATTAGGATAATGAAAATAAACTGTTCAATTTTCTTTGAAATAATTAACAAAATTTGAATTTTTTAACGATAAGCTTTTATTTTTTTCGTTAAAGGTGCTGATTGGGAGTTAAATGTCTTAAGGCGGCAACACATCTTCGTCCTTTCATCAGTCGGTCCACCAATTGCGAGTGCCGTTGTTGTCATTACCTGTGCCATGTCTAAGTAATCATTACGCCCTCCCCCCCTCCCGCCCCCTTCCCCCGCCCATTCCCCGCTCCCTTCCCAACCCATATTTAATGCTTCCCATTTAATTTGACCATTCATTTATTCACCTCCTCCCCTTTTCGTCTTTCTCCGCGAGGCTTTTGTCTGACGCGCGGTCCCCACAAATTTCCGCCCGAGCGACGACGCGTACGTTCTCGCGCGGGGGCGGGGGCAGCCGCGCATGGGACGCACGGACGGCACACGTCGAAGCGTTCCCATAGTGACGAATAAATACGCGAATGAGCAAACAAATGAACCAAATTATGAACAAATTGGTAAAATTAAATTTTATTTTTGCCTATTTTTTGTATGGAAGAAAAATTATTAATTTTTACGAATAATAATAATTAATTAGCCAAATTTAGAAACTCAATTTTGTTCTAATGTAAATTCAAATGCTTTTAAAAGAAATATGAAATTTCATTTGAAAGGTTTATCGTCCATTATGCATAACAATGCGCAATAAAAAATTTATGAACAAAAAAGACAAAAGATCCGTGTTCGTTTCTCGTAAATTGTTCTTTTGTCAGTGCCCGTTTTTTCTCAGTATTTTTTGTAGTAGTCGCCACCGTATCCCTTTCCGTAGCCACCGTAACTCTTTCCGTATTCATGGGAGTCGCCGCCATAACTGTACTTTTTTCCATAGCCGCCGTATCTGTGTTAAAAAAATTAAAAAAATTTTTTTCTTTATTGCAAAAGCCTGGCACCACTATACCCATAGTCTTTGCCGTAGCCACCGTAGTCGTCATATTTCTTGCCACCGTAGTCGTCATATTTCTTGCCACCGTAGTCGTCGTATTTCTTGCCTCCATAGTCGTCATATTTCTTGCCACCGTAGTCGTCATATTTCTTGCCACCGTAGTCGTCGTATTTCTTGCCACCGTAGTCGTCGTATTTCTTGCCACCGTAGTCGTCGTATTTCTTGCCACCGTAGTCGTCATATTTCTTGCCACCGTAGTCGTCATATTTCTTGCCACCGTAGTCGTCGTATTTTTTTTTACCATAGCCCTTTCCGTATTCGTCTGATTCGCTGCCATAGTGCTTCTTCTTGTGATGCTTCTTTTTACCTGGGATATTTATTGACACATAATTGTAGTTTAACCGTAACCGTATTCATGGCTTCCGGGCCATTTTTTTGTGCCGTACCCACCGTAACCGTAGTCGCCCGCCGCGACAAAAACGAACACTATTCCGAACAGTGCTAACAGAAACAGAGACAATTTCTGTACAGAAATTAAAAGTAATTATTTATAATAAAAAAAATCTAAATAACAATACTTAAACTAACAATAAGTAAAATATTTGAGCTAAATTAAAATAAAAAAAAAGAAAAAAAATTAACTGACCATATTCGGGGGTTGTTGGTTGGCCTACGGCAAATGAGCAAACGATGGAAGGAAAATGGACGATGAATGAATGAAGGAATGGGTGGGTGGGGTGGGTAATTGATAGTGTCAATAATTTGTGTGATTTGTGGCCGTTTATTCCGTTTTTATATGCGATTTCTTTCATTTGACCCCTCCCCTTTTTGTTTAGATTTGGCATTTTGTTTGGCATAATTTTTATTCATCATCATTCTTATTCACCCATTCTGCTGAACACAAGCATTGGGAGGAGAGGAGAAAAGAACGACCGAATGATCGGCGGAGGGGGCGAACGAACGAACGAACGAACGAAACGCCAAAGCATTTGCTATTCACGAAAAAACATTTAAAAGAATGAGAATGACCAAAAATGACAAAATGATTAATATAAGCATTAAAAATTGACTGCACAAAAAAGGCCAATTTAGAGAAAATGAGTCATTTGGCAAGACCAATCATTCACAGCAAACAATTGAAGGCATTTGAGAATTTAGGATGAAGCGGAAAATGGAAACAAGGCAAAGGTCGAAAGCCATTTGAACGGACAATTTTTACATGCTTTTTTCTTAACATAACTTCGGTGATTATTGACATAACCAATTAAGAATATTTAAAATAAAATAAAATCAAACTTTTCAATTAAATTATTAAAAAATTAATAGGTACTTTTTTAATTTAATTTTTTATAGATATTTTTGAAGAGAAATGTGACCCAAAATTATTCGATGAGAACAGATAAAAACGAATGTAAGTTTTATTCACGCAACTCAAACGCTTTTCCTCCGCGCGATAATTGATCGAAATTGCGAAGGATAGTAAAGAAAGGTAATAATAATAGACAGGATTACAACGGGTAGTTGGTCTAGTGGTATGATTCTCGCTTAGGGTGCGAGAGGTCCTGGGTTCAATTCCCAGACTACCCCGCAACTTTTTGGTCTTTTTGATCCTTTTGGCGTCTTTAGCAACTAATTGCTTTTATGCTTTTCCTATTAGCTGTGTTACAACGGGTAGTTGGTCTAGTGGTATGATTCTCGCTTAGGGTGCGAGAGGTCCTGGGTTCAATTCCCAGACTACCCCGCAACTTTTTGGTCTTTTTGATCCTTTTGGCGTCTTTAGCAACTAATTGCTTTTATGCTTTTCCTATTAGCTGTGTTACAACGGGTAGTTGGTCTAGTGGTATGATTCTCGCTTAGGGTGCGAGAGGTCCTGGGTTCAATTCCCAGACTACCCCGCAACTTTTTGGTCTTTTTGATCCTTTTGGCGTCTTTAGCAACTAATTGCTTTTATGCTCTTCCTATTAGCTGTGTTACAACGGGTAGTTGGTCTAGTGGTATGATTCTCGCTTAGGGTGCGAGAGGTCCTGGGTTCAATTCCCAGACTACCCCGCAACTTTTTGGTCTTTTTGATCCTTTTGGCGTCTTTAGAAACTAATTGCTTTTATGCTTTTCCTATTAGCTGTGTTACAACGGGTAGTTGGTCTAGTGGTATGATTCTCGCTTAGGGTGCGAGAGGTCCTGGGTTCAATTCCCAGACTACCCCGCAACTTTTTGGTCTTTTTGATCCTTTTGGCGTCTTTAGCAACTAATTGCTTTTATGCTTTTCCTATTAGCTGTGTTACAACGGGTAGTTGGTCTAGTGGTATGATTCTCGCTTAGGGTGCGAGAGGTCCTGGGTTCAATTCCCAGACTACCCCGCAACTTTTTGGTCTTTTTGATCCTTTTGGCGTCTTTAGCAACTAATTGCTTTTATGCTTTTCCTATTAGCTGTGTTACAACGGGTAGTTGGTCTAGTGGTATGATTCTCGCTTAGGGTGCGAGAGGTCCTGGGTTCAATTCCCAGACTACCCCGCAACTTTTTGGTCTTTTTGATCCTTTTGGCGTCTTTAGCAACTAATTGCTTTTATGCTTTTCCTATTAGCTGTGTTACAACGGGTAGTTGGTCTAGTGGTATGATTCTCGCTTAGGGTGCGAGAGGTCCTGGGTTCAATTCCCAGACTACCCCGCAACTTTTTGGTCTTTTTGATCCTTTTGGCGTCTTTAGCAACTAATTGCTTTTATGCTTTTCCTATTAGCTGTGTTACAACGGGTAGTTGGTCTAGTGGTATGATTCTCGCTTAGGGTGCGAGAGGTCCTGGGTTCAATTCCCAGACTACCCCGCAACTTTTTGGTCTTTTTGATCCTTTTGGCGTCTTTAGCAACTAATTGCTTTTATGCTTTTCCTATTAGCTGTGTTACAACGGGTAGTTGGTCTAGTGGTATGATTCTCGCTTAGGGTGCGAGAGGTCCTGGGTTCAATTCCCAGACTACCCCGCAACTTTTTGGTCTTTTTGATCCTTTTGGCGTCTTTAGCAACTAATTGCTTTTATGCTTTTCCTATTAGCTGTGTTACAACGGGTAGTTGGTCTAGTGGTATGATTCTCGCTTAGGGTGCGAGAGGTCCTGGGTTCAATTCCCAGACTACCCCGCAACTTTTTGGTCTTTTTGATCCTTTTGGCGTCTTTAGCAACTAATTGCTTTTATGCTTTTCCTATTAGCTGTGTTACAACGGGTAGTTGGTCTAGTGGTATGATTCTCGCTTAGGGTGCGAGAGGTCCTGGGTTCAATTCCCAGACTACCCCGCAACTTTTTGGTCTTTTTGATCCTTTTGGCGTCTTTAGCAACTAATTGCTTTTATGCTTTTCCTATTAGCTGTGTTACAACGGGTAGTTGGTCTAGTGGTATGATTCTCGCTTAGGGTGCGAGAGGTCCTGGGTTCAATTCCCAGACTACCCCGCAACTTTTTGGTCTTTTTGATCCTTTTGGCGTCTTTAGCAACTAATTGCTTTTATGCTTTTCCTATTAGCTGTGTTACAACGGGTAGTTGGTCTAGTGGTATGATTCTCGCTTAGGGTGCGAGAGGTCCTGGGTTCAATTCCCAGACTACCCCGCAACTTTTTGGTCTTTTTGATCCTTTTGGCGTCTTTAGCAACTAATTGCTTTTATGCTTTTCCTATTAGCTGTGTTACAACGGGTAGTTGGTCTAGTGGTATGATTCTCGCTTAGGGTGCGAGAGGTCCTGGGTTCAATTCCCAGACTACCCCGCAACTTTTTGGTCTTTTTGATCCTTTTGGCGTCTTTAGCAACTAATTGCTTTTATGCTCTTCCTATTAGCTGTGTTACAACGGGTAGTTGGTCTAGTGGTATGATTCTCGCTTAGGGTGCGAGAGGTCCTGGGTTCAATTCCCAGACTACCCCGCAACTTTTTGGTCTTTTTGATCCTTTTGGCGTCTTTAGCAACTAATTGCTTTTATGCTTTTCCTATTAGCTGTGTTACAACGGGTAGTTGGTCTAGTGGTATGATTCTCGCTTAGGGTGCGAGAGGTCCTGGGTTCAATTCCCAGACTACCCCGCAACTTTTTGGTCTTTTTGATCCTTTTGGCGTCTTTAGCAACTAATTGCTTTTATGCTTTTCCTATTAGCTGTGTTACAACGGGTAGTTGGTCTAGTGGTATGATTCTCGCTTAGGGTGCGAGAGGTCCTGGGTTCAATTCCCAGACTACCCCGCAACTTTTTGGTCTTTTTGATCCTTTTGGCGTCTTTAGCAACTAATTGCTTTTATGCTTTTCCTATTAGCTGTGTTACAACGGGTAGTTGGTCTAGTGGTATGATTCTCGCTTAGGGTGCGAGAGGTCCTGGGTTCAATTCCCAGACTACCCCGCAACTTTTTGGTCTTTTTGATCCTTTTGGCGTCTTTAGCAACTAATTGCTTTTATGCTCTTCCTATTAGCTGTGTTACAACGGGTAGTTGGTCTAGTGGTATGATTCTCGCTTAGGGTGCGAGAGGTCCTGGGTTCAATTCCCAGACTACCCCGCAACTTTTTGGTCTTTTTGATCCTTTTGGCGTCTTTAGCAACTAATTGCTTTTATGCTTTTCCTATTAGCTGTGTTACAACGGGTAGTTGGTCTAGTGGTATGATTCTCGCTTAGGGTGCGAGAGGTCCTGGGTTCAATTCCCAGACTACCCCGCAACTTTTTGGTCTTTTTGATCCTTTTGGCGTCTTTAGCAACTAATTGCTTTTATGCTCTTCCTATTAGCTGTGTTACAACGGGTAGTTGGTCTAGTGGTATGATTCTCGCTTAGGGTGCGAGAGGTCCTGGGTTCAATTCCCAGACTACCCCGCAACTTTTTGGTCTTTTTGATCCTTTTGGCGTCTTTAGCAACTAATTGCTTTTATGCTTTTCCTATTAGCTGTGTTACAACGGGTAGTTGGTCTAGTGGTATGATTCTCGCTTAGGGTGCGAGAGGTCCTGGGTTCAATTCCCAGACTACCCCGCAACTTTTTGGTCTTTTTGATCCTTTTGGCGTCTTTAGCAACTAATTGCTTTTATGGTTTCCGCTCAACTTTACTTAATTTTTCACCGTTGTATATTTTTTTCATTATTCATATAATCCTTACACTAATTTTTTGATTTCAAATTAGAAAATGAAAGCTCATTTTTTCTTCGATATCGGTCTTTTCCATGGCCTAAAATTTAAAAAATTTTGGGCTTTCATAAGTTTTTTTCTTACCCGACAAAATTCTTCAAATGATATTGAACCATCCGAATTTCGGTCCGCTTCACGCATTGTCCGTTCCGCAATCGCATCCACTTTTGCTCTTGACACTTCCCCTCCAATCATTTGCTTAATTAATGATCTTTTTGGCGCTTAAAGCGTAAAAAGTTCAAAGAACAGAAAAGGACAAAAAATAATAAAAAAATTTCTCACAATTAGAATTTTAGTGAATTCGTCTTTTGTGATTGTGCCCGATCGGTTCAAATCGTACATTGTGAAGGCAACTAAAATCGGAATGTTTTTTAAATGTCATTCATTTATTTTTTGAACATCGAAATTTCGCCTCCCGACTGTTCCATGGGTGGGGACTGTGCTTATTTATCGGACGAAAGTGCGACAACACTTTGACAAAATCTCGAAAATACACGCTTTTCTGGTCGACGACGCTTTAAAATTAATTCATTTATTTATTTTTATTTATTTATTTATTTTGTTGCATTTTGTCCACCCGGCGTCCACAAAGAACACATCGATCAGACGTAAGCCCAGCGGATTGTTCAACAACTCGGGAATGGCTTCAAAGTCTGCTCGGCTCATGAACCGCTCGCCGTTGTCGTCCTTTTGCCGCGCCAATTCCGAGAAACGGCCGTGCAATGTGCGCAGACACTCTTTGCTCACTTTGATAAATATGCAGTGGAAATAGAACCAAGAAGGAAGGATTATCGGTTTTTTCAGGTTCCCGTCCCCTTTTTCAACAACTCATTTTGGTATACATTCGGATACTTTACGTGTTTTTTGAATTTTCATTAAGCCATTGTTAGCGATTTGAATATCTCACCAAAAAGTTACAATTTGAGTATTACTACAAATGAGTTTTGTCAGTTTTCATTTATAACTTTTTTTTTAAAGATTCTTTTAGTTTTATGGTTTGGAAGGACTAATAAAGTTCATGAAAAGCTTTCGAATGATACGAAATTTGCAGGTTGTGTCTGCTGCTGGTTTTTCCCATTGACCAAATGGGCCAGAATCGTTTAGGATTTTGTAACAACCAAATTGAACAATCTTGATATAGGCTTGGCTCCTTTTTTCGTGATTTTGTGTGACCAATATTTACCATGGGCACAGGGTGGTGATCTCGAAAGCCCAAAATGGTGGCGCCGGGTTTAAAAATGGTGGCAAAAAGGTGGCAAAATTTTTAAAAATGGTGGCAAAAAGGTGGCACGTAATTTTTAGGGTCAAAATCGTTCAGAAATACATTCAAATTTTTCAAATGTTATATTTTCATTGCGTTCACAAGTTGGAGCAAATCAGTGTTGGAAATAAATAAATCATAAGCACCGGATCAATCAAAAAAGGAGTTTCATTTTATCCTGTTTTTTGCCGTGATCTTAAAAAAGCTAAAAATTATGATTAGGTGAGCCGGCGGTGCCGATAGTCGCCGCCGGGAAAATTTTTGAAAAATCTTGTTAAGATTTATAAACAGAAGCCCCAAAAATTGTTTAATTTTGAGGATTTGTGAGCCATTTTTCAGAATAATTAAGATTTTTAAGATATTTTTTGAAAAAATTAAAAGTAAATGCTGTCCGGCGGTGCCGATAGGCGCCGCCGGGGAAATTTTTGAGAAAGTGAATAAAAGTTATCGAGAAAAATTGTGTAAAAAATGTCATTTTTTGACATTTTTTTGTCAGAAAATTGAAAAAAACGAAGAATAAATCTAAAATTTGGCATTTGTTAGAAAAATTCAAATAATTTACAAAATTCCAAAATTGGTGGCAAATGGTGGCAATTCCAAAAATGGTGGCAAAATGGTGGCAAGACCCCCAAAAAGGTGGCAAATGCCACCGAAAGGGGGCAAAATAATTAGAACTGAACTTAGTTCAAAACCTTAATTTTTTAAATGATTTTTCAAATTTTCGTTGTACTGTCGAAATCAGTCATTGTCGAATTCACACACAGACAGCAAAAGACAGACGAAATAGTTCGCTGTCGAATTCACACACAGACAGCAAAAGACAGACGAAATAGTTCACTGTCGAAATCACCTGACACGTTTACCATGACATTATTAGAGAATATGAAACCCATTTCCTGGACTTCTTGGCGTTCTGTGCTATGTTATTGATGCATACGCTGCCCGTCGATTGGTCCCCTGTCTATTCGTCCCCGTGTCGATTCGTCCCCCAAGCCAAAATAGTCGATTCGTCCCCAAATTTTTAAAAAATTTCTAAGTCTTGAGATTTTTCAATAAAAAATTACTGGGAATTTTTTTAAGCAGCAAACTTAAAGAAAAACCTAAAATTTTTGCAAAATTTTTTTAAAAAAACCCACAAAAAAATGAAAAAAAAAATCAAAAATTTTGTGAAATTTTTAGGTTTTTCTTTAAGTTTGCTGCTTAAAAAAATTCCCAGTAATTTTTTATTGAAAAATCTCAAGAATTAGAAATTTTTTAAAAATTTGGGGACGAATCGACTATTTTGGCTTGGGGGACGAATCGACACGGGGACCAATCGACAGGGGACCACTCGACAGCGCGCCGATGCATAAAGTGAAAAAATAGTGTGTGTAAAATCAAGAAAAACGACGTTTTGAACCGGTTAAAAACCCGGTTTTTGGCATTTCCGCAACTCGGGACCATTTTTTTCATGCATAGGAAACCGAGACAAAGCGATTGATAGGTACTTCACTTACATATGCCATTTTTTGTGTGGGGTTCACTATACTTTAACCAAAGTGACAACTTGAATAGTACCAAAATTTTTTTTCAACCTCGTTTTTTTTTTTTTGAAAAACTAGGGGTTCAAAAATTTAGGGTTAAGTTTTCAAAAAATCAGAGTGATTTTTTTCCTTAGTATTTTGAAACCTTTTTTAAACTTGACCCTATTTTTGAAAAACTACCTCAAACTTAAAAAATAGAGTTTGATTTTCAAAAAAATTTTAAAAATTTCCGAAAATCAAAAAAAAATTTTTTTGAATTTTTATAACCTTAACCTAATTTTGAAAATTTCAAAAAAATGAACTTTACGCATAGGCTTCTTTAAAGTACTGGTAAATCAATTGTCTATTACACCAAACCTGAAGGATACCTCGAAAAAAACACCAACCTAAGCTTCGGCTTGCGTAGGCCTAGGCTTAGGGGGCCCCTATTTTAAAAAAAAAAACAATTTTTTTTTGACAACTTTATTTTGTTTTTGCTTTTTTTGGCTTGGGGCCGAAACGACCCCGGGGCCGAAACGTGCCCGGGGCCGAATCGTGGGGGCCGAAACGTGGGGGCCGAAACAACCCCGACCCACTTTAACCAAAGTGACAACTTGAATAACGCAAAAAAGTCAGAATTTTTGTAACTTTTTATTCTTATCTTTTTTTTCGATTGGTAAATTTTTTAAATTTTTGGGGCGCTAATAGATACCAATCGAAAAATACTAAATTTAAAAATTTGGTTGCATAAGAAAAAAGCCATGGCGTCTGAAAATTCGCTGGCGCCGAAACGTAAGCGCCGAAAGTGCTTTCCGGCACCGCCAAAAATGGTGATGCGACATTTGCGGCGCGGGACCCAGAAAAAATTGTAGAGCGAACTAAATCTATTATTCTTAGTGTCATTCGAACCCCCTAAATATGCTCTACATTATACCAAAAAATCAAAAGAATTGATTGAGTTTTAGAAAAGTTATGACCTAAAATGTTCGAAAAATTTGGGAATGTCTGTTTTTGGTTATCTTTTTATCATAACTTTTCCGTAACTTAGTCAATTCTTTTGATTTTTTGGGCGCCGCAAATGTCGGCCAATCCCAAAAATAACACAACAAAACACAACAGAACCTAACTCACTTCCGCTCTCCTCTTGCAAATGGTCCCATTGGTCGGGCGAAGGAGCGGGCGAAGGCGCATTTCCCATTGTATTCAAATAAATTTATGTATTACCGAAGATAGTAATTAACTAATTAAAATATTAAACCAACAAATACGCAATCAACCTTTTAATATTGAAAGAAAATTATTTATAAATTAAATTAAATTAAATTATTATTATAAAAAATAGATCCTAAGTCTTTTTGTTAAAAAAGTGCACCGTTTCCTTCAAAATGCATAAAATAACATTTAAGCGCCTTAAGTGTCATTTTCTTCACTTTCTATTGACACAATTTAAAATGGCCTAAATTTCGATTATCAGCCGACGCATAATCGCAGCCAAAAATCATTAACATTAATTGCCTTTTATGTTTAATGGGAATTTAACGACGGGGCATTTGATGATACAAGAAAATGGGAAAGCATTCTTTCGTTTGGACATAATTTGAATTTTAAATGCAAAATAAAAAAAGATTGGAAGTCAAAAAAAATGAAAAAGTTTTAATCCAATAATTAAATTAAATTAAAAATGATAAATTTATGGTCAGCATTACGAGCAGCACTAAAAATACAATTCATCATTAAAAGTCGGTGCCTTTTGCACAATTTTCAGCTTTTCGGTACGACAGAACGACGAATTGACGGCTTGCCTTGAAAATTTGCAATTGATAACGCCCCCAAATTATATAATTTAAAAAATTATTTAAAACAAATCTTTGAACAATCACCTGACAGTATGGAAGACATTATGTTCGGGCACGGTTTGGTAAAAGTCGGTCTGACGGAACATCCGTAAGAGATGAGCTAAACCAAAAATGGTAAAAATTCAACTCATTTTGGCCAATTCATTTTTTTGTTTCGATTCGTTTTTTATATTTGAGTTGAAGCGCAGACAGAACTAGGTTAGACAATTCTATGCTTATAACACGTAAAAAAACGAGTTGAGACAAAAACGAGTTGAATGTCATCCATTTAAAATATTGCAATTTAATTTTAAAAAAATAATAATAAAATAAATGCCTTTCGGTGCGGCGAATTTCACCTCAATGTTTTTACTTGAAAATTCTTTGTGAACCTAAAAAAAATTTCTTGTTTTTTTCGTCTGAAAAAATGGGACTTTTTTCAGCGTTTTCAGTCCCAAAAAATCGACGTAAGGGAAGCCGGAACAGTCGATGATCAGCGCATTCTCCCGCTGCTCATTTTGCTGCTCCCGCGCCGTCGCCGCCGCTTTTCCGCCGTATTTTTTGTCAAAATTGCGCTGTTCCCACCGTTTCATGCATTGGATTAGCACATAAAAAGCACACCCAAATTGCAAGTAATAAATTCATATTTGAGCCTTTACTTTCATAAATTTGTGTACACTCGTAAAAATCAGCGGCGCATCGTAACGGATAATAAACGCGTGCCCTTCGTCCGCAATTTGTTGTAGCAATTCCTTGGGCATTTCTTTGTACTCGTCCAACTCTTCGTCATGTGTCAGAAAATGCCATTTTGGCCTCAAATTAATATTAAATAAATTGGCAAAGATTTGATCAGAAAAATATGAAATAATTAAGGAACACCATTGGTCACGAACGACAATGGTAAAAGCACTGAACAAAGCGGAGAAAGTCAATCCTTCGGCAATGTCATAGCAAACAGTGAGCAGAAAACTAACCACAAAAATCACCTAAAAAGCGTAAAAACAAATTAACAAATTATAATTAAATTTGAAATTACAAAATCAATTTTAAAAAGAGGCCAAAGTTCACGCAGTTCACGAAATTTTGTGAAAGAAGCGCAAATCGAAACCATCTTAAAAACAGACGAATAAACCATTTCAAATAAAGAATTAATGAAATAATTCGGAAATGAAACTAACCACAATCGAAGCCAAAATGCACTAAATGAAATTAAAATAAAAGTTTTAATTATTTATTTCAAATACTTTTGGCAAATATTCCAAAACGGGCCCAATGTACAAAATGACAGTAAGCAGTGAAAGAGTGGAGAAACAGGTGGTCATCTGTGCAAGAATGGCACCACAAAATGAACAAATGCCATGTTTTGTGCTTGATCAATTAGACCTGTGTGCTGTTTTCGTCCGCGTCTCCGATCAAAGTTCGAGCAAAAATGGAAGTGATCGGAAAGACGGGAAAAGCGGAAGAGCAAATGCCGGACAGACCGAGGGAATACAACTCCTAAAAAAGGAAAAATAATCGAATATAAATTAAAAAGAGAGGGGAAAAGCATTGGAAAGCAAAAGAAAATAATCGAACGAAAAATTAATTTGGTCCATTCACCTGACAACTGTTAATTTTGTAATGGTAGCGATTCTCCACAATTTTGACCACGGTCAAATGCATTGCGACTGCAGTGACTGCGATGCCAATGGCGTCGAAGAACACAAAGGGCAGCAATTCGTAACGGACCATCGAAGGTGGCGGAAAACTTGGCAATTACTTTCCTAATTACGAAAATATTTTCCACTTTCTTATTATACTTTGTCGGAATGTTGCCGACAACCGTAACCGAGTGCCGATTTGAAAGATCCGCAAAGTTTGTCGACGTAATGCCAATTACGACCTAAATAAACAAAAACCCTGAAGATATTAAACAAATTCATTTTGCCACACCAACAACAATTCATAGGGAATGGGAAATTGAAAGGCTGTGCCGAGCCATGGCTTAAAGGGAAAGTAAAAAATAAATTATAAAAATAAATAAATTAAAAAATACTTCCAAAATTTGCTGGGTGAAAACCAAAAATGTGATGGAACTCAAGCTGATAATTGTGGTGGGGAAGTGAGTGTTGCACAAATTCGAGCTGATATCCAAAATTCGCTAATATAATGACAAAGAATTATTTTATTTGTCTCCGAAAAATCACTTCGTAAAGATAGCCCCGACCCGCGCGTTTGGGCAATAAATGCTGAATGCCGAGCAAATCGCCAATTTGTGAAAAGAAAACTAAAAAAGTGAATTGTGATCAGAATGTAAAGCACATAAGAAATTTACCATGGACACAGCCACCAAGCACAAAACCACTCATCACTTGGTCAGAAAAGTAGCAGGACAGAAAGTCGAGATGGAACATTCCCATCAAAAGCTAAAGGAGGGGGGGGGAAAGAGTGGCAATGGCATAATTAAAAGTGAAAATTGGTAAATGAGAAAAGCATTGGCACAAAAAGAAACAATTCATAATTTTCGACAACAATTTTTGCCTGAAGCATTCCGCTGAGAAACAGAATAGCAGTTGCGATATGAATTGGCTTCGTGTTGCGCATTTCCCTTCTGCTTTGACTGTCCATGCTGGAGTTGTCGATCGGCGTGTTGGCCACCGACAATTGGATGGGATCGCTGAGCAAAGGGTTGCTGGAGGTGCTGGCCACGCTGTCGAAGGTGGAATTCAGCTCGGCGATGATCATCGACGTGTTCATTGACTACAATCAAATTGATCAACGAATGCATTTTCTGCTGCTGATCAGCGCCACCTCGTCCATTAGCGTGTCCATGCTGCCGTCGTCCTCCAGCCAAGTGCTGCTGTTCATGAGTGCCAAAGTGTCGTTGAACAGTCGCTGCTCCTCCTCCATTTGTCGACCGTACGGTGCTTCTGTCGTTGCCGTTGTCGTTGTGTATGCCATCGTCGTGGTGCTCATCGTATCGCTGCTGCCATTGGACCATGTTTGGTTAACTGATGGCCTGCAATTCTTTGTTAAATACGAATGAATGTGTATTGGTCAAAAATGCCCACATTGACAGATCAATGACCAACATCCGATCAACTTTTTCGATCGCCGCTCGTGTCATCAGAGAAAGAATTGCAAAGCCTCCGAGGGCATTGTGCCGAGAATGGCCGAAAAGCATGTAGAAAAAGGTGGGGAAAATGACGGAGTAAAGGCCCTCAAGGGAATTTAGTCTTTATTGTCATTCGGGGATAATGATCTCACATAAACTGGTGCAACTCCGCAAATGCCGGCATGGGCAATGCCTAAAATTGATTTACCAGGTGAAAAGAAATAAAATTGCTTTCATAATAATGGCTCATGAATTATCTATTCATTAATCATTTCATCTAATAAAAAACACCTGTTGGGATTGAAAAAACAGCAGCCGTTAGTCCGGCACAGAGGTCAACAAAAAAAGAGTTGCGCCACTCTTAAACAACCAAAACAAATGCCAATGACTTTGTCTTTTTATTACGGTAAATGGGCAGCCATTGGGTGATGGGCACAAATTTGTGTAAACATTCACGAATTTGAAAGATGTGGGGTTTTTTAAAGCGGCGCTTTTTACGTCTGAGCAGTGATTCGGCCAATTTCTGGCCAACTCCGTCCATCCAACCGCCAATTCCATTGGCCTTGGCCATTCCACCGCCAATTTGTGCCGTCGCTTTTTTCCGTCTGCTGACCGAAAAGTCATCGATCGGAATCTATGGAATAAAATGGCAAAAATAATAAAAAGAATTAATAATATTTGATTATTCAAACTCACAATTAAATCCATTTTTGTTCTTCGGTTAGTGAGTGAATGGACTGAAATGGCCCGTCGTTCTGTCGGCCAATCGTTTAACTCTTTTCAGTGGGAAGCTGTGGAAAAGCACCGCATGGCTATCGGTGAGCGACCGTTTGTCTCTCTGACGAGAAATGACTGAGCGATTGAGTGATGGCGGCGGTGGCCAAGTCGGCGGATTAGGCCGACTTTGGTCGGTCCAGTCACTGTCCAGCGCGGAATGGGACAGCAACAACAAGCAGCACATTCACTGCTCTATCATTGTGATGTGATCATTCATTCAATTTGACGATCAATTGTAAGGAAAACGAAGGGACAGAGAGAGAGAGAGAGAGAGAGAAAGGACAAAACAAAGTCGGGAAAGAAATCAGGGAAAGGAAATTCGGAAAGAAATTTGCCAAAGAAACCCCGGGAAAGAAAAATCGAAAATAAATACAGGAAAAAATTAGAGAAAGAAGATCAGATAAAGAAAAGTCGGAAAGAAAAATTTTCAAAGAAACGCCGGGAAAAAAAGTCGAAAAGAAAATACAAGAAAAAAAGTCGAAAAAGGAAAATCGGAAAACAAAGTAGGAAACAGGAAAAAAAATTCTGGGGAGGAATCGAACAAATAAAAATGACCTTATTGGGGTTTTTGAAATAGTCGGTTTGTGCAGCCTTGCTTGATTCAGGAATTTTTTAAAATTAATTATCACGTAAGAAACCTATAAAGTCATATCCATTCACATCAATTTGCTCTAATTGCCTGTCTTTCTCTTTCTGCTGCTGGCCATTTGTCCTTTTTAATGTAATTGTTCGATTGAGTTTTTGTCCAACTTTCTTCTGTTGTGCAATTTGTTTTTTTATTTAAATATTATTTGTTTTTAATTAAAAATAATAAATAAATAAATAACGAATAAATATGAGTGATTCTGTGCCCTTTCTCTCTCAAATTATCAATGCATTCATTGGTTAAACGACGCTTCCGTTTGGCGGGTGCATTTGTTGTCCTATTGTTTGACTCGGATTTGCCATTTCGGTTGCTTCGCCAACAATGGTCACCAACTGAAAGAGAACAGCGCAATTTGCCATTGTTTCCTTTTCAAAATTGGCACTTTTTGCTGTGAATGTTTTATGTTATTTTTTTGATTTTCAATTCCAAAATGGCATTTTTGCCCCAATTTCTGCTAATTTCATGCCGATAAATTTTCATTTTCCATTATAAATTGCTCTATTCTTTTGCTCGCCTTTTTGGCCTTCTGTTGCTTTTCCCTCCGTCTCACATATTTGTGCACCCGCCACTGCTTGGCGGTCCATCTCAGAAACGATTTTGCGGTGACCAAAATGATAAAAAGCAACAGAATTCCGGCCGTTCCAATGCCGACCATTGGGTCGTAACTTTTGTAGAAATCGTTGGCCGACTTTGCCGGTTCATACCTTTAAAAAGAAGCAAAACTGGGAGAACTTATATTTTAATTATTTAATGAATAAATATTGTTAAACATATTCAATGTTACTCCATAAAATCCCTTTTGTCCGGTGGTCGGCATAATGGCTGACAAGGGCGACGATCGTACAACATGAAAAAGATGGCACAGCGGAAATGGTTAATAAATTACTAAATGTCTCAATAAAAACTTGTTCCATAAATTCACTAATTACATATAATTACAAATTGAATGGGTTTCATTGGGTTGCTATGATATTTTGTTCAACGCTCTAAGCACCTTTTAATTCTTTTTTTTTGATTTCATAAAAACATAAAATGTGCTAATTTGGCCAGCTTGGCTCTTCCGCTGCGAAGGAAATTGGCCAAATGAATTTCCGTCCAAACTTTCTTAATGGGATTCTCCCAAAAAAATCCATTTGCAAAGAAAAGAATTTAAAATGTAAAAGAAAATATTGAATTAAACTAAAATTCAGTTGTTTTCTATGTTCAATTGACATGTGTACGAATTGGAGTTTTCGAGACTAATCCTCGGGTGATGAACAAATTGACATTCGGCGGGCGAAGAGGAGTCCTTCGGCCCCCCCCCCCCCCCCACGGGGACCAAAGTGCTGGCGGCGTCGGCAGTTGTCGGGGAAATTGTGTCGTTTTGCCCCGGGCAATGGTTAAGCCCTTTTCACCACCACAGCGGGCAGTCATTGCTTCACTCCTTTGCTTCCCGGGCGCTTTCTTTTCCAGCCGGGCTGAAAGCATCTTCGGCAGATGGAAGAGCCAGTGAGAAAAATGTCGACAAGAAATTACATGACAAAGAGGGGACAAAGGGGGGGGGGGGAAGCAAGGGAGGGAAAGAGGGAGGGAAAGAGGGAGGGAGGAGAAGAGGGAGAGGAGGAGAGCAATGGTGATAATAATGAGCGAGAGAAGGGGAGGGGATGTGCCAATGCCAATCACATCACCATTTAGAGACCACTGATTTTAAGTGCCAAATTGTCCTATAGTAGTCTCGGCCGAAGAATAAAGCAATTTTTGTGTGCCAATGTTACAATTGATGGAGAGAAAGGCGAAATTTAAGTGCCAATGTTGGAAATGCTTAAGAAAAGAGCATTTGGTGAACCAATGTTCGAAATGCCAAAAACAAGGCAAAGTTGGTGTGCCAATGTTGGAAATGTGGTAAGTAATTGTCAAACTGTACCAGACAGAATAGTTTAAATTTTACCGAAAAGAGAAACAATGCATTAGATAAAAAGGCCATGAGAATATTGAAAAAGTGCCAAATAAAAATTCATAGAAAAAAAGGCCAACTTCCAAGTAAGTAGCATTTTGGCTAAAACACCGCACACTCGGTAGGGGTCATTTTAGTCGGGCCATTTTAGTCGGACCATTTTATTCGGGCCGTTTTAGTCGGGGGTCATTAAGTCGGCATCATGTGATTCGACGGTGGTTTGATCCATATTTGGCAAAAAAAAATTGACTTTCAATGGCTATTTTCTTAGAAAAAATTCCCGGTTTTAGGTATTTTAGAAAAAATACTCAAAATTTTTGAAAATCCAATGGGAAAGAGCGCATTTTTTGTGCTAGGTTCAATGCCTCAATTTGCCCACGAATCCAATCGTCAGCAGGTCCACCACCATCAGGCCCCAGAAATTCTACATTTTCGGCTATTTGTCTTGGGCCAATCCATGTGTTGACGAAGTACATTATCAGTTCTCGCAGTTCGGGGTGGGATTCAATGTTGAGACCAAAATTCAGAAGGATCTGATCTCATAAAATTAAGGCTTACTGTCTAAATCACTAATTGTCTGTTCAGTTTGCTTAGGTGAAAGTCTAATTACTGCCAATTTTAAATTTTCCCCAACTATGTATAGATGGAAAAAAAATACTCAAATTAAATGCTCATTGCTAGGGTGGTAAATTATGGACGGCACCCGATTCGTACTGGGCCAATTCGTACTGCCCCGATTCGTACTGGTACCTCGATTCGTACTAATTTTCCCGATTCGTACTAATTTACCCGATTCGTACTGTATCAAAAAATACGAAAAAAACACAAAATTTATTAGTAAAAACACTCAATTATATTATATTTGGTGTCTGCAAGGCTAATTGAATATGGTCTTCAACAAAAAAATCACTTTTCAATGAAAAACATGAAATTGATCAAAAAAAAAATAATAAGACAAAAATTTCTAAACCTTGACGAGAATGATCTCATGTTGAGACAAATGATGAAAACTCGGACCCAATTTAATTCTTTCAATTCAATTAGCCTTGCAGACACCAAACATAATATTTTGAGTGTTTTCACGAATAAATTTTGTGTTTTTTTCGTATTTTTTGGTACAGTACGAATCGGGAAAATTAGTACGAATCGGGGCAGTACGAATTGGCCCAGTACGAATCGTCTTTTTACCGTAAATTATATGGCAATCCATATTTTTTTTTCCTGGACTGTGGGAGGCGTGAAACGCACGAAAAACATTTTTTAGCTTGGTTTGAAGCTTCTAGGATGGTTTTCTATATCCATATTTTTCCATATTTTGCGATTTATGTCCATATTTTGGCATTTTTGAAAAAATTCATAAGAAAAATGCAATAAAAACGGAAAATACACCCCTAAGAATCAACTTTTTGGAAATTTTCAAAAATATCCCACAAAAATAAAAAAATTTCCAATTCCTTGAGAAAATTTTTGGAAATTTTTTTTTCTATACCTAGTTTAAAAAATGATATTCGAAGGGGTTTTACCCTTGGAAATGTATCTCTTCAAAAATTTTAATCAATTTTTACTAAATTTGAAGAAATTTTGAAAAATTACGATTTTACCCCTAATTTGGAAAAAATTATGTCCATATTTTGCGTTTTTATATCCGTATTTTATGGCCATATTTTGCGATTTTATATCCTTATAATTGACTACCCTACTCATTGCCATTTTTATTTTTAGTCTAAAATGCATCATTTCTTTAATCAAAAATTTTTCGTTGTAAGAATGGTAATTTTTTCGTAATACTAAGGTTTGCCCCCCCCCCTTTTCGAAAAAAAATTTTTTTTAGTTATAAGTCATAGATAGTAATTCTTAAGGGGTTATCGGGGTCGCTGATCACGAATATGACACCCGTTTTGTCCAATTCCGAACCCCAGACTCGAATTCGAACAAAAAAATCGGAATTAAAAAATTTTATTTTTCGACTTATTCTTCGAGTGCGGGTCCGGGGTTCGGAATTGGACAAAACGGATTTCATATTCGTGATCGGCGACCCCGATAGCCCCTTAAGACATGTTTTCTATGAGTTATAACAAAAAAATTTTTTTTTTGAAAAAAACGGGGGGGGGGGGACAAACCTTAGTATTACCATTTTTTCAAAACTTTCCAGCTTTTCCGCAAAATTATCTCAAATTAACTATTTTCGTCAAAATTTATACAAATCACAGCCAGATTTTCTAAATTTTCCGTGGCGGCGTCTATCGGCACCGCAGGACATCCCCTCCCCCCAAAATATTAGGGGAATTTACTTGCTAAATTCGAACGAAGTCCAACCGGAGTGGTGGGAGGGCGGCTTTTTTTTTCTCCGTGAAATTTTTTGCCTTGGATATTTTTTTAATTTTTTGAAATTAAGAGGACCGGCGATGCCGATAGGCACCGCCGAAAATTTTTTGAAAAATTAGAAATTAATCTATTAAAGATTTTGCCTAAAAAGACAAATTTGCATTTTTTTTTTTTTTTTTTGTCAGTTTTTGTTAATAAAGAGAATTATGTAGTGTTCGGCAGTGCCCACAGCCGCAGTCTGGAAAATTTTCATCTTAAGTGCTAACTATTTTAGCATTAAAAAGGATCAATTTTTTGAAAATTTTGGTGTCTTTTCTTTAATTAGTTGCACTGACTAATTTTGGCCAAAATTTCAAATTATTGACAATTTTTTGGTCGGTTCTTAGTGGGGTATTTTTCGTATTATTGTGTTTTAGTTAAGGATTTTTGAGGAAAAAATCATAATTTAATCAAAAACTCAAATTTATCTTAGACGAATTCCAAAGTATATAAAAATATGTCCATTATTTTCATTAAAAGTGCCATTCTTAGGGGTGTATAAAAACCCCGACCCCGAGTCGGGGTTGAGGGTCGGGGTCGGGGTTTGTCGGGGTTGGAAGCGTCGGGGTCGGGGAAAACCCCGAAAATGGCCTAAACAAATTTATTAAAAAAAAATTATTCCCCATTATTTTACGCCAGAAAATTTTGCATTTTGTCGAAAACCATCTTCCCGTTGGACCGGAGAAGATCACCGAAGACATGGAGGCATTAGTAGCCTGGTTTAACAAAGTGGAGCATAATATGGGCATCCGAGAATTAGTGGCCGAGTGCCACTATCGCCTCATAATAATTTTAATAGCATAAGAAGCTTAAAAAAGTTTATTAGGTCTACTTGCATCCGTTTGTGGATGCGAACGGGAGGACGGCCCGGTTGTTTTCCAACTGGGTGTTGGCGCGAAAAGGGCTAGACAATATTTTACCTTTCTAAGCAATCAAGTTTTAAGTACGCAATATTTGAACATCCGCCCCTCTTCGAAGTCAAGCCATGTTGGACACAAAAGGTATTTTGTAGAGAATTTTGTGCTCTATTGCCCTCCATATTTGTTTTTTTTCAAAAAACAGAGTTTTAATATTTTCCTCAGACCCAACAAAAAGGATTCAAGTTTTTGGCTTTGAACGTGAAGGAATGATCATGTTGATGATAATGTGCCTCGCCTGGAATCTGACGTTGTAAGCTCGATTTTTCAGTGATTTTGGTGCGCAACTCCATGATAACTTGTTTTCAAACCGACCTTCCAAGCTTACTTATTATTATCACTGACATTTTTGCACCCCGTCTCCCCTCTCCAGCGGGAATTTTCCAAATGGGTCACTGCCACCCAAACAATCCTTCTCCGTCCCGTCCCGTCCTTCCTCCCCCCCCCCCCCCCCCCCCCTCACTTGCCCTTCCCTCAACTTTCGCTGTGCTTTGCTTTGCCGCCCTTCCACCGCCCACTTTCTTATCAGCCCATTTATCTTTTTTCATTTTCGCATCGTCCAATTTCTTTTTGTATATATAAATAACCTTTAATCGGTCACAAAAAATGAATGTTTTGATTGCATTTGGGTGATGCTGAATGAATTTCTTTACATGAGAGAGTGAATTGTTGCTGAAAGAAAGACAAAAAAAAAAAAATTCATCGGTTCCTTGGTCCTTACAAATTTTATGCCTCTTCTTTGTATACAACCTTTTTATTTATGCATAGTGTGATTTGATGAAATTCAAAATAATAGTGAAAATATTTTTAGCATTTGTTTTAATTCCCAAAATATAAATGTGCAGTAATCCGAACGCCAAAGTGTTGTCTTCGCTGTGCGGCTTCAGTCGGATGGGTCCGAACCGCGAATTGAAGACGCGCGTTGAATGCTTTTGGAAAGAGCAGGCGAAGCTGCGCTCGGATGGGGCATCTGAAGACGAATTGACCGGTTCAATCGCCAAATTCGAGAAGGAAATTGAGCAATTGCAAGTCCAACGCTGGCAACAATTGCAGGTGCCAAAATTGAGACAAAATTTTGGAAATTTATTCCATTATTTTCACAGGCGACTGGCATTGACCTGATCCCATCTGGCGACTTCTCACTTTATGACCATGTGTTGGATTGCGCGTGCCTTTTCAATGCTATTCCGACGAGGTAAACAACGCCAATTGTTAAGTTGTCTTTAACAATTATACCAGATACAAATCGGCTACGAAACTCAGCGGTGTTCCTTCGCATCTCCGCCTTTACTTTGCCATGGCACGCGGTCTTCAGGAGAAGGAGGCCGACGTTCCGGCACTGCCAATGAAGAAATGGTTCGACACCAATTGTAAGTTGCAATTTTTATTTTTCATTTCATAATTATTTACATCGACAATTTTTTCAGACCATTTCATTGTGCCTGAACTCAGCACTGACCAGTCCTTTTCGGTTGGTGTCAACAAACCGTTGAACGACTTTCTGTTGGCCAAAAGTGCGCTAAATTTGCTGACAAAACCCGTCCTAGTGGGCCCGGTGACCTTTTTGCATTTGAGCCGAGTCGGAGAGCGGAAGGAATTGGCGACAGAGGAGCAGCAAAAGATGCAAAATTTGAAGCTGCTCCCGTCGTTGTTGCCTCATTATGTGAAGGTGTGTGTTGAATTTTTCACTGAATTGATAATTATATGTTTAATCTCAATTCGGGTCTGAACTCGGACAAAAAATTGAAAAAATTTATTTTATTTCAAATTTGAATTTGGTCCAAATTGTTCGATAGCCATTTATGACCGTATCATTTTTTTGGATACATATTTTTTGGCCTTTAAAAAAGTTATCAAAGGCGGGTGGGGGCGGGGCACCAAGCGCACAATTAACGTATAATTTTTCATCCAATTCGCAGGTCATCCAATCGTTGGTCGATGCCGGTGCCAAATGGATTCAAATTGACGAGCCAATCTTTTCACTGACCTTTGCTGAAAATGAGGCTCCTGCATATTACGACGCATTCCGACAGACTGCGCGAGCTCTGCAGCAAGTGACGGCGAAGAAGGCCCACCTTTTGTTCACCACTTACTTCAACTCCATCGCGAAGAACGTGCAGATTGTCAAAGATCTGCCTGAGGGTCGGTCCTTTTTGTTGCGATAAACATTTATAGGCGCCGCACGATGTGCTAAGGGGGGGGGGGGAATCAGGAACTCTTATCCAATTATTTAGCATATTTAATGTTTGTCTTCCCTTCAGGCACTGGCATTCACATTGATTTAGTGCGCGCCCCCGAGCAGTTGGACCCGGTATTGTTCGCACTTCCGTCCAATTGCTTTGTTTCCTTGGGCCTCGTCGATGGGCGTAACGTTTGGCTGAGTCCGCTGCGTCAGTGCCACGCTGATGCGCTGCGTGCGGTGCAACGGCTGGCGCCTGGGCGCGTGTTGGTCAGCACGTCGTGCAGTCTGTTGCACGTGCCTTTTTCAACCAAAACGGAAAAGCGTAGCGCAGAAGTGCCGAAAACGGTGGTGACCGGAATGGAATCGTCGAAAATAATCCATTGGCTGTCATTCGGTGATTTAAAACTCAATTAAACAGTTAATCTGTTAATTCTTCAGGAATTGAAAAGTGCGAGCAGTTGGTGACCATCGCCAAAATGCTGAACGGCGTCGACTGCGCCAAGGAATTGACGGAAAACGACGCCCTTCTCAAGGACCATTCCGTGTCATCGCTGATTCACAACGCAACAGTGAAGAAACGGGTCACCGACATTGAGGTATGGGCAAAGGGCGGTAGAAATCAAACGAATCTTTTCAATAAATTGCTCCAATTAATTTTGCGCAGGTTTATGGCGTTTCGTCATACTTTCGGAAGACGCCCTATGAGCAGCGCATCGTGCAACAGAAGGCGTGTCTGCAGCTGCCGCCTCTGCCCACCACGACCATCGGCTCGTTTCCGCAAAGTACGACTGTGCGCGCGATGCGTGCCAAATTCAAAGCGCACAAAATGGCAGACGCGGACTATTGGGCATTCATTAACGCGGAAACGGAGCGGTGCATTCGCATGCAGGAGGAAATTGGTGAGGACAGTGGCCAAGGAAATGGGGACCAAAGCGTGGAGCGGGCAGAGAGAATCATTCAAAGGAGGGAGAAGAAAACGGAGAAAATGGAATACTTTGAACAAATTTACAAATATAAAATTGTCACAAAAACTGGTCAGTTAGTCATCTCCTAATTTAGGCTTGGATGTGCTAGTGCACGGCGAATTCGAGCGCAATGACATGGTCGAATATTTTGCTGAACATTTGCACGGCTTTTGTGTCACTTCCAATGGATGGGTTCAGGTGAAAAAGGGGGAATTTTTTTTCTTTTCAATTATACGTAATTATTGGTTTTTTTTTTACTTTTCAGTCCTACGGTTCGCGCTGTGTTAAGCCCCCCGTTCTTTACGGCGACGTGCAAAGGGCAGGCCCAATGACCGTGGCCATGACCTAAATATGCGCAATCGTTGACCAAAAAGCCGGTGAAGGGAATGCTGACGGGGCCAATGACCATTTTGAAGTGGAGTTTTGTGCGCAACGACCAGTCACAGAGGGACACCCTTTTCCAGGCAATTAATTCCGTATTTTTTAATTTTAATAGCATCCAATTTACATTTTCATTATTATTTTCGGGAATTCCATTTTTAGGTTGCATTGGCATTGCGTGACGAAGTGGCCGAGTTGGAGAAGGAGGGCATCAATTGCATCCAAATGGACGAGCCGGCATTCCGCGAGGGACTTCCGTTGGACCCGGCACAGCACTTCGATTACCTCACCATCACCGTACATGCATTCAAAGTGAGTCGGACAAATCGTCAACCCTCCCATCCTTTAGTTCCCTCTTTTATCATTGAATTTATTTTTGCATTTTTAAATTCCTTTCATTCTTTGCCCAATTATTTCAGATTTCCACTGGTTGTGTGGTGGATTCCACTCAGATTTATTCGCACATGTGCTACTCCGACTTTGGCGACATTTTCACGCACATAGCCGAATTGGACGCGGACGTCCTTTGCATTGAGTGCTCACGCTCGGGTAAAAAAAAACGGTACTTATGTAGCGTAGGGTCCCAGCCTTTATTTTGAAAACCCAAAGGGGGGAGGGACCCTTTTGATTTCTTGGACAATTTTTTTCCCCTTCATTTTGATTAATGTAGTTAATTTCAAGGATTCTGCTAAAATTAGAATTCCTCCTATTTTTTTTAATCGAATTAGCATTAATTACTATAATTAATCCTCACTTTCCATCATTTTTGTCAGATTTGAGTCTTCTCTCCTGCTTTGATCGCTTCGGCTATCCTTTGATGGTCGGCCCCGGCATTTACGACATTCATTCCCCGCGTGTGCCGTCCGTTGAGGAGCTGAAGGCGCGTCTTCATGCGATGCTGAAGTACATCCCGGCCGAGCGACTGTTCGCCAACCCGGATTGCGGGCTGAAGACGCGCGATTGGCCCGAGACGGAGGCGGCACTGCGTGCCATGGTTGATGCGGTTCGCACAGTCCGTGCCGAATTGAAATGAAACAACCTGTGCCATCAATTGGGCCAACAAAATAGCAATGGATTTACCACTTTTATTTTTATTGGATCGTGGACAAAATATAATGGACAAGAAATTAACTGGGCTTCTTTAATTAGCTTGGTTTTGTTTGCTTCACTTTGTGACACCTTTTCTCATTTTATTATTTTTATATTAATTTTATTATATTGTAGTTCGTATTCCCCTAAATAATTTTTGCATATGTTAAAATGTTTGTAATTTATACATTAATGTTTTGTGTGTTTGCAATACATTAAATTTTCTTACCAATTTTTAGTAATTCATTAGCAACAAACAAAAAAAATTGTATTTTCATGGAGGGTCACCTTTTTTTTCCCGCTTTTAACAAATCAAAATTTCTCCGCCGGACGCTTCTTCCATAAGTGTTGTGATCAGCAGCATTTTGAAGAGACAGCTTAATCTGCTGATCAAAAAAAAACCTAATTATTTCTTTTCTCCCAAAATTCTTTTTAAATTGTTAGAAAGATATTAGTGTAATTTTTTTTGATAAAAAAAAATGTCCCTTCAAAAGATCGATTGAATCTGTGGAGATGCACTGCTTCCTCCTTTCCCTGTCTTCCCCCTCCCCTCCCCCTTCCTTCTTCCCCATTCACCTTCCCTTCCTTTTACTCCCGTTTTCTTCTTTTCCCTCCTCTCCCTCCCTCTTATCTTCACTTTCTCTCCTTTCCCTCCTCCCTCCCTATTCTTCCTCGACCCTCCTACTTTATCTTCTCTCTGTATCTTTTCTTTCCCTCCCTGCTTTCTATTTACTCGTTTTCTCTCCTTTTTCCTCCTCGTTTTCTCTCCCTTTCCCTCTTTTCTCTCTCTCTTCCTCTCCGTTATCTTTTCTTTCCCCTTCCTCTCTCTTCGAATTTACAATATGTTGTTCTGTCATTTTTTGCTTTTACTCCCAATAATCGGAGCTAATGGAGGGATTGTTAGTCCAAAACACCAATTTCACTGTCCAATTTATTCTTGACCAAATTCGTCGTTCATTCGCTTCGGAAGGAGTGCAAAATGAGCACAAAACAACGGCAGATTGGGTGGTGGCCGATCAGTTGGACAGTTTCGAGGCCACCGTTTGTTTTAAAATATTTAAGAACTTAATTTTGATATTTAAAATACATTTCGAGATGGTTTAAACTTTAAACCCATTTTAATTGGTTTTTGGATAAATTGAAAAAGGAATTAATTGGTCTTTGTTGATAAACAAATTGTAGGATATCACCGGCGGTGCTGCTTTTATGTCGACTATTTTGAAACTTACGCTTCGCTGGAAAGATCCCAAAAATGCATTTCCATTCCCCGATTCTGTTGTGCTAAAGGTGAAATGAAAATGATTTGTTCTGATTGATTAGCCGCCCAATTTTGATTAATTATGCCATAGGGTAATCTCTCTGGTGGAAGGGGTGGGCAATTAACAAAATAATGATTCATAATTAATCTGGTAATTAATGTGACATAATTAAATTATTTCTTGTCAGATTCCTGGCCCAAAATACAAAACTTTTGTTAAACAAAGTGAGACAGAGCAACAAACGGCCGATTCAATGGTCGAAGAGAGTTCCGAATTTCTGATCGGAGCGCACAGAGTGAGCAAAGAGAACACTTGGCAATTCGCCAATTCCTTTTTGTTATTCTACAGAATGAGATCACTTTCTACAAAACTTTTCCTCGCTTTGATTCGACCCTCCGACTGCCCAAATTTTATTACGGTTCCGACTACAGTCCCCACCACAGTAAGTTCGCAATCTGAACAATTTCTCGCCGCATCATATTGCTCCTATTGAACATTTGTGCCTTTGGGCTTCATTTTGTCATTATTTTGGATCAATTTCCCTCCCCCCCCCTACCCCTCAGAGAATGGACTGATTATTATGGAGGATTTGAGTGGCCGTGCCGCGTGCCTCCCCACTTTGCCCGGCCTCGACGACGTCCATGTGTTGGCAGTCATTGACGAACTTTCCAAAGTCCATGCCGTTACTTGGAAGCACGGCGAGTTGAAGCAGCTCTTCCCGATAGAAATTCGACAAAGTTTCATCGACGAAATGCGTATTAAAGCGGAAGAATTGGCAAAGGCAAAAGGGAGATGGGCGAATGCAGGCAGAAAATTCGGAGTCAAATTACCCGAATTTACAGATTGAGCCGAGTCGGTTGGGTCCACTGATTGACAGACTTTTGCCAATGTTCACTACCGAATATTATGCCATGTCATTGTACTCGGAGGACAAATACGGTCAGTGAAATTGGCATTGACACGGAAAAAAGTGACCGGGCAGAAGATTATCATTCATGAGTAGGGTTGGCGATTTGAAACCGAACCAACCCGAGAAATTTCGGTTCTCGGTTCAGTTAACCAAACGCTCGGTTAATTTCGTCATGGGCTTCGGTTCGGGTAACCCGGTTTTCATTTTTATAATTACGCCACAATATTCGTGCGGAAATTGAGGATTTTTTTTTATACCAAATTAGGTTTTTTTTTTTCATTTTTGGTACCAAATGAAGATTTTCCTTGGTTCTGATAAGGATTTTTGAAAATTTCTAGGACACATCACTGATTAAATTGAATGCTGCTTATTTTTTAAAATATATAAAAAATCAATTTATTTATTTTTCGGTTTGGTCGGTTTGGCTTCAAGAATTTTCAGAAACCGCCAACTCTATTCACGAGGTCAAACAATGAAAATATTTTTCTTTCGACCTTTTCAAGGCTTTCCCGCGTGCATTGTGCACAGTGATCTTTGGTCGCCCAACATTCTGTGGGAAAAGAACGCCGACGGCGAGCCCAGCGACCGTTTGTGTGCCATCATCGATTGGCAAACGCCGCACAACGGCAACCCGTGCAATGATCTGTCGCGACTGTTGGCATTGAACACGCCGGGACAGTACAGACGGGACAACACGGATCGATTGTTGGAATATTTCGCAAAAAAAGTGGCCGAACGAATGGGAGGGATGGCACCATTCACAACGGAACAGGCAAATCGAAGCGAACAGGAAAAGCAACAAAATAAGCAAATGGGACATTCATTTTCAGTTGAGAGATGCGTACAAACATTCGCTGCCATTCTCAATGATGTGAGTGGGCACGGACCAGAGATGCAGCCGATATATGCTTTCAAAATCGGAATTCCGGTCCAAAAAATACCGGGAAACCAGAAATTATTTAAACAAAAGGACCATTTATTTTTTATATAAAAAAAATTTAAAAATAAAAACAAATAAACACAAAATATTCTTTGTTTCACCCTCCACAATAATTTAAGCTCTTAATTAGGCATTTTCGGCTTGTTTTTTATTTTTGCATCGCTGGTACGGACGAATGGTGGTGGGGGGGGGGAATGTGACAATTGCAAATGGCGAATTTCAGAAAGGCACTTTCCCTTAAAAGGTATTTGTGTTTCGGCGCTTCCTTCTATTATCACATGGAATCGGTGATTGGCCAAACGCCCAACGAACAGAGAGAGAAACGTGCGGAACTGTTGCAGAGAGTGCTGATGTTCCTGGAGGATACCGTCGCCGAGTTTGGCCTCTAACGAACGCTGACATATTTTACTTTTTTCCTAAAAAATGGCATTTTTGACCACAGCCAATATTTACCAAGTTTTCTGATTTTTTATCGGTAACAAGGTTAATTGGGTCTTTTCAATTTGTTTTAGTGAGGCAATTTTTGTTGGTTTAAAGAAAAATAAAAAATTTGCATTTAAAGTGAAACTGAAATTCTTCAACTGAAGAACAATCGGACGCCTCAGGGCACAAATGGAAACTGCCAAAATCACAACTAAGGGCAAAACAAATGATTTTCGATGACTTTTTTGCTCTTCTCCCTAGAAATTTTTATTTTCATTTTTTAGAAAAAAGGGCGCGTCGATGCCATTATTTTTTTAATTTTAGTTTTTTTGCTAATTTTTGGTCTGTCAATTAAGAATAAAATAAAGGAGAATTGGGTGTTCGGTGGTCAATTGCTGCACTAACCAATGACAGATTGGAATGTGAAGCGATCTTGATCTGTCGGGGAGAAAAGAGGAAATAAACAAACAGAAAAAATAATAGTTAAGAACAAAATTTGAAAATTTACTGAAGGAAATTTCTTATGAAAAATTTCGTCTATGTTCAAAACGCATTTTTGTACTCCTAAAAGTTCTGAAATTTTATTTTTGCTTTAGGCTTAAAACGGAACAAAATTTTATTGGAAAGATCGGCGTTGCTGACAGATGGCGCTGGAAATTTTTAATTGCTTGGTCCGAAAAATTTCTCCCTTTATTGGAATTTAAGAGGAACTTGTTTTTTGTTTAATTTTGAAAAAAATTTAAATGAATGAAAAATAAATAAAATAATTTTTACCTTAATTTCTTCATTGTTTTTCTAATATTTAAATTTCGATATTTTATCCTTATTTTTCCCATTTTGTGATCTTATATCAATTAAATTTATCATTAAATATAATTTTATTTCTATTCCAATGATTGTTCGTCGTTTGTTGTGCATTATTTCATTGATTTTTTGGTGAAGAATTAAATCAATCAATCCTCCGCTCGCAAAATTGCATTTATTTCCTCCGCAAATTTTAAATTTTTCAGATTTTAATTTATAAAATGTGCACAATTAAACATAAAAAACTGACAATTTCTCAAAAATGTTCGTTGGCTCTTTTTGTCCGCCATTTTTTTCACTGTCCGACAAAATTTTGCCAAATAATTGATGACAAAAATGCCTCTGCTGCTGGGACTTCGTCGTTATCACAACTTTTGCCAATCCGTTGTTTTAGCATTCCAATGGCATTTGCACTGATTGGCCATTTGGACAATGCGCAGCAGCAAAGGTCAGCGCAACAGTTGAACATAAACGAAAACAAAAGTCAATTAACGGTAAATAAGCGATCAAAACGGGTTAGACCCGGGGGTGCGCGGGGATCAGGGTTTTGGGAGATTTATGAGTGACTCCCGAATTGTTTAAATTTTATTTTTAGCAACGTACCCTCAGAAAGGCTATTTTATTAAGTAGACGGGGCCTTTCTATTAATTTTCCAAAAAAAGCCAAACTTTGAACCTTAATGCCAAAATATTATTTCCCATTTCTAAATTAACTATTTTCCCACAACTTTCAGCACCGTTTTCGTCGATGCGTTCACTTGGCTTCGATGGCACTTTCAAAGTCGCCTTCCCTATGAGCTTTCCTTCACCGCACTTTATAATTCATCCTCCGCCTATGGGGCTGTACAATTATTTTTAATTTTTATTTTGTTTTTCACATTTTAATCCCCCCCCCCCTCGCTTAGGTTGTCGTCCATTCCTCTCGCTTTTGCTTTGTCCGTCCCCTCCCTTTTGCTTTGTGCCCTTTTCAATTTGCAATTCTTTCGCCGTTCACTGCTTTTAATCTTTTTGGAGTCTCTTCAGTTGGAAATGAATTGACAAATGTTTTTCTCCAAGTCGGTGGTTTTTCTTTTTTTTTCTCCAATGTTTTTTTTTTCAGAATGCAACAATTTGTGCAGAGTCTTCGCTTAAATTTGCCCCAATTTTTCACGTCCAATTAATTGAACATTTTTCCAACTCATTTCCTTACGAACGTTCAATTGAACCCGACAAAGAACTCGCCAACTTTTTCCGAGAACCCATGTCCTTTTGTTCACCTTTTTATTCAATTTATTTGTACCATTTTTCAGGTTGCTTTGTGATGACGACTTATTTAATGTGTCAACAAATCCGAAGGATTGCCGCATTTACAAAGTGAATGGGCATTTAACATTAATTATTTGTCTACTCAATTAAATAATAATTACCCTTTGTCCTAATTAGGCTTTTTTCCCCCCTCCCTCTCCATCTCCCTCTTCTTCTTCTGATGTTTCTCCTCCTCCTCGTGCCCATTTTGTTCAGCAAGGCATCTCCTCTTGCCTTGAACAACTTCCCCCTTTTTGTTCCTCCTCAATGAATCCCTTCCACGGCCGTTTCCCCCAACAGCAGTCAATTTTGGCCCTACATCACTTTTTGCCCTCTCCCATAAGGGAATTGGCGTCCAAATTGACACAAATATTGTGGCCATTATTCACTGATGCAAATGAATGGTATGTTTATAAACAAAGCAAAGAATTAATTAATTTAATTTTTTCAAGCAAAATTAACCCGTTAATTTTGTTCCAAACGAATTTCGAAGGGGCCAAATTGACCATTGAAAGGGTGTGCTGCCAATTGGATGTTCGACTGATCACAATTGACTGTTTCGAATTCCTTATGAATGAAAAGGCAGACAAAAATGGCGAAATAATTGTTGAAAAATTTAACGATGGTGCGTTTTTAAAACTTCAATTTAAATATTAAACAATTTTAGTACAGAAATTTGCGCCTTGCATTTGTTGGGTTCGCAATGTTGAAGTGCTTTTTTCGGATGAAACGACAACACAACGACAAGGTGTTCGGTCCATCCATCAATTTAAATATTGAATTAATTTGATACCTTTTAATCAGTTAAGATTTGCTCGATGCCTTTGTCCGTTCTGTAAATTTGGCCAAATGTCCTTCTGCTGATGACAATCGATGGCCCTCCGTTTTCCTTTTTAATATTTCTCCAATGTTCAACACCAGCGAAGTGCCGGAACGTCTCGCAAAAGCATTCCATTGGGAATTTCGGCTGGAGGAGGGCGACGAACGGATGGGCGTGGAAGAACGGGCGGAATTCGCCGAATGGGCACTGAGCAAAGGGCCACTGGGGGGGACAGAGACGCATTTGGTGGGCCAAATTGTTGAAATGACAAAGGTAAATTGGAGGAGACGGAGAGAGAAAGAAAGAGCGGAAGTAAACAGAACAATTGGAGAACTTTAAATTACCAATTATCACAACGAAAGAATGCCCAAATGGCACTTTTCAAAACTTAGTTAAATCAGAAAAGCGATGCACAGAATGAATTTGGGCTTGACAAAATTGAGCACACAAATTAGTGGGAAACAAAAGGGAAAAGGAAATTAAGTTGAATTTGCAAATTGAGCTAATCGTTAATGAAAACAATAAAAATAGATTTTTATAACAATTAATGATTAAGGGGTAAGATTAATAAGAATTGGGCCAAGTTCCGTCTTGGAATTCATCATAATTAGTTTTAATTTTTTTTTTGGGTTTTCTTTTGCCTTCTCTTTTTGTTTATCTCTCTGTTCGTCAGGGCTTCTCTTTGCTGCAACTGATCAAACTGTTTGATGATGCCGAATGCGTTGCGATTGGTGAACAACAACTTCGGTCATTCTCTGTGAACAATTTGCCTCCTCTTGGCATTTGCCATTTTCAATTGGCACTGAAACGGACGGCATCAGTGTCGAAACAGAAGGCCAGCAGTTCAAACGTGGACATGGACGACATTGGAGGATTGGACGAGGCAAAACGACTGCTGACCGAAGCATTGGCCGAACTGGTGGAAAGAAACCGGCCAGCCAAAAATTCATTTGATTTAAACAATTTTTAGGTTAAAGAGCAAAATTTATTAAAAAAAGACACTGAAAGTGCAAATTATCTCCGAAGACGGACCGGCATTTTGCTGTATGGGCCCCCCGGGTGTGGTAAAACAATGTTGGCAAAAGGTGGGCCAATTTTGCCCCAAAAACAAATTTGAAAATGCTTAAGCCGTGGCCAACCAAGCGGGACTCAGTTTTGTCAGTGTGAAGGGGCCCGAATTGTTGAGCCAATTTGTGGGAGAAAGTGAGCGCAATCTGCGCCAAGTGTTTGCCAAGGCGAAACGGTCTGCTCCATCTGTGCTGTTTTTTGATGAATTGGACTCGTTAGTGCCCGCTCGAGGGGGCGCATCTGATTCGGGTGGGGTGATGGACAGGTGCGATAAAGAAGGAGAAGTTGATGGGCAAATGTTACCCCTCCTCTCCCGCCCCATTCTTCTCCTTCAGAATGGTCTCTCAATTTTTGACTGAAATCGATTCGTGCCATTGGAGTCGCAACAAAGCCGTGTTCATCATGGGTGCAACTAATCGTGCCGATCTGCTCGACCCGTGCCTTCTCTCTCCTGGACGGTTGTCCTCCAAATGTTCCGTTTCGAAATTCAATTTTCAATTTTGTGGGTTTCAGCTTCGACAAACTCGTCCCCATTAATCCGGCAAATGATATTAGCTCCAAAGAGCGCATTTTATGTTCTCTTTGTAAGAAAATTAAACTAGCGAACGGATTGAGCATCAGAAAAATTGTAAAGCAAATTACCGATTCATTTAACCAATTAATTGATTTGTTAAGGCAAAGAAATGTCCCGAAGCCATGTCCGGGGCTGAATTGGCCGGTCTAGTCGCTGTAAGTTTCAAAATTCTTTGCTTAAATTCCGTATTGGTCATTTTAAGACTGCTTCAATAAATCGGTTACGAGAATTAATTGAAAAGGGCGAAATGGAGGGAAAGAGCGATTTGGAAATGGCAGAAAATGCCGACTTGGCCCTTTCCGAAAGACATTTTGACGATGCGTTGTTGGAAGTGACATGCAAATTATAATACTTAACAATTAAAGTCGCCAAATTTCAATTATTTTGTTTATACATTTCGATACAAAAATGTGTGACAGCACAACAAAAGGGCACTGCTGATCAGAAAATACAATGGAATATTCACTTTGAAAAATGTTTTATTGCCCCACCATTTTTTCATTTTTTTGTGCATTGGCCATCCGAACATTTTTAAGCTGTTTTCCGAGTTGGAGACACTTGGCCATTCAAAGTGATCTTCAAATGATCTTTTCTGATGTCCTTCGCTTCGTCGTTCAATTTGACATTCAATTCCAAATTAATTGTCGGCCAAAAGCCAAGTCGTTTTAGCAATTTGCTAAACCACAAAATGCTTTTTCACTTTCCTAATTTGCCCTTTTTACCTGCACATTTCGCGTTGGTTAAGCGTAAAAATATGAATGCCCATTGTGTGCCCATCCCTAAAAATTTCTTTGCACATATCGATGGCCAATTGTACTGCATAATTCTGCACAGTTGCGGTGTCGGTGCCAATTTGGTCGAGTATTTGTGCAATTTTCATGGGAATTGGCACATTGGACAAGTCGGCGATCTTTCGCAAACTCGCCACACTCTTGGAAAAAATATTAGATTTAAATTTAGTTATGAAAAATAACACCTTAAACAACAAAATGCCAGGCAAAATTGGCACGGAAATGCCAATACTTTGACAATCGGCTCGGAACTGTTCAAACAAATTGGCCTCCAAAAAGAACTGAGTGACCACAAAATCGGCACCGGCGTTTACTTTGGCCCTGCCAAAAACTGAATTTGCTATTTTCGGCTTAAATTGATCTTTTCATAAAACAATAAGCAATTTGGCCCGTTTGAATTGAATTGGTTCACTTCAGATATTCCATGCATTGGCCGTAGGAAATATTTTTCATCGGCGGGTAAATGTGTCCCGCAACGGCCACTGTCAACCGATTATTGCCTAAATACCCTCCGGCAGAGCCCTCCATTTCCCTGGCCCATTTGACCAAGTCAATGGCGAAATGTTTTGTGTTGGAATGCTGCTAAATGAATACATATGAAAGGCAGTGAATATCATTTTATAGATGCATTATTCTGCCCCTACCACATTTTGTCCGTTCTTTGTCGGCACTATTTGTGCCGTCGTCAGGTCGTCCCCTCTCAGCGCCATTATATTGGCGATGCCATGGTCCAATGTTTGCTTCACATGAGCCACCGACTCAGCCTTGGTGTGGTCATTACAACAAATGTGCAACATCGTGCGCTCTTTGCCGAAAATGGCCGAAGTTGCAATGGCAATGGCCGATGAGGAATTCAACTTGAACAAATTGCCTGTTCAGAAATTACATAATGATTAAACGAATGAATAACTGTCAATTTCGAGTCGGGCAGAAAGAGAAGCAGCGTGTCCCAGAATAATAATTCACTACTTAGACTCTGATTCATTCATTACCAGAGATGCTGAAAATTGATTTTCAACAAGGAGGGGGGGGGGGGGTACGGTACCGGGAGCCGGAAAATCCGACACTGGAAAATCCGACACCGGAAAATCCGACACTGAAAATCCGACTCAAGCGGAAAATCCGACACCGCCGGAAAATCCGACACAAGCGGAATATCCGACACTAGAAAATCCGACACTACTTTAAATTTTTTTATAATAATTTTTGAATTTTCAACTAATATTTAATTATTTAATATCCTTAAAGTTGGGGAACTAAAACAATTTAATTTGAACTTTAATTCAAAATAATTTACTTTGTGTGTAAAAAAGCTTTGTATTCGTTTCTTCACCTAGTAAAAATATGCTAAAAACCAAGTTATGAATCTTACCGAGATTTATGCAACTAGGAACAATCGGTACCCTCTTCAATATTTGCGGGCAATAATGTACCGGATGGCAGAACCAATATAAAAAACTTATTTAAATTAAGTTCGGATTATATTGATTTAGTTCACCAACTTTAAGGATATAAAATTAATTAAATATTAGTCTAAAATGCAAAAATGGTGTCGGATTTTCCAGTGTCGGATATTCCGCTTGTGTCGGATTTTCCGGTGGTGTCGGATTTTCCGCTTGAGTCGGATTTTCAGTGTCGGATTTTCCGGTGTCGGATTTTCCAGTGTCGGATTTTCATAGAGCCACGGTACCTGCCAAAAACAGAATGATAATTTTTACAAGGACGGGACCGGTGGATAAAAAAGTGGTTTCTTGGTACGTTCAAAAACTTAAATGCAGAAGCTTCAACAATTAAGCTACGAAATTTCAAAACCAGAATAAAAATTTGTTTTTAAAAACTCTATTTTTATTTTCCCCTTTGTTTTTTTGTTGCAAGTTTTAAACATTTTGAGACTAAAGCTTTCGAGTAATACCAAGAATGTAGGCATTGATCGACCAAGAAGAAAGTTAGGTCCAAGAAACGAAAGATGGTCAATTGATTGGACTGATAAAAAGCAAATGGACTGATAAAGTGCATTTGAACCCAAATGAGAGCAATGCGGTATAAATATACCCAAAAGAATTATGCCTCACTCTTCCTGTTTCCTCTTCCCTTCCCGTTTCTCTTATTCTCTCTTTCCACTTTTTTTTCTCTTCCTTTTCTTCTTTCCTTCCCTTCCCGTTTCTCTTACTCTTCCTTTCCTCTTTTTTTCTCTTCCTTTTCTTCTTTCCTTCCCTTCCCGTTTCTCTTACTCTTCCTTTCCTCTTTTTTTCTCTTTTCCTCTTCCCTTCCCGTTTCTCTTACTCTTCCTTTCCTCTTTTTTTCTCTTCCTCTTTCCCTTCCTTCTTCCACTTTCTCTTTCCCCTGCTTACCCGGGTCATTTCGTCTTGACCAAGTGATGTCCACAAACAGAGGTTGCGCTTGCTTCAGGTAGATTAGCATTTCGAAAAAGTCGGCCATGCTCTTGGGCTGATCCTTCAGCGGAGGGTAAAACTCCAAAGAAAAGAACGGAGCACAATGGATGTTCTGCTTGTTGTAGCGGTCATTAATCAGAGAGGCTAACATTTCACTGCTGATCGGAAAAGGAGTGACACTTCGATCGGACAGACTTTAAATGGGAGATGGGGCAACAATTATTCGATAATTAGACCAATAAAACGGCAAAATCAAAAAAGAGCAAATGAAAAAGATCATTGGAAAAGTATGTTGCTTTTGAACATTGTATTGTCGGAGGTCAAATGGGGACAGTGCCAGATAATTGTACTGTTCGGAGCGTACTCAAATGAGAAAAAGAAAATCCTATTCTCGGATTTATTGCACTTTTCTTATAAAATTTTCCTCTTTATGGGAGAAGCGACAATTAGTTTAAGTAAAAGAGAAAACGAAAACAAAATAAGGCTGATGCAAAAATGTGATTCTGTTCAGACAAAGAGAAAAGACAAATCAAAACATTGAAACAATGAAAAAGTAAAATATTTCTTTGAAAAAATTTTCGTAAAATGCTTTTTAAGTGTTTTGGCAGCTTTACATTAGTGCATAAGAATGATGATCCTAAGCATTCATTAATGACTTATTTGTTTGAGTTGGAAAGACATTTTCGGCGTTTTTGGCGTGTCCGTTGTGATAGGAAGGGAAGGGGGGGGGAGGAGGAGAGAGGAGGAGGAGGAGAGAGGAGGAGAGAGGAGGAGGAGGAGAGAGGAGGAGGAGGAGAGAGGAGGAGAGAGGAGGAGGAGGAGAGAGGAGGAGGAGGAGAGAGAGGAGGAGGAGAGAGGAGGAGGAGGAGAGAGTAGGAGGAGGGGTATCGATGGGTAAAGTCCGGGTGGGAAAACCCCCGTAGATTATTTCCCATCCCAAAATTCTTTTGGAGGACGCGGCGGGAAAGAAGACCACACTCAGTTCATGTGAAGGTAAAATAACTGCTCAACTGCTGGTATTCGGCGATGAAATTTGGAGGGGGGGGGGTAATTAATTAGTAATTAATGAAACAAAATTATGCAAATCCTTAGAATGAGTCAAAAACTAAAAAGGACAGATTTTTACTATGTATGTTTTGAATTAGTAAAAAATTTATCGCTCCATTTATTAGAATAAAAAAAGAATGATCAATTTTCGAAACCAGATTCTAATCTCGCATTTCCTTAATCTATTTCATTTGGTGCTGTTGGATGTCATATTTGTCCATTGAAAATACTTTACAAATTAAATTTCTTAATTCAAATTTCCTTCATTAACTACCACAGAGATGCAAGAAACATGGCTTGAGATGTGCAGAATATGTTTTACAAAATATTTGCCGAAGTCGGAGGGCTCGCTGACCAAGAAGCGCAGAAGTTGATGAAAGACATGGAAAGACAGCGACGATATCAAGCCGATGTGTGATCATGAGTTTTTTGTGTTTGGATTATCTGTTTAATATTACTGTGACTTGCCTTTGAATTCTATAATATTTCCATGATTTGTCCTCAATTACACAATTTTTTACACCTATTCTTATTATTGTTTGTATTTCAGTAGTTTTTTTTTAACTAAAGAGGAATAAAAAATGGACGCACGAATGAGTGTTAGAGTTTGTATTTTTTTTCTTTGTTGGCACTGGGTTCCCAGTTACTTTTATTCTTCACACATTGTCTTTCTTATCTTTGTTGTTGTTTACAGGATGTCGTCACCACGCTCACGCTCCTCGTCACCCTCGCTATCTGTTACAAGCAAACCGGACACGCTCCAACATAGTGAATGGATAATATCGGCTCATTATGATCATCTCAATCGATACTGGAGTATGCAAAAAGTGACACTTTTAGCGCAAAAAATGTGGGAGCTTGATATACCAATCTTTCGTCACCACGCAGTTAAAACGAGGATCAATGTCAGCTTTGTTCGCACAACTTCTGGCGAACATATGAATTTAATAGCAAGGAAAGCGTTGCAAGGTGATTACAATGTATTAATATGTATAAAAAAATCAAAAGTGATCAATAAATATAAACAAATATTTTGCTTAAATTTAGCTTTGGCTTATATGCAAAATACAAAGAATTGATTTCACAAAGTGACATATCAATGGAATACACGGCAATTGAAGACCTATATGATGACATGGACAAAACGGGGTACAGGGTTACAGGAAATAATTGCCAACACTGGGGGCGGAGGCTGTATGTAATAGTGAGTCGATTAAAATTTACAGGGCTGGGATTTTTACTTTTAAAGTTCAAAAATCAAAATGATGACCAGAAAAGTTAAATTTTTCAAATGAGTTCAGCTTGAGCGCTTTAAGTCCAATCTCTAATCATGAACAAAAAAACGAATCAAAAACAAAATAACTGCAATTTTGTGAAAAATTAAAAATCCCAGCTAAAAGCCACAGGTCCTAATTTGTAGTCCACTTTATTGTTTTAGTTATTAATGACAACATGACGAATGCTGAACGTTGTCACTGCCCACCACCTATGAGGATGTCAGCAAAATCAATCGAACTGCTCAGAAACGGAAGCAAAATGCGGCTGCAATTACATGTCGAAAAACTCTTGAATTGACGAAGAAAGGAAAGAGGATGAGGCAAGTTTTTTGGTCATTGCTGTTTTGTATTCAATTTACAAAAAAATGGGGTCGAAATAATAATTTCGTCTAGAACAATTTTGTCACGACTTCACATTTAGACAAGGTGTACCGCGGAGAGGAATGAGCTTCTTGAAATATAGAACAATTGAGATGAGTTTTGAAGAAATCGAAGAAATTTTTACGAACATGTCATCCATGTATGATGTTCGAATGAACGAAGCAAAGTGGTCAGCCGAGTTCTTTGATAAAGGTATGTAGAATACTATTGGATAATAATACATACCTATTCTCATGTTTTAGTCGAAAAACGAAACATTGTGTTGGCCAAATGAGTAAAGAAAGATTATATTATTTTTTTTTATTTTACCAAATAATATTTAATTTTTATTTTTATATTGGTTTCATTTTTTGTGCATAAATTTGTTCCTTAAGGATTTTTCTTTTTTTTATTTTACCAAATCACCTTAATATGTCATCAATTAAATTCTTTCTCATAATGTGGGCTTTGTAAACAGTTTTTCTCTCAATATGAATAAAATAATTGCAAAAACCCAATGTTATTTTCTTTTATTGCTATTTTGTTTTGCCACGGACGTAAAACCTGCACAGAAATCGAACAATGGGCGAAGGATATTTTGGTAATATGTATGTAATCGCAGATTCATTTGTACATTTGTTCTTTTACCTTTTAATGGTACCTTAATTACCAAAATAATTGTGCCAATTAGTGAATTTGCTTACCGAAAGTGCGACCGTATGCTTTCCCGCCATGGCCAATAGGTGCGGTATTCGTAGTAGGAACTCTTTGTCGGGTAAGGCCAACTGCGCCAAACGGGCCGAACCGAGTCGAGAAGATACGTGTAATAATTGGAGTTGGAAGAGTAATCCCTGAACAGGGAGAAAAGAAACTCCGTAGCCAATTGGCGGGGCAGAAAATGCTAAATCGTCTCTTAAATGGGCCATTTTTCAGGGTTTCCGAAAAAAATCTGATAAAAACTTAATTTTTTATTGGATAAAGAAACAATTTGGCACGGGTGAACGGTAATTATCCAAGGAGAAGGGGATACCAAGCGGGTGAACAGGTGGGCATTCGTGTGTAATAGGGCGACTCGTAGAAGTATCGGGTGTTATCATGGAGAGAATAAAGCTGAAATGGGGCGAATTTAAAAAATAATTGCTAATTAGGAGTTTGTGACAAAATCCCCGGGGGATGAATGGCAAATAAAGGCAGTGTTTATTGACGGGCGGAGCGACGCCATGGCGATTTTAAAATAAAATTTCTCACCGGGAATAACGCCGTGTGTCGGTGATGCGGCCAATAATAAGCCTTCCTGCTGTAATGGTACGGATTATATGCTGTGGACCATCGCTTCTTGAAGTAATCCGCAGCATTCACATAGGCAGAAATGTCGGACACGGAATAAGTGCGAGATAACTTAAAAAGTGAAAATGGCACAAATGCTTTTTTAGACGGACAATTCGCAGACCGGCGAATGCGAACTCCACGCGACCATTGACGAGGAACTGCTGGACCGGTGCATTTTGTGGCCACTCATTTTTGGCTAATTAGCTTAATGCGTTTTCACTTTTATTGGTGCCCGATGAATCGACTGCTAATGAAGTGAAATTTCCATGATTTGTCCTCAATTACACAATTTTTTACACCTATTCTTATTATTGTTTGTATTTCAGTAGTTTTTTTTTAACTAAAGAGGAATAAAAAATGGACGCACGAATGAGTGTTAGAGTTTGTATTTTTTTTCTTTGTTGGCACTGGGTTCCCAGTTACTTTTATTCTTCACACATTGTCTTTCTTATCTTTGTTGTTGTTTACAGGATGTCGTCACCACGCTCACGCTCCTCGTCACCCTCGCTATCTGTTACAAGCAAACCGGACACGCTCCAACATAGTGAATGGATAATATCGGCTCATTATGATCATCTCAATCGATACTGGAGTATGCAAAAAGTGACACTTTTAGCGCAAAAAATGTGGGAGCTTGATATACCAATCTTTCGTCACCACGCAGTTAAAACGAGGATCAATGTCAGCTTTGTTCGCACAACTTCTGGCGAACATATGAATTTAATAGCAAGGAAAGCGTTGCAAGGTGATTACAATGTATTAATATGTATAAAAAAATCAAAAGTGATCAATAAATATAAACAAATATTTTGCTTAAATTTAGCTTTGGCTTATATGCAAAATACAAAGAATTGATTTCACAAAGTGACATATCAATGGAATACACGGCAATTGAAGACCTATATGATGACATGGACAAAACGGGGTACAGGGTTACAGGAAATAATTGCCAACACTGGGGGCGGAGGCTGTATGTAATAGTGAGTCGATTAAAATTTACAGGGCTGGGATTTTTACTTTTAAAGTTCAAAAATCAAAATGATGACCAGAAAAGTTAAATTTTTCAAATGAGTTCAGCTTGAGCGCTTTAAGTCCAATCTCTAATCATGAACAAAAAAACGAATCAAAAACAAAATAACTGCAATTTTGTGAAAAATTAAAAATCCCAGCTAAAAGCCACAGGTCCTAATTTGTAGTCCACTTTATTGTTTTAGTTATTAATGACAACATGACGAATGCTGAACGTTGTCACTGCCCACCACCTATGAGGATGTCAGCAAAATCAATCGAACTGCTCAGAAACGGAAGCAAAATGCGGCTGCAATTACATGTCGAAAAACTCTTGAATTGACGAAGAAAGGAAAGAGGATGAGGCAAGTTTTTTGGTCATTGCTGTTTTGTATTCAATTTACAAAAAAATGGGGTCGAAATAATAATTTCGTCTAGAACAATTTTGTCACGACTTCACATTTAGACAAGGTGTACCGCGGAGAGGAATGAGCTTCTTGAAATATAGAACAATTGAGATGAGTTTTGAAGAAATCGAAGAAATTTTTACGAACATGTCATCCATGTATGATGTTCGAATGAACGAAGCAAAGTGGTCAGCCGAGTTCTTTGATAAAGGTATGTAGAATACTATTGGATAATAATACATACCTATTCTCATGTTTTAGTCGAAAAACGAAACATTGTGTTGGCCAAATGAGTAAAGAAAGATTATATTATTTTTTTTTATTTTACCAAATAATATTTAATTTTTATTTTTATATTGGTTTCATTTTTTGTGCATAAATTTGTTCCTTAAGGATTTTTCTTTTTTTTATTTTACCAAATCACCTTAATATGTCATCAATTAAATTCTTTCTCATAATGTGGGCTTTGTAAACAGTTTTTCTCTCAATATGAATAAAATAATTGCAAAAACCCAATGTTATTTTCTTTTATTGCTATTTTGTTTTGCCACGGACGTAAAACCTGCACAGAAATCGAACAATGGGCGAAGGATATTTTGGTAATATGTATGTAATCGCAGATTCATTTGTACATTTGTTCTTTTACCTTTTAATGGTACCTTAATTACCAAAATAATTGTGCCAATTAGTGAATTTGCTTACCGAAAGTGCGACCGTATGCTTTCCCGCCATGGCCAATAGGTGCGGTATTCGTAGTAGGAACTCTTTGTCGGGTAAGGCCAACTGCGCCAAACGGGCCGAACCGAGTCGAGAAGATACGTGTAATAATTGGAGTTGGAAGAGTAATCCCTGAACAGGGAGAAAAGAAACTCCGTAGCCAATTGGCGGGGCAGAAAATGCTAAATCGTCTCTTAAATGGGCCATTTTTCAGGGTTTCCGAAAAAAATCTGATAAAAACTTAATTTTTTATTGGATAAAGAAACAATTTGGCACGGGTGAACGGTAATTATCCAAGGAGAAGGGGATACCAAGCGGGTGAACAGGTGGGCATTCGTGTGTAATAGGGCGACTCGTAGAAGTATCGGGTGTTATCATGGAGAGAATAAAGCTGAAATGGGGCGAATTTAAAAAATAATTGCTAATTAGGAGTTTGTGACAAAATCCCCGGGGGATGAATGGCAAATAAAGGCAGTGTTTATTGACGGGCGGAGCGACGCCATGGCGATTTTAAAATAAAATTTCTCACCGGGAATAACGCCGTGTGTCGGTGATGCGGCCAATAATAAGCCTTCCTGCTGTAATGGTACGGATTATATGCTGTGGACCATCGCTTCTTGAAGTAATCCGCAGCATTCACATAGGCAGAAATGTCGGACACGGAATAAGTGCGAGATAACTTAAAAAGTGAAAATGGCACAAATGCTTTTTTAGACGGACAATTCGCAGACCGGCGAATGCGAACTCCACGCGACCATTGACGAGGAACTGCTGGACCGGTGCATTTTGTGGCCACTCATTTTTGGCTAATTAGCTTAATGCGTTTTCACTTTTATTGGTGCCCGATGAATCGACTGCTAATGAAGTGAAATGATCTTTTGCGATTAACTTAAACACCCCCCCCCCCCTCCCCCCCCCCCCCCTCCCATAGCCCACGCAAAACGACAACAATCCGTCGAGCGAAAAGAGGGAACGTTTGTCGGTCGGCCCATTCGCCAGCCAATTGAACCACCTGTTGCTGCCCATTATTTACGAATGGCATTCCCCATCAACACATGCTGACCCAATTAAACAAATGTTTGTCCAATTCGAGTGGAATTTTCAATCTCTGGAAGGAATGAGCAAAAAATCGTGCCAATGAAAAAAGGAACTAGCGCAATGTTTGAAATTCAAATTTAAATCTCCGCATTCGAATGGAGATTTGTTGAAGAAACCTTTTCTTTTCGATAAAAATGCATCTGATCAAAGCCATCATCAAACACCACCGCCCGTCCCTTCTGCTGCTTTTACAGTTGTTGTTATTTCATCGTTTCAATTTTAAACTTTAATCGGGAAAATCTTTGGCCTTATGGCCGAAGAGACTCCGAAGGGTCGGCCATTCATTTGCCAATGATTTATAGGAAAAAGCGACCGATCGATTGCTGTCGAAGGAATGGAAAAACATCAGCAGAAGAAAACTGGAAATTTTCATTTAATTTCACTTGCAATAAGACGATACAAAAAGATAAAATAAATGGATGAAAAGGGGGCATTTTCCGAATGATGCCAACAAAGAAAAAGTGATTTTGGTCATTCAAAAGAGGATTATATTTCAAATAGCTTAATTAATTTATAAATTATTTTCCCTTTTCAGATTTATGTTTTAAAATGCCAAAATTAATATTTTCTCCATTTCTGCTCTTTTCCGCACTTTTTGTCTTTCTCGCTTTTTCTGTGTTTGCTATTTTTGCTGCAATTGGTCCAAATGCCCGCGTGGACTGTGCCCCCAAATTTGGCGAGGGAAAGTCCGAATGTTTGCCCAGGGGATGCCTTTGGGACGACAATTATGACAAGGTCGAACACCTGATGTGCACTTTATGTCTGGTTTTGACGTTTTCCCATTACAGTACCATGGTACCGTTCCGCTTTGCTATTTCCCACCGGGGACAGGTTACGGTTTGGCTGGCACAAAGAATGACAATCATTTCCATTTGCTCCGCTTACACAATGGCGTAGCAAATCCCTATGGGAAAGATTTTGCGGCGTTGGAATTGACCGTAAAGCAGTCCGGGACGGCACTCCATGTCAGCATTTATGCCGAAAATCGGTAAATATAAAAATATAATCCCAATTAAAAATTGATAATTTTAATAATATTTTTTGAAAAAAATTCAGCTTTCGGCCGCCAATTCCTTTCAATTTTCAAGCACAAGTTAAATCGGGAGATGAACAACTTTTTGTTAATGTTTTTCCCAAAAAACCAACAGTTGACGAAATGTTTTATTTTACCGTCGAACGAAGTGACGGGCAAAAAATTTGGGACACATCGATAGGTCATCCAGTAATTGCAATTGTTTTTAAATATTTTTAATTTTAATTAGGCGGTCTTTTATTTGCCGACCAATTCATTCAAATCGCCACTTATTTGCCAACTGATTTGATGTACGGCTTTGGCGAAAATGCGCACCAGCAGTTGAAGCATGACTTCAGCAAGTACAGCACCTGGGGAATGTTCACACGCGACGAGGCACCGAACCCTAACGGACCGAATGTCGAAAATTTATACGGTGATTTGTAAATTGCAAATTGCAAATATTATTGATATTTGCAATGTTTCAGGGGTTCATCCCTTCTATTTGGGCTTGGAACCGGGCGGAAAAGCGCACGGCGTTCTAATTTTGAACTCGAACCCGCAGGAAATAACAACAGGCCCCGCACCGCATTTGGTTTATCGGTTGGTCAATTCGAATTGTATAAAATGGGTTTTGCCTTACTTTTAACATTTTTAGCACCGTCGGCGGTCAATTAGACTTGCTCTTCTTCCCCGGCCCTACCCCCGAACTCGTCGTCCGCCAATACCACCAATTCGTCGGTCTGCCCTATTTGCCTCCCTATTGGGCTTTGGGCTACCAATTCTGCCGTTACGGCTACAAAGACTTGAACGATTTGAAGGAAACAATTGGAAGAATTCAGGGGGCAGAAATTCCATTGGATGTTGTCTTTGTGGACATCGATCACATGGAACAGTACAAGGACTTCACCATTGGTCAACAGGTGAAGACCAATGACGGACGAATGCTAAAGATGATTTAGTCAGTAGATGATCAGACGAAAAAGTGATCACGGGAGAGAGAGAAAGTAGAAAGAGGAGAGAGACAAAGAAGGGGGGCGGGAGGGGTGAAAGTAAAGGAAAGAACGGAGAGCAGAGAGAAAGAAAGAAGGAAAGATTGAGAAATAAGAAGAGGTAGAATGAAGGAGAGAGAGAGAGAGCGAGAAGACGGGAAAGAGAGTGGAGAGTGAGAGAAAAGAGAGATACAGATGAGGGCAATGGTTAGTTATAATTCATTAACCTTAATTTGCATTTTAAATTTACTTATTCATAGAAATGGGGCGCTCTTGGAGAATACGTGGAAGAGTTGCATCGGCAGGGCATTAAATTTGTGCCGATCATTGACCCGGCCATTCAAGTTGATTACGAAGCATTCCAACGAGCCATCCAAAATGAAGTTGCCTTCATCGAATGGGAGCGATTTGACCAAGTGCCAAAAGATGTGCAAAGTCTTTATCCGATGGCTGATGGAACAAAGGCACTAAAGAGATACTAATGAATGGTCAAAATTAAATCGCTTTGGCAGGTGATGCTCAGCGTCGTTTGGCCGGGCCGTCACGTGGCATTTCCCGACTTTTTGGACCCCGAGAACAAAACCCAAAAATGGTATAAAAATATATTAAGAAAATAAAATATTTTATTTGTGTTTTTTTGCTGAATTTAGGTGGTCAGATGAGCTACAAATGTTCCATAAAAAAGTACTGTACATTGCATTTTGTTTTTCAAGTCATTTTCAGGTCTCTTTCGATGGCATTTGGATCGACATGAATGAACCCTCGGCCTTTAGCACAAATGAAGACCAATCGGAACACAGCCATCACCTTCAGCCCTTACAGTGTCCACTCAGCGGAAAAGATTCCCATTTTGACAAGCCAACTTATGAGGTGGAAAATGTGGCATAATAAATGATGTTAAATGCCTATTTATTGTCGTTTCACAGACAATAAATGTGTTCCAATACGGAGGGAAAGCATTGAGCGAAAAAACCCTTTGTATGTCGGCCATGACAATGCGGGGAAAACAGCGCATGTTCAACACACACAATTTGTACGGATGGTCACAAATGGTAGCGACAAGAAAAGCAATGGGTAAACAAAAAAAGAATTTATAAAACATTGGAAAACAACAAAAATATTTAAAAAAAAAACTTAGACGATTTATTTGGCAAGCGCAGTCTGTTGTTGACGCGTTCGACATTTGTCAGTTCTGGTCATTACGGCGCTCATTGGACCGGCGACAATTCGGCACGATGGGCCGATTTGCGAGCATCGATCATTGGATTAATCGAATTTAACCTTTTTGGTGCCCACTAATGACCCCCAAAATACACTTTGCTTGCTAATCATTAGGAATTCCTCACGTCGGTGCCGATGTTTGCGGCTTCAATTTGAATACCAACGAAGAATTGTGTCTGCGTTGGCAACAGTTGGGCGCCTTCTACCCATTTTTCAGGTATTTTATTATTCAGAATTTGGTTAAATTATTTTAATTTTTGGCTTTTTAAATTTTTATTATTTATTAGTTTAAATTTCTTGTTTTTGGACTATGATAATTATTTTAATATTCTTTCATTTGATTAAATTTTGTTAAATTTTTGTTAATTATTTTCATTTTTCTTTAATTAATTTCATTTATTTTAATATTGTTTTTGTTAATATTTTCATTATTTTATTTTGATTTTGTTTTAATTTTTACTTTTGATTTAATTAATTTTAATTATAATTTTGAACCTTCTTTTTTTTGCTGAATTTATTATCTATTTATTTTTTATCATTTCAATTTTATTCAATGCTTCTTCTTTTTCCCAGAAATCACAACTCTGACGATACGCTTGCCCAGGACCCTCCCCAATGGCAATCCGTGGCAAATGCGTCGCGCGTGTCCAATTTGTTCCGTTATCAGCTGTTGCCCCATTTGTACACTTTGCATTTTCTCGCCTCAATGAACGGAGGGACTGTCGTCCGGCCAATGTTTTTTGAGTTTCCGCATGATTTCCTCACCCACCGATTGGACACCCAATTTTTGTGGGGCTCCGACCTTTTGGTTGTGCCCGTGCTCGACCCATCAGTTAAAAGCGGAGGAATTGTGAAAATAATTGACTAATTTCTGTTTTCGGTTGACTCGGTCCGCGCCTATTTTCCGCCCGGAAGCGCATGGTATTCGATAAGCAATGCGCACAAATACGCGGCGAAAATGCCGGACGAAGGATTCCAAACGGTGAAAGCGCCACGGACGACGCCTTTGCCCACTTTTTTGAGGGGTGAATTTACTCAAAATTGGGAAGAAAATAATTATTTAAAATATTAGCCGGGACGATCATTCCGACACAAAAAGCGGAGACGACGCTGAGAAAGAGTCGCCAAAATGCACTCCAAGTGAAAATTGCGATAGGTGAGTGAGGAGGGGGGAACAGGACAAAATCATGCCGCCGAAATCCCGCCGCCGAAATCACGCCGGGACAAAATCCCGCCGGCCGAAATCACGCCGGGACAAAATCACGCCGTCAGAAAATTTAAAAAAAAAAACCCTTGTAAGAAAAATTTCAACGTTTTTTAACCGAAAAAAGTTGAAAAATTTCAAATAGTTCATGAAAAATTTCATTATTTCAAAAAAATTTTACGAGTTTTTTTGAAAATTCCTTAAATTTTTACGAATTTTTTTGAAATTCCTTAAATTTTTTAAATTTTTCAAAAAAAACAGGCTTCGAACAATATTTTTTCTGAAATTTCCGCGGCGGGATTTTGTCTCGGCGTGATTTCGGCGGCGTGATTTTGGCCGGCGTGATTTCGGCGGCGGGATTTCGGCGGCGTGATTTTGGGGTGCACCCTGAGGAGGGGGGGGGGAAATAAAATTAAAAAAGCAAAAAACTAATATTTAATACTTTTAATAAATTTGAGATTGCCATTTTTACAGATCCCAAAACATTGTCCGCAAAAGGCGAATTGATTTGGGACGACGGCGAATCTCTTACCAACAACGAATTTGACACTTTTGCCTTTTATCACTTTATGTTTTCATTCAAAATGAAGAGTAATAACATCTCCGAATTGGTCGTTGTAAATGTTCATTCACCGCCTCGAGGAAAAGTAAAAATACAAAAGGACAATTGACTAAAACCCTTAATTAGCATAATTAATTACTAATTGCTTCGGGTTTAGGTCATTCCAATTCCATCTTTGGCTCGCTTCGAACTGTTCGGCTACCCAACTCGGCCCGACTTTGGCAATGCTTCGAAAAACAAAATTCCGTTCAAAAGCGTGCCTCGTCATTCTTCGGTCTCCGTTTTTCCTGTCGGTGGTTGCTCCTTCCATTACAATAGCCACAAATTCTGCTTGAACATCGAATGTTCCGAGGGATTCATCGCATTGGCCGGGTCTGAGAAAGACCAGCAATGGACGCTCGAATGGCACAATTCGATTGCCTGAAATGCCATCATTAGTGTGTGGCCGAAAAACGACAAAAGGCATGGGGCAAAACGAAGTCAACCGAAATTTTTTTCTCAAACTTTTCAAAAAAAAATATGAGAAAACGATCTGATCTTTATTATAAAATCAAATCAAATCGCCTGTTCAATTCATCAAATAAATTATTTTGTAATGTTTTAATACTTTATTTATTGCTGTCTTAAACAATGTTACATTATTTATTACCTAATATTGTCTAATTTGTTCTTATTTGGCTTTTTAATAATTATCTCTTTTTGTAATGCCTTTTCTCCAATTTTGGCGTACTTTTTTTATTATTTGGCCATTTCTTCTGCGTTTTACGTCCATTCAAATTGCTGTTTCGTTTGCGGCTGATCGGTCTCTTCCGGCAGAGGATTCGACAGAAATTAACCAGTGCGAATTTTCGCTTCAAAAGGTTCCCGGACTGAGTCCATTGGTGAAAACTGATCGGAACGGGCGTTCGTGCCGAGGGGAGGTGAAATTGCCATTCTGTCGAGGGATGTGCCGAAGCAAAGAGGTGGGCCAACGGCCGGCGGTGGTTGGGGGGGGGGGTGGGAAGAGCACGGGCAGAACGCGGAATGATAAATCAAAAGATCGCGAATTGTAATCGCTAATAGCGGACGAAATTTGCCACGTTGCGAATTCAAAAGAAATGTTTTTTCCAAAATCCTTTTTAAAACAAAATTCTTTGAAATGATAATGGGTCGAAAATGCCGCCAATTGCATTTGCATTGCATTTCGCTTAATAAAATCTGCCCATTGAAATGCCTATTTTGGTCATTTTCAGTCCGGCACTCATGCATTTCCCCACCGAAAACAAGAAGGTGCGCCTTTTGTTTTAGTTTGAAAATTAATTGACACGATTTTCAGCATATTTTTGTGGCGTTGTCACGGACAATGCGCAAATGAAAAATGTGACTTTGGATGAATGTGAGGAGGGCGCAGACGAAGAAGCGCGACTCGTGCAAATATCCACGGCAACGGAGTGCAAATGCATCAAAATGCCATAAACGGAACGGACGACGACAAACCCCCTGATCACCTTATGATTATAATTAATTCATAATTTGCTCAAACGAAATCCAATTGTACATTCTTTGTATGGTCCGATAGAAATTTGTTAGCTCTATTAGCTTGCCAAATTTCAACAAATTTGATTGAGATGTAAGAAAGTTGAAGCCATAAAAAGTGCAAAAACTCTATTTTTTTTTCTCAAAACTTAATCAAATTCTTTGAAATTTGGTAGGTTAGTAGAGCTAACCAATAGCTATCGGACAATACCAAGATTATGTAATTTGATTGCGTTTGAGCAAAGTTATGACTAATTTTAACGAAAAAACTGCAAAATGGCGGAATTTATGAAACGACCCAGCACGTCTTCTCCCCCCCCCCTTCCCTCACCCTAATTAATTGCTAATTTACATTTTAAACACCAAAGCAATATTTTGTAAAAATAATTGACAAATTCCCACTTTATTTTTATTTTGAAATGACATTTCAAATTCCCTTTGGTTCGTCAGTCTTAGGAAACAAAAGCATTAACAAAGAATGGCCTTTTGATTGCGTTGAGTCATCAGACGCTCAATTCTGAGGAGGGGGGGGGGGGAGGGGGGAAGGTGAATGAATTTCTTGACATTTGACATTTCGATGATTGTTGGTCCAACAAAATCATTTAAATAAGCAGGCAAATGTCTTTTAATTCACTAACATAAACAAAGGGTGTTTGACAGCTTTACGCATTTATTTCAAGGGCCCAAGGAAATTTCAAAATATTTAATTTTATAGCAAAAAGCATTAAAAAATTCCAGTTTACCCAGGAATGAAAGCAGTTATAATGTTATGGTTTTTGTACTCCTGTTCGTTCGTTTTGAGCCTATTCAAATTTTCGGAATGAATGTCCGACAGTGCCAAATTTTGAGTCATGTCTAAGGATGGGGTACAGGCGGTGCCGGCAAGCGCCGACGGGGTCAATTTTCGTTTCTCAAAAACAACAAAAGGAGGCGAAAGCCTTCACCTGGGACCCCCCCCCCCCCCTCTGCTAATTAAATATGATTAACAAATAATTAACTGTAATTTTATTTCCCTTTTTGCGTTTTTGCAGTCCAATAATGATACTTTTGTCGCCTCTGTTGCTGTTTATAGTCGTGCTCAGTTTGTGTCCCTTTTGCTCTTTTGGCCGTTTCACGCCAAAACCATCGGCGGCGGATGGACCGTCAATGCCCGTGCTGCCGAAAGTGTTGCAAAATTTGAGCGAGGAGGAGAAGAACTGTTTGTTCACCATTTACACAATGTCAAAGCTATTCGAGGACAAAAAGGTGCAACAAACTTTTGCCAAACAGGTGAAATTGACCTAATTAGGCTTAATTTGGGTGATTTTTCGTTGTTAAGTCATGCGACAACAAAGACACTTCGGAGCCGGACATTTGGAAGAGTCGTGAGAAGAGCAACGGATGGTGCGAGTTGAACTTGGAAAGAATTGACAGGTGAGTCTCACAAATGTTGTTTTTAATTGAATGCTTTAACTAATCTCTTTTTTTACATAAAATTAGCGAATATGGCCCTATGATTATGCACGCCCACGGCTCAATCGCCTCCATCAACGGCGCCCGTCTGTTTGTGAAGTCAACATCGGGCGGCATTTGGATAGCAATTTACCAGCCGGAATGCCTAAAGGAGGAGGAGAAGGAGACTAAAAAATCGTCGGAAGAAGGTAGAAAAAAATAATAAAAGAGTGCCCGAAAATGAAAAATGGGACAAATGGACCTTTTTCCCCGCCGGGGTTTCGTATTTTGTTGAATTTTTTGAGCTCAAAATTTGGAGTATTATTATTAATTTTTTTTTTCAGTTGTTAACAACACTTTGGACCGAGTTCGACGTTGGGTTTCACAGAAATGAGAAGAAAAAAGTGGAAAGCAAACTTAAGAATTGTGACTTAAACGAAACAACTGTTATTGAGTAAAACAATAATTGATTTAAATGTAAACTTTTTATTGGCCTTTTATAATAAAATTTCCATTTTATTTTTTTAATTTATATAATATCCTCTGAATTAAGTGAGTTTTTTCATTTGTTAAAATGAATTTTATTTAGAAAAAGTTAAACACAAAGATTTGTTTGCTTTCCTTTTAGCCTTTTGTTCATTTACTTTTCTGTTCTGTTAATTGATTATTTTGACTTTTTCCTCATTTTCAGTGAATGTTTTGAGTTATTCGCATTTTGAATTTTCAAAATATAAATTATTCTTTTATTTTAAATTAATAATAATTAATACTCATTCTTTGCTACTGACAATGTCCCTCCCCTCTTCCCCCCCCCCGCCCTTATCAATGTCATCTCATTAACCAATTCATTCATTAATTACTTATTTGTGAGAATGTGCAGCAGCATATTACGCACTTTCATTCCTCTGTTAACATTGAATTTCTTCTTCGTTTTTCCCATTTATTCCTTTTTAATTTTAAATCTTTCAAAAGGATGGCATTTTTCCCCAATTTGCTTCTCTCTTCGGCCATCATTTTTCTCGCTTTCGCCGTTTGGTTCAATTCGAGTGATTTCAAACCAAAAGAATTTCAGTAATTTTTTTTAACGTATTTTTTTATATAAAATATAAATGTAAAAAATAATCAATCCAAGCTTTTGTTTTTTATTTTAGTTTGCCTCCTCCGCCTGCTTTAGTCGGTCCATTAGCCCCAAATAAACCAAAAATAATGGAAAAATTATTGGAAGGTCAAATTCTCGGGCCTGAATCAATTGTAATTGAGAAAAGTAAAATTTAAAAATAAAATTTGGCATATATATTTTTTTTGTTGCTTAGATATTTTCTACACGTGCACAAGCGATGGAAAATGTGTGAAAATTGTGGAAGGAAAAATTCAGAAAGTAATTCCAATGACGGGACACAAAAATTGCAATGGTAATTCATTATAAATAATAAACAAATTAATTAATAATTGTTAAAATGAAATTAAGGTGAACGGCATACTCTGTCTTACTGTGGCCGTCCGCTTGGCCTTCGCCGTTACAACGCCAATTTGTTCATCGTGGCCGATGCCATTTTGGGAATATTCGCAGTGGATTTTGAAAAGGGTATTTGGAAATAAATCAAATGCCAAATTGGTTAATGTTTTGCCATTTTAGGCTCTGCCGATCTGTTGGTGTCCAGCTCCAAATTGGTGGATGGCAAAAAGATGCTTTTCCCCGACGATTTGGACTTCCCGGACAACGACACCATTCTGTTCAGCGATGCGTCCACTCGCTTTGCCCTTCCCGACTTTCTGTTGGCATTTATGGAACACGCGGAGGACGGACGGTAAAATGACACCGATTTTTGCAATTATTTTGATTTTATAAGAAACAAAAAATGATTTTTTACTGTTTCATTTTAAGTTTGATTGAATACAAATTTTCAACGGGCCAATTGCGCGTTATCGTCGATGGGCTAAGTTTTGCGAATGGAGTTCAAATTCATCCGGACAAACAGGTCAAAATTGAAAACAGAGTCCATCTTCCTGAATTTTTCTGAACTAACAATGAACTTTTAGTCGGTTCTCTTTTGTGAAAGTGCAAATTCACGAATCCAACGGTCACTAAAGCTTAAAATATTAAATTTTTATTTCTATAAATTATTTAATTAGTTTTTATAAATATTTATATAAAATATTTTTTTTGAATTTTATAATATTTTCAATATAGTTATTATTATGCGGGGCCTAAAAAAGGACGACAGGAGATTTTCGTGGACAATTTGCCGGGTTTTCCCGACAACATTCGCTTTTCCGCCACCCGACGATCCTTTTACGTGGCATTGTTTGGCCATCGCAGCAAAGACTTTCCGGATGCGTTTGATTGGCTTGGCCCACGGCCATGGGCACGAAAATTTTTGGGATTGGTGCGTTTGGCATTTACTTTGGCGGGGCAATAATTATAAACAGTTGAAAAGTGTTAATTGATTAATTAGATAGACTCTCTTCATTCACCCTTTTTTCAGCTCACAATGGCTCTCCCCGATTCGCTTCGTCCTTTTGTCTATTCCCTCTCTTCCTATGGCATTGTCTTGGAAATTGACCTAATCGGCAACATTTTGCGCTCATTCCACGACGAAGAGGGCGCAGTGATTCAGCGCATTTCGCAGGCAAAGCAAAAAAATGGCAGAAAACTCAAAATAAAAGTGCAAATGTTCATTTTTAAGGTGTGCGACGACGGCGGAGATTACCTTTACTTGGCCAGTTTTGCCAATGATTACATTGGGCGCATTTCCAAAAAGACGGAATAAAAGACATTGAAAAAGATGGAATAAAAAACATTAACAAAAGACGAAATAAAAAATATTAACAAAAAAAAGGAATACGAAAATTCCCAACGATTTTAGCAATTTCGGCTTCTTCCACTTATTTGTTTTTTTGGTGTCCCTTCTTATGTAACTTTGTTTATTATCTTCTCCCGATTTATTTCCAAATGCAAATGATGGGCCTTTCCTTCCCTTCTTTTAATGATAAGAAAAGCAATTATTGTAATTAATTAGTTATTATTATTTGCTAATTGATTTTCAACCTTTGTTTGCTATGCCCGCAAAAGGGACGGAACAAATAGCGAATCGTATGACCGACCCCTCCCTTTCTGCGCCGTTTTTCCTTCGCTTGACAAAATGAAGCAAAAACGGTCACTTATCGTCCACCCACAATTTCCATTTCGGCTTCATCAAGTTTTTGTTTTGTTTTGCTAATTATGCGCGATTGCCAATTGCTTTTTTTGAACGCTTTTGAGTGTTGCTTATCCTATCCGTATTTTTCTTTTTCTATTATTTGTTTGCATAAATTGGACGTCATTTGTCAAAGTACCCCCCTCCCTCCTTCTCCCCCTCCATCTCTCCCTCTTTCTCCCCCTCCCGCCTCAATCTTCTCCCCTCCCTCTCTCCCCCTTCTCCCTCCCTCTTTATCTCTCCCCTCTCTCCCTCTTTCTCCCCCTCCCGCCTCAATCTCCTCCCCTCCCTCTCTCTCTCTCTCCCCCTTCTCCCTCCCTATTTATCTCTCCCCTCTCTCCCTCCCTCTTCCTCTCCTTTCCCCCTTTCTTTCATTTTTCTCCTCCTTTCCCTTTTCAGCCTTTTTTCTTTGAACTCTCTAAGTTGTTTTGCCTAAATTTTGAGCAATTGAACTCTATTTAAGTGGGAATGTTTAAGTCATTATTTTTAGTTCAAGTCTATTCTATATTTGAGGTTAACATTTTTGAGGTCCCGACATTAAAGAATCCCGAATTATGAGAATATCCCAAAATTTAATGGACTGTTTTTTGAGACCATTAGACTTTGGTCCTTTTCTGCACAATCAAATAAATTCAACACAATCCTGTTAACGGCTCGCGGATATTTGGCCAATTCTGTCCAAATGTCAGGTCACGCTTTGACCGGTTGCAAAAAGCCTAAAATTACGAGAGCATACCTTAAACTTTGTTCCTCAAATGGTGGTCTCAAAATTCCTCAAATTTTCCTTAATGTCGTATTACGGTACAATTTTATGTAAGATATTTGCTTGAGGGGTTTTTTGATAAAATTTTAATAAATCGATAAAAGCACATTGTGACGGTTGTTTTTCTTGCATTTTTGTGAGCTTCAGTTGTATTATTAACACTTGCCCAAATAATGTTTGATGCTGAAGTGACTTTGGGCTTAGCATTGTCACGCTCCAATTTTGGGCGGTCATAAGTTTATGGTAAAAAATTTGTCAATATTTCATTGGTCCACCGCGCGAGTTGATCATAGAACGATACATTTGCGGGCAGAGAGTTAATCAAATTGATAAGACTGTCAACGGAATTGTAATCTTCCAAAAGTGCCAACCAAAGTTGGGCTTTGCTCTGAAAATGCCCTACGGCACACCACCCATAATTGGAGAGTGCCAAAGTCACTCCTGCAAAAAAAAACAACATAAATTTGAAAGCCCACAAAAATGTTAGAAAAACGGCGAACAATGTGCTTTTATTGATTCAATTGTTTCATCAAACAAACCTCTCAAGCAAATATCTTACATAAATAATGGACATGACTGCACGGTATGGTACGTACGGACCGCCATCTCCGGACCAGCCAAATTTAGAACCTCATAACTTTTTTCTTACTTGATTAAATTCTTCAATTTTGGTACCATTCGAATGCTCTACTTGTTTTGAAGCTTTCATTAAGACATTGTTAAGCGATTAATAACTGCCAAAAGATTTTAATTTGAAATTTGCAAGAAAAGTCAGAATTCTTGTGAGTTTTGATTTATAACTTTTTATAAATTAGTATTTTTTTTTTGAATTTTTGATGACAAATATGTAGACCTCTTGAAGGTCTTTTGAATGATACCAAATTGCTGGATTTGATCAAGTTAGACCGGAGATGGCGGTTCGGAAGTGTCCCATTCCATGACTGAAAAATAAATAATAAATTATTTTAAATTAATAATAAATTATATTCTGTTATTAAATAAATCATTGATCATCAAAATGTTAAAATATATATTATCTTTTTATTGTGTTCTTTTGCATACCTTTCGCGTGCATATTTATTTTGCATGTTTTTGAGTTTATTTTGTTAATACATAAATTTGCATTATTTTACATTTCCTGTTAAAATTTTCAATAAAAAAACGAATAACAAATAAATAAAGAATTCGCGTGCCCAAAATAGCAAATCACATAACATTATATAAATCCAATAATAATAAAAAATCAATGCCATTTTTTCTGCTTTATTTTATTTGCTATGCTAATTTAGCTTTGATTTTATTATTTATTTGTTATTATTTTTATTTTTTCCATTTCCATTTCCCCTCAAATGGTCCGCGTTGTCCCCGTCTCCCCCTCTCCCGTCTGCCCCCTCTCTTCCCCCTTTTCCTCCCCTGCACCCTCTTCCGCGTCGTCTTCCGCTCGCCCGTCCCTCGTCCCTTCGCTTTCCGCCGATGTCCCCAACTTTTTTCTCCGCTCCGTCAGTTGGATTTGTTCACTTGGTGGTTTTCTGTTCGGATATTCGGCTTCTGTCGTCAATGGATCGGTCGGTACTTAATTTTCTGAAAAACCGGGAGCAAGGAAACCGTTCATTAAAAAACGGGAATTTCTGTCCTTGCTTTCCCGCCACTACGTTATACATATGATTCTTTTTTCATGTATTTTGCTTTAGCTTATGTTTATGGAAAGAGAATTGGCCCTCAATTCGTTCACCAAAGGGGTGGTGACAAGTTCGCTCATTGTCGGCGCCGCCATCGGCGCTCCGATCGGTGGGCGTTTGGCCGATCATTTTGGTAGAAAACGCGTGATGGTCAGTCTCGACTTGTTGTTCATTGCGGGAGCTTTTGCCACAACTTTTGCTCCAGATTTTTGGGTATTTTTTGAAGTTTTTATTTAAAACATTTAAAATTACACGCTTTGTAATTAGTGTTTGTCTTCTTTTCAAGTGCCTCGTCCCTTTCCGTGCCATCCTCGGTTTTGCCGCCGGAGGCCATTCTTCGGTGGGCCCTATTTTTCTGGCCGAAATTTCCACACCCGAAAGTCGTTCACAAAATGTGACTTTGAATTCGTTGTTCATCGTTTTGGGTGAATTGGTCGCTTTTGCAGTCTGTGCCTTTCTCGGCAACATTTTTCACAATATGTGCAGCTGACACAAGGAATTGTAAATTATAATAAATGTGCCATTTTCAGTGACTCAATTTGGCGATGGATGAATGTGCTGGTTGTTGTGCCGGCCATCATTTTGCTGTTTTGTCACTGCCTTTTTGTACCCGAAAGTCCCCGTTGGCTGGTCGCAGCTGATCGGATGGAGCAAGCTTATTCAACACTGAGACAATTGCGGAGGACAACGGCTCAAACAGAGCGGGAAATACGGTAGGTAGTTTTGTGGGTACTGTAGGGCTTAAAACGAATTGAAATTATTCTAAATTAGTCTGAAATAATTAGGGAAATTGGCAACATTGCCGTGATGAGAAAAGCCGCTCAACAATTTGATGCTACAGAACGATATAATGGCACAACTGTTCCTGGTCTAATGACCATTTTGCGGATCAAATGGACCCGTGCCATTTTCCTAATTGGACTTGGCATTGCGATCACCCAACAAATTTATGGCGTGTCAATGGCCATGTATTATGGCACCGAGGCATCACATTTCACTGATTCCGCCGACCGGCATTAATTTTCGCTTTTTGCAGATTCTTCGCAAAATTGGCATGGATGATCGAGTTGCACTGGTCGCCAACGTTAGCATCGGCGTAATCTTTTCTAAGCAAATATTTTTTCCTTGTTTCTGCTTTGATTTTAAATTTGTCTCAGTTGGTTTCTTTTCTGTCCACTTGGCTCGGCTTGGTCATCATCGACCGTATGGGTCGTCGTCGGATGCTAATGCTCGGCCAATTCGGCGCTGTCTGCTCCCATTTGGCTATTGCCGTTTGCGCCAAAAGCATCCCGGAGGGGCCAACTCGCGCGTGGGCTATTTTGGGATGCCTTTTGGTGTTTCTCTTCTTTTTCCAGGCCAGCATTGGGCCCGTCACGTGGTCAGATTTTTGGCAAAAAATAGTTTGGGGAATTTGAACAAAAAAGGGTGGTCTTGTTTATGTCAAATTAAATCGAACAATTAGACCAAATGGCCGACTTTCACTTCAAAAATGCCAGAATTTCGTTTCTTTTTCCAAAACGTACATTAAAATTGAAAAATTATAATTGTGTTCGTTACATTTTAGGCTTTTGCTAGCCGAGATTTTTCCACTTGATATCCGCGGCATTGGCATGGGCTTGTCCTCATTGGCTGTTTGGGTAAAGAAATACAAATACAAAAATATAATTTTAAAATCCCTTAATGAAATATTAAAAAGAAAAAAAATGTATGGTTTGCCAATGTCACGAGGAGACCGAACAAAAATAAACACAACTACTACCAAAATGGAACTCTTTTTTTATTGATAAGAGAAACTCGCCCTCAAAACCCATTTGCTTATTGAGAGTAATACATGGCTAATCAATTTCTTTTCTATTTTTTCACTTTTTTCTCCCAAAAATCTTTTGAAATTAAAATTCGTTTAATAACACAATAAATTGCCCAAAACATTTCGCCACACATAAATTAGTCACATTATGCCATTTGCCAATTGAGGTCACAAATTGTGCCGAAGGCCTTCTCTTTCCGATGGCATTGGACCAGCTCGGCTATCCCGGAACTTTTCTCCTATTGGCATTATTGGGAGTGTTCGCATTGGCATTTGTGTGGCGTTTTATGCCGGAGACGAGGCGAAAATCATTGGAAGAATTGGAGGAAGAATTTCAAAATGGCGATTGGCATGCACTGAAAAAGCCGGGCCAAAAGCGAAGAATTGCGCGACGGAAAGCGGAAAGAACATTAAGCAAAATTGAGGAGGAGGAGCGGGAGGAGAAGTACTGAAATGGCAGGGGTGATCTGGCCAATGGCACTTCAAAAAGTATCTGCTGATTACTCACCTTCTGATCAGACTGATTGATTGGTCAAAGAGCAGTTGTATATTACATGAAATTTATTTAATTTTTTCATTAAGTTTTCAAAGAAAAGCGGTAAATTTTCTTCAAAAGATCTTTTTGTTTTTCTTCGAAAATTGGCGGCTTTTTGTAACTTAATTAAAGTGCTGGAACCAGCAGTTGAATTTTAGTACAAAAATTTTCTTGTATTCAAACTCAGAATTACGTAACATTTTAGATTTTTTATAAAAAATGCTCATCACAGAAATTTAGGCAAAGTGTCAATCTATCTCTGACCCCGCACCATTCTATTTCATTTTTCTGCCCAACAGTTAGTTTTTTTATACATCACGCATAACACATACGAAGAATTTCATTTTCAGCCATCACAAAAACAATGGTTTTTTTTTGGGGGGGGGGGGGCGGGGGCGGTGGCGTGGCGGGCCTTCGCCAACTCCGATCACTCGGCGGAATTTTGTTTGGGTGATGGATGGACAATGAGTGATCAGCAGAGGAAGAAAATGAGAGAGAAACAGCAGAAAAGAGCAAAAAGGAAGACATTTGCTGCAGCAATAAAAAATTAATTGGTCGAAATTTGGTATAAAAACGGAAAAATAAAATAATAAATAATAATTAGGAAAAGGAGAAAAAGGAACCCAACAAAATGTGCAGGCATATTCAGCACATATTAATAGAATGTGTATAAAATGGAAAATAATCACAAGCAAACCAAACCATTCATTTTACCATTTGAATTCATAAGATATTTTTTTCATATAAAAATTACTAAAAATATTGTGTTACTACAATAATTCATTAACATTCACATTTTAAATGGAAAATGTGAAATCACTTTTAACTCTGGACGGGAATTTCAAGCGGAAAATGAGACAAGATAAAAAAAAAAGAATATTATCAGATAAAATAAATGTTCAGTCCAACACGGAAAAGTTTGAGGGTTTTTTATAAAATACATTAAAAAATGTTAAGAAACTTGAATTTTGTGATTAAAAATATATCCAAAATTTCATTTTCTTTAGTATCAATCCCATGTTTAAAGGGGGCTGGAATACCGAACGGTTACCCAATTTTTTTGCGGCGCGGTAATCACTTTCACACATAATGCCTATACTTACAATAAAAAAAGGTTAGATATATTTTTTTAATTTTGACGAATGTTTCGGCATTTTGCACATTGGAAAAAAATCGGATTAACAAAAGCAATCCTATTTTGTCTGTGCTCCATGCATCAAAACATTTCTTCCCCATTCTCATTCAAATGCATTAATCCGATCGGAGGATAATTCCAAAATAACAAAAATTAACCAAAAAAATTTAGTTACTGTATTAGCTTATATACTGTACCCTTTGCTGCGCAAACTCCAGCATGCTGCCATTTTCGCGCTTTCAACATAAAAAGTATATTTATTCCGCTCCAAAAAGTTGAAACTCTGATCTTTTTTTGGAGGTGCAAGTCGAATCGCTTCACTTTTTACTAAAATTTTTTCTTTTTGGTTTAACCAAAATATTCCTTTCACAATTTCTGTTCTTCTTTATAAAATTAGGGAAGGGGAGGAGAAGAGACATTTGTTTTTTGTTTGCATTTAATCGTATAATTCTCCCAATTAATTTCCGGCAGCTCCAAACAAAATCCATCTCCAGAAGCTGCCCCGGGGCATGTGCACCGCAACAGCCGCACAGTTGGCTTTTCCTCCCCCCCCCCCGTCCCTCGCCCTTTTCCCTCCTCTTTTCTCTCCTTCCCTCTTTTTTCTCTCTTTCCCTCCCCTTTTCTCACTTTCCCTCCCCTTTTCTCCCACTTCCTTCCAATTACTCTTCTTCCAAATTCACTTATATTTTTATTAGTAGTATTTTTGATGAAAATAAGCTTTTGCAAGAAAAGAAACCATTGAGACAAAGAGACCATTTTGGCAATGCAAAAAAAAAATAATAATTTATTAAGCCTAAAAATTAAGACTAAAATTATAAACAAAATATTTTATTTATATATCTTTCCTCTTGAAATTGGGCAGAACGTCACAGAAAAAAACAATTTACCCATTTTCCATTAGTGACCTAATTTCAAAAAAAAAAATGACTCTCCAAAAGTCTCAGCGATTATCTCTCCGCCGTTTAATTTAAAGTTTAAATGTGTGCGCCTCTGCGCGACCATTTCATTCTTTCGTTCTTCCATTACCACGCAAAAAGTGACGGAATTCGATGGGACGGGCAATTAATTTTTTTGAACAATTAAATTTTGAAATTATTTTCTGCTGCGATTCACCTAAATAAAGAGAATTAAAGTGAGAAAAAAAGAAGAACGAGGGAAAACGGAAAAAAGAGAGAGAAGGAGAGAAAAGAGAGGAAAGAGAGCGAGAGAGTGAGAAGGAAAAAGAAGAAAGGAGAGAAAAGAGATGTGTAGAGTGACATGGGGAAAAATAAAAAGAGAATGAAGGAATGAGAGAAAAGAGAGAGAGAGTGTGAGAAAAAAAATGAGGATAGAGAGAGAGGGAAAGAAAGGAAACTAGAGTAACGATAGAGAGGCGAAAAATAGGAAAAAACGAATAATGGACGAAAACAGAAGGGCTTATTTTTTCGTTCAAAAATGATCGCTTTTTCCCTTTCCCGTCATTTGCCGTGCCATCCGTCAATTACCCCCCTCCGCCCCACCCAAATCCGGGTTAATCCGTGCAATTCATTCATTTCCGATCACCGCTCTCGATCTTTTAGTCCGATTTCGGCGAGAAATCTTTCTTAGCTTTTCCATCATCGTCATTTTACAGCAGTAATTGCAATGACTTGCTTTGGATGCGAACTCAGTATTCACTGATTAATGCTTTTTCTTCCACAATTTTTTGCTCATCGGTCCAAAATCTAAAATTAAAATTTGAATAAATAAAATAATAATTTATTGAATGATCCAATTTTGTTGCCTTTTTCAGTGGGCCTTTTCTCTTCAAAATGTTTTTGCTATTCCTTTTTATCCCTCCCCCCACTTTTTTGGGTTTTCCCGTTGTTTGGCTTTGTTGGGCTTCCTTTTCTTTCATTTCTAATTGCTTTTCTTTGTTTCATTTAATTTCCCATTTTTCCCTTTCCATCGTTTAAATTCCATCGATCTTTTTGCAATTTCCAAATCAAAAATAGTCGCGCGCAATCGCATTTCGAGTTTTGAAGGCCATTTCCAATCAATTCCATTCCTCAAAATGTGGTCATCTTTCTCCAAAAGGATATCCGTCGTAATAAATTCACTTAAAATACCAAAAAAATTATGGTTGTTGGCTTACAAATGTTAGCATTTCTTCTTGGGAATGCGCGACTTTTCCCATTTTACGACTCTTTCCAAAATTACTGAATGGACACTCAAAAATTAGCAGCAGATTATTTATTGCCATTTCACGCAAATGAATAGCATCATCATCATATCAGCGCATCCATCGCACAATGGTCGCTCAGAAATGCTTAGCCATCCATCCAATCGGAAAACTCGTTTCAAGACTCACAGTGCTGTTGATACGCAGTTCCGATCTCGCCACCAAAGCATTTGCAGGGCGTGGGGTGGGAGAAAAAGGGGGGAAAAGGGGGAGAAAAAGGGGGAAAAGGGGGAGGGAAGAGGGGTGAAGGAAGAGGGTACACGCAAAGAAACATCCCTTTTCTGCTAATCCAATTAGCAAAGGAAGCGCCTGAAGTGATTGGTAATTATGTTCATTTGCTGTACTCTTCAATAAATGAATCACTCACCGAACCCGTCCAATCAAATTCCTCTCCCCTCCCCCCCTCTCTCCCGAAAAATAACGTCGAGAGGGCCATCCCCAGGCATTTTATCCACTTCAATTTTCGATTACTTGGCGATCGAATCGGCTTTACCACCTCACAGATCTTTCCGAGATAAACGGCCGAAGCATTCGATTGACTGATCAACCAGAAGAAGCAGTCCAATTACTCTCGCCCTGCGCCCCTTTCTTTATCTCTCCCAACAAAGCGACTTTCGCGACCTCTCTCCCCTCTTCACAATGGTGGCAGAGGGAAGGAAGGCACCACCAAACACTCATCCCTTTTTTATAACATTAATTTGGGATAAGCATTAATCTACCGAGAATATCCAATTTTAGCAATGCAAAATATCTTTTCAATTAAATTGTTTGTTTTTTTTTTTGCATTTCTTTTGTCACTTTTTTTTTAATCAATTTCACCGTTCCTCCTAGCAAAAAAGTGACTAATTATTCTCGTCCCACACTTGTACTTCCGTGCGTAATGATTAATTTTTGTGACAAATTAGAGAATAATAAAAGTGAATTGCTTTTATGAAAAACACCGTTCGATTTGATCATTTCCTTCCCATCAGCGTTGACGATGCCTCGGGGCTTTGATCAGCTCCATGATCACAAATCTGTTGATCAGCGGAATAAGAAGAAATACAATAAACCAAAAGAAAGCAAAGCAAACAGTCGAAACCATCACCCAAAAGCAGCGCAAAATGCTCTTCAACCATTCCATTCACACGCCCATCAGCAGAAAGCACCAGTAACAAAACTATTCCATTCACCAATCAAATAAGCATATCTTTCTTTGCTGTTAATGAATGAATGAGTGAATAGGTGGAAAGAGGACAAGGCGAGGGGGAGAGGAGTGGGGGAGAGAGTGGGGGAAGGAGTGGGAGGGGGAGAGAGTAGGGGAAGAGAGTGGGGGAAGGAGTAGGAGGGGAAGAGAGTGGGGGGAAGGAGTGGGAGGGGGAGAGAGTGGGCGAAGGAGTGGGAGGGAGAGAGAGTGGGGGAAGGAGTGGGAGGGGGAGAGAGTAGGGGAAGAGAGTGGGGGAAGGAGTAGGAGGGGAAGAGAGTGGGGGAAGGAGTGGGAGGGGGAGAGAGTGGGCGAAGGAGTGGGAGGGAGAGAGAGTGGGGGAAGGAGTGGGAGGGGGAGAGACTCGTAGAGCCGTCCTTTTCAGCAGGGAATATGAATGCTTTTGCCCCTATTCAACACGCCCCTCCCCTTCCCCTCCCTTTCCCCTCCCTTTCCCCTCCCTTTCCCCTCCCCTTCCCCTCCCTTTCCCCTCCCTTTCCCCTCCCTTTCCCCTCCCCTTCCCCTCCCTTTCCCCTCCCTTTCCCCTCCCTTTCCCCTCCCCTTCCCCTCCCTTTCCCCTCCCTTTCCCCTCCCTTTCCCCTCCCTTTCCCCTCCCTTTCCCCTCCCTTCCCCTCCCTTTCCCCTCCCTTTCCCCTCCCTTTCCCCTCCCTTTCCCCTCCCTTCCCCTCCCCTTCCCCTCCCTTTCCCCTCCCTTTCCCCTCCCTTTCCCCTCCCTTTCCCCTCCCTTTCCCCTCCCTTTCCCCTCCCTTTCCCCTCCCTTTCCCCTCCCTTTCCCCTCCCTTTCCCCTCCCTTTCCCCTCCCCTCCCCTTCCCCTCCCTTTCCCCTCCCTTTCCCCTCCCTTTCCCCTCCCTTTCCCCTCCCTTTCCCCTCCCTTTCCCCTCCCTTTCCCCTCCCTTTCCCCTCCCTTTTCACTCCCTTCCCCCCCCCCCCCTTTTCCTTCCCCCCCTGCCCCCCCCCCCGGGCTTAACTTTAATTTTCACATTATGTTTATGTTATTATTTATTGTCCCTCCTATGGTGCCTCTTCTTCTTTGTTTGGGCCCCAGTTTTGTGACCGTTTAATGAAAAGGCCCCCCCCCACCACTTTAACCCATCCCAACGCTCACTCATCGAATGTGTGAAGAATGAATGGTGGAGGGGGCGGGGGAGGGGGGAAAGGCAAATGTGAGGGGACCACGCCACCCCCGCCAAACCCTTTCAGCAACCAATACAATGGACGAAGCGGAAGAATGGGCCGCAATGTTTCCAAACATTTATTCATTCATTTCGTCCAAAAGTCCAACATATTTTTTATTTGCATTAATTTAATTTTATTTGTTTTGTTTTTCCAATTTTACCTTTCCCTTGCTTTTTTGAGTGATCATTAAAATGTTGACTTTGTTTCGCTTGCGCTTTGCTCTTTGATCGCGTTTTCGGTGCTCTTTTTCGTTACTTTCCCCCTGTCCTGGCCAATTTAACTGGCGATTTGCGGCTGATCGGCTTCGATCGGCCCGGGTATTTGCTGCTGTTATTCTCTCAGCATCCATCCAGTTTTGCGTGCGATTGCCCACTGGCAGCGGCGGTGAACTGCTGCAATTGTGAGCGATTGCGCGTCGACGGGGTGCGCGGGGGGGGGGCGCCCTTAGGCGGGGATAGTGCGGACGAACAACGGGGTCCAGTTTGTTTGGTCGCCTTGGCGAAAAAAAATTTGGAAAAATTGGCAATTGGCGGCCCCCGGGGAGGGGGGGGGGGAGAGGGAGAGGAGAGAACCGCACGAATATTCTGTTTTATTTTTCAGTTTTATTTTCTTCGTTTTGTCTCATTTTTCTTGACCAAAAAAAAACACTTTCACCAAATTATTACGATATCAAATCGCTAATCAATCCATCAACTTTTTCATAACAATACCCTATGATAGATAATGTTTAATGATAATTTATATGAACATCCGCTGACGGAATTAGTGAATTACGATTAATGTCCATTTTGTACTATTTAACTAATTCGCCTTATCCATTCCAACATTTCTTAATCGCTTCCGTTAATTTTTTAGCCAAAATATGAACAGATAACAGAGACAAATAAATCTGCTCTCATTCCTTCATACCTCTCTTCACATTTTATGGTATAATAAAAAAGAAAAAATTTTGCCATTTTTTGGCAATTTTTTCATTCTTTACAAATGGCGCGTTCTGAATTTAAATTGTTTTTGTTGTTGGCATTTTGCTTACAAATTGCGCTATGCTTTGGTGCTGTTAGTGGGGGAGAAGAACAACGGCAACAAAACGATGCACAGAACGAACGGAGAGAGACGGCAACAGCAGAAGAAGATGATGAAGACACTGCTCAACAGAGGAACAAAGTGAGAAAGTCAATGCATTTGAACATAAATAATTAATTTAATTTAATTTAATTAATTTAATTAATTGCAAATTAATTAAGTTGGCCCCCTGCGATGTTTTTGACCCGTTCAAAGTGATGCCGTCAGAGACAGAACATTTCCAAATTGGCGGCGCCTTTCCATTGCATGAGCAAAACTGTCTGAAGTTGGTGCCGTCCTCCGTGCAGGACGTTGTGGCAATCCAATGGGCCTTGGGTAAATGAAAAAACAATGAAACTTCAATTGTTTCAAATATTAGCGCATTGGAATGAGCAAATGCCGCCCGGCGGAAGAGAAAAGAATTCGGCACAATCATTGAAATTTGTTCGACCCAAATTGGGTCTTTTCGCTGGTGAATCATGTTCATTGCCCAAAGAGGTGACAAAAAGGCATTTGTTTGTTTGTTTTTACAATTAATGACACATCATTTAGGCCCTTTCACAAACTCTCCGCTTTTTGGACAGCGTCGGTTACCACGAGCCAAGCGGATGTGCCAACACTGAGGAGGAGGCCAAACGCATTGCACAACTTCCAAAATTAATTGGTATATTAAATAATTAATGATATTTTTTAATTGTTCCAATTAGGCGTATTAATGCCAAAGGATCGTGCGTCGGCTGAGAGTGTTGCCCAAATGCTCCGTCCTGCTTCACTGCCAATTGCCGCGTTTAGTGCCGCCTCTGCTCAAGCGTTGACCGATGCAAAGGTGCGCCGATTCATTACAACGGCGCCTTTGTTCAGTGATTACGCCAAAACCTTGGTCGAACTGTTGAAAATGCTCGGCTCGGATTTGGTAAATTGTTTTTTTTTAAATAAACATCGTTTTTTATTAATTGGTTCTTTTAATTGAAGATTTCAATTGTGGATTATGGCGATGACTACGCGTACACTCCGTTGCTGCAGGAACATCTCCGCGGCGAAGGCATTTCCACTGCTGAAGTCTCTTAATTAGCGTTAAATATTTATTTTTTTCCCTAATTCATTGCAATTATTTCTTTAAATAACTATTATTTTATTGAATCCCCTATTTAAAATAATAATAATTATTAGTATTTTTGTTTAGGTTGTGTCCCTCGACCACCCAATGCTCCCCTCCATTCTCTCCGCAAGTGACTCCAAAATTGTCGTTTCCTTCGTGCCCCACCGAACTCTGCGCAATGCGCGTCTCGGCGAGCTAAAGGCATTGGTCGAATTGCAAAAACTTTGGGTTGGCATTGACACGGAAATTGATGGTGGCACCGACGAAACGGAAGACAGCAAAACAAACGCATTTGACTTTTTGTCAAACGACAGCGAATTACGACAGAATGCCAAATTGCAGGTGCAAATATTTGTCATTTTGAATGATACTTTGAGAAATTATACCAATTCCATTTTGAAATTGTCAATTTGTATATTTCAGTTTGTGACAGTCCGTCGCCGAGTTCGGCCGTTGACGGAGTTCAGCACGTACTTTCTGCGCGTGTTGCAGTCCAACCACGCACATTACACCCTGTTGAGGGCGTACGCTGAGCAAGTGTTCGACTGCGAGGCTACCGTAGTCAAAGGCAGGAACTGTTCATCGGACGGATTACTGTCAGCCGAAAGAATGGCCAAAGTGCACAGGTGCTAATCACACAGTCCATCTTATCTTCTTTTGTAATTTATTTGCCAGCATAAGTAAAAAGCTCAGAATTTTCTTTTATCTGTCCGGCATTTTTGTTTAGACAATCGAACACTGCTGAAGCGGCAATTTTGTTGACATATGCACTGGCAAGAGCGGCCCAATGGATCCAATCGAAGAAGGAATTGGCCCAAAAATGGTAATTTATCTTTCCGATTTGGCAATTCCCTCTCGTTATCTATTCAGTGCTGGAGAAGCTTCATTTGTCGAGTGCAATGATGTCATCCACACGGCATTGTTAAACATTTCGCCAAATGATAGACTGATCAGCAGCGGCACAATTCGATTGCCCCCCGGCTTTGCCAAACAATTGGGCGAAATGCACTTCTTCGAAACGCCAGAAGGCGTTATTCAACTTGTCGGCGTCGGCATTGAAGCAATTGTGATGGAAAGAGAGGGCAAAGACAAGAGCAATCTATACAGGCACGGCACAGCGGGGCAAAATCTGATCAGAGCGGACTAATCACCAATGAATGTTTAGGTTATTGGAATATCGGACGGCAGATGCACAGCTACAGAAAAATGTCGAAAAATTTGTTGTGCCGCAAAAATTACGGCAATTTCGTTCGCGGTGCCGACCATTCAGGTGGGAACTGACTAATTTGTGAATTAAAAATATTCTATTAACTTTTTTGTTCCTTTCCTTAGGCCTTTTTGCGGCGACCGTTGTGAATTGGCCACCCGTCGTCCATCGGACAACACATTTCTGAGCATTCCGAAACAGTATCCCTTTTTCATTGCGGCAATGTTCGATTTGAAAGGGCCAAATTGCGGAATAAATGGCGGCACAAAGGGAGGAATGGGCCAAGAAATTGCCCTTCCATTGGCATTTGTACACGCGGTAAATTAAGTGGATATGTTTTTCGTGAATTTTGACATACAAAGTGATTTTGGGGAAAAGTTTTTTTAGATCAAATCTGTTTTTAAGGATATAATTTATGAAATGCTCTTCAAAATTAAAAACTTTGTTAAAAGGGACTTTTGTTCTAATTAAAACATGATAAGTATGCTGAAAAGTTTGCCATATAATTCGGTCTCTAAAGAAACAATTGGGCCCGGTTTTCGGTTAGGCAAATTTTTGGACCCTTGGTTTTTGGTTTCGGTTTCTGACCCAAAGACCACAGGTTTTCGGTTCGGTTAGCCCAGTGCTAATCAGAAACCGGAATTTTGAAAAAAACGGGCCCGGGAACGGGGACCCTTGATGAACGGGAACCGGGGCAAAAATTTGAGAAAATTGATCCCAATTCTAATGCTCAACTATAACCCGTGTTATCCTTTACCGTAGCTTCGTTTGTCCGTTACCGTATCCCCACCTCCCCATTGGAAGGTGTCCACTTTCCGTGCTCGCCATTCTCCCCAGTCGCTTTTGTTCAATTCGGACTCCGCAAATGCAATGGATATTGGCGCTCTTCTGGTGGATACCTGCTCAAACGGACGCGAGCTGTTGGAGTTTCTGGTCGATTCGGAAAGAAATTGTTACAAATTTTCGCAGGCCGAGCGCAATTGGACGGTGCCGGCAGGCGCAACAATTGGTCAAAGATTAGCATTTTCAAATTCAAAAATGACTAACAAAGGAACATTCCGAACAGTGAGTATCCAAATCACTTGGCTATACCCCGTTTCGATTTCAGTGGAAAATGAGCCGTTTCGATTTTGCCACGTTTCGATTTTAAAGAAAAAACAACTATTATTAAAAAAATAGCTGTAAAAAAATTAAACAATCCTTTATTGCTATTATGTAATTAGGCAGATATTTTCGAGCAAATCGAAACGGCGCCTTTTCCACTGTGAATCGAAACGGCCCAAAATCGAAATGGGGTAGAAAAGATTAATTACAAGCATTTAAAGCTGTTAAATCAGTGATTATTGTAAATATTCTTCCTTAAATTCTAATTGAAAGTTTCCTTAGATTCGCATCCATTCGAAGAATGATGATTTTTTTATGATTTTGTAATTAGGTATTATTGGACAAAATTTTCCGCCTAATCATATAAAAAAAAAGTTTGGGTTCTCTAGCTGCATTTTGAAATATTTTTAAATTTTATTGATTTGTCACAACTTTGATCCGTTTGTTTCTGATCATTTTTTGCGCCGGTAGCAAAAAAGCCAAAAACTCACAATAATAAATCGCCTATGCTATATATGACAAAAGAGGTTTTAAAGCGATTTGGATACGTACAGTTAGGAATATTCCGTTGTAAGCATGTCTAAAGGATTACAAATCATATTTTGACTGTCCTACTGATAACTGATATTTGGTTCAGGTTATATTGTTGGTGCCGAACACGACGCCAGCCAAGACGGCATTATACAAGCAATGTTTGGCAAAGTTGAAACAAGCCCGGTGATCGGAGTTGGCACTGATCAGCCCGCCCAAAACAGCCAAAAGGGGCCCCTCTTCACAGAAGGGCCAAATCACCGCTCGACGGCACTGGCATTGGCTCAATTTTTGCGCAGAATGCATTGGCAATATGTTAATGTTGTGTTGGACAGAAGTGTTCGTTTGTTTTGCTTTCGCTTTTGTGCCCTTCCCCTTTGGCCTTTAACCAATCTCTTCATCGCTTTTCCCCTCTTCAAATTCTTTCCTCTCATTTTAATTATATTCCCTCAAACTCATTTTGCTGTCCCTTCAGAGTCATTCTTCGGTCGCCCTGTTCAAGCAGTTCGACCGAATTGCGTCCCTCGCCGGCATTTGCTTTGCCGATTTGGCAATTGTTGGCCAACAGACGGCGCAAAATGATCATGAAGATGCGGAGGAGGAGGAGGAAGAAGAAGCGCATTTGAAGAGGAAAAAGGCGAAGCGGGGCTCTTCAGCATCAAAGACACACGCCGCCACTGAGGAGGAGCAGCGGCGACGCTTCGCCGGCGTTGGGCCGCCAAACGCAAATGTGACGCTGGTGTTCGCTTCGGCTGAACAGGTAAAAAATGAGAAAAGGAAAAAAAACACGAAAAAAACATATTTTTTAATTTATTTGATTTTTTCGTTCATTTCGTTAGGCTGCTGAATATATGGGCGCTCGAGTCCAATCGGATGGCACTGTTACGGGCATTCCAATTGTCCATGTGATGCTCGGCGATGCGCACAATTTCCATTTGCATGACCCCACAAATTTGGCACAGTTTGCCGGCACTTTGTCCTTCCAAGGAAAAGTAATTGAAATTGCTGGCGAGAGACCGTTGGTTTAAAATTCAAATGGGTTGAGGATTTTGCCACTACGGAATTTCGCAATTGGCTACAGACTCTGACGCCGTTGTCTCTTCCCGAGCCGTGGTTTTGGCGATATGTCGAAGAAACGTGGCATTGCTCTTTGTAAGAACAAAAAAAATATGAAATCGCATTAAAAAAAATGTACTTTTGCCAATTTAATTATTTTATAAAGTGGTCGAACCTGTTCAGATTCCGAAACAGTTTTTCACACTTTAACGGCCGAATGTGCACAGGGGAAGAGCGATTGGATGTGAAGGGAATGGGACAATTGGGCAAAGCGGGCTATTTGGCCAAGGGGGTCGACCGATTGCTGGCGGCCATTGACAAGGCACACAAAAAGTGATGAGGTGGCAAAGGCAATTCCCGAAACGAATAACGCATTTAGACTTTGCACCCGGGAAAAATTATGCGACGAATTCATTGAAAATGGACGCAAATTGACGCGGGAATATCTGAGAAAAAGCGGAAAAGAACAAAGTGCCGAAATGTTTGAAGTGTTCGAATTTGTGCCAATAGACCATCATGGTAAAAAAAAAATGCAAAATAATAATGTTGCCATTCATTTTCACTTTATTTAGGCAATTTTGACTATTCTCTGATGGCCAATTTGTCCTTGCCCCGGACGTCGACTGATTCGTCCGCCTCATCATTTTCTCAGAATAACATTCCGTCAATTTCGACTAGCATTGCCATTCACTTTTTTGCTGATTATCATACATTTGCTTATGGTGTCCCAATCACGCGTGATTCACCCTCAGCCACCGTAATATCGCGATGCAAATCCCCCCACTGTAAATGCCCATTAATGATGAGGTATTTACAAACGAAATGTCACGCTAAATACCGTAATGTTCGAAATGCTTAGTGATGATTTTCGATTTGATGCTGATGTCAGGGCTTGGCTTGGCCATAATTCGGTCTTCCGTAGAGAGCCGACAGGGCCAAGGAAGGAAATGAACGACGACTACGAATTTCTGCTGAGAGAAAACTCTGCGGACGAACCAGTACAGTGTTATGAGACAATCTTTTGTGAAAATTTGTAATTTGAGGAGATTCGCGAGTTGAGTGCCGATGCCGTGGACCGTGAGGTGGCGTGGGCAATCCGTGCCATTCTTCTCTCACTGTCCGCACTGCTCAGTGCCATCGCCGTTGGCACTTTGTTGTGCATTCTCTTCAAAATATGGCGGCGCACTATCCGCGGCAGTCAATCGCTTGGAATTTTGCTTCTTCTCGGCATCATTACTATGCATCTCAGCGCCTTTCTCTTCACCATCGAAAGCGCAAATGAACCTTTTGTATGTTTTATGTTCTGTGGAAACATTAAATGATGTCATTAACAAATTGGAAATGACATTTTGGGACCATAAGGCATTTGGAGAACAATTGGATTGGCATTGGGTTAAGTAATCAAACCATCTAATTTAGCTTTGTCTTCTCCGAATTGCCCTCCCCTCTATGGCTCATGCCATTTGCTTTGGCGTAATTATTGTGAAGGCGATCCAACTGCGAAATGCCGAATTGCTTTCCTCCTCTGTCTCTGACTTTGGCCAACAGATCAGCTATTGGAACTACTGGTTGCTTTTGTTCTTCATTGTCACCGTTCAGGTGGTTTTCCCACTTAATTTGTATAATTTCTCTAATTAATTAGTCTGTGATTTGCTTCCGGTGGCTTCTCCCCGACCTTTTTTCGCCTTTTTCCCTCTCTCCCCCAATGGCCATGGCACCGTCCTTTTTTGCTCTCCGGTGTTCTCAATCTTCGGCACTGTTTCTTCTCGCCCAAATTTATACTTTCTTCTCCTCTTTTTGGCTTTGTTTTTGTCCGTGCAAAATCGGAGCATCAAACGAAATTACAAGGCAAATTCGGAAGGCATTGATTTGTCAAAAAGTGTGCCAATTTGGGATTTTAAGGAGGCCAAATGGTTGTTCATCACTTCCCTTATTTGTTCACTGATTTTGATCGCTTGGGCAGTGTTTCATACTTTGGTAATGCAAATGTGTTTATTTTTAGTCCATTGAATGTGCTTTTTAGGTGAGTGTTCAGCACATGGAGTACCTCACCGTGTTGGAGTTGCATCTGACCGGCTCCATTCTGCTCGCCTTTGTGTTTGGTCCCAAACTGTACGTGTTGCTTTTCTATGAGCCGGTCGTTGTCCAATACGACAGCGACGGATGTGTGCACGGAGGCAAAGCGTTGGACCTTTTTGAGGCGACTGGTAAAATGAACCTAAAAATTAATAAGAATTATAAAAGTATGTTAATTATTTTCTTAATAAAAATCCTCATTCAAAATTGATCAGCAGATTGGCTGCCGGGTTCGGTGTGTGATCATCGACATTCGCCGACAATGAGTACGGGGAGCAGCAGCGGAAATGAAGTGCGGAACATCAGCAGCAGCCTTAACAACCACAACAGCTCATCGAGACTGAACAGTGGGAACAGTTCAATGAGAGGAGCACAGCGAAGGGCCAACGACGAGGAGGAGGAAAAGGTGGACAAATGGAACACATTAGCATTAATTAGCGCACTAATTAAGCATGATGAGTTATGGATTTAATACTTTGTTTGTGGAGTGACCATTTTGGCATTTGGTCCATTTCTTTTCAGGTGACTTCCGCCTTCCATACGGTAATGCGCAAGAAGATCAGCACTGGCACTAACTCGGCCCACAAATTGCATCGCACCGTCTCCGAATCGGCACGGAACTCGACAGGGGATTCATTTTGCGGGGCGACAACGACAGCCCAAACAGAAGAACGCCCAAAAAAATGCATTAAATAAAAAATGACCAGCAGAAAATTGTAATTTAAATGTAAATATTCTATTGAACCATGAAATATTTGAATACATTTTTATGTTTTTTTCATACATTTTCTTACCAAAACAAAATAAACAATATGATTTTTCAAAAGTGCGATGATATTATGCCTCGCTAAGCTGGGGGTTTATATAATTGAAATAATTTTTCTCATTTGTTAATTTGCGACCCCTTCCTTTTAAAGATATTTTTATCAAAAAAAATATTTAGCAATATTTGTTCGCTCTTTTTTGGCGATGACTTATTTTCAGGACTTGACATTTATTAATTTAATTGACATTTCATTTTTTCTCTCCTTTTTCAAAATGATTTTTTCGGGAAAAAGATTAAAAATAAAAGAAATTTTTAGAATGTCATTAGCTGTCAGCTACTTTTTAAATAGATAAAAAGGATTTAGCTCAATCTCTAAGTTGAAAATGTTGATAATTTGTGTCGGCCTTTGGACAAATGGCAAACAGTGGGGCCAATGTGTTGGGTAAACTGCAACGAATCGACAAAGGCAGTTTTGAATTATTAAAAAAATAAGTAATTCTTATTATCAAAATGGTTAATTAGCTCCACTGATGGGTTTAAGAATGAAAATTGATTTGTGAAGAAATCATTGAATTGGTACTAAATATGTGTGGTAAAAATTTCAGTTCGATTGATCCATCGGAAGTAGGTCAAGTGCCAAAAAAATTCTTGCGTTTATAGTTTTGGAACAGACTGTAGCTAATGATAGATGATTGTTTATTATTATTTTTTTAATTCAATATGTGTGCCTAGTGGGTAATGACGAATAATTTACTAATTTTTAAATTTAAATGGCTGGACTTGTCGTGAACATTAATGCGACTTGCCTTCACAAAAAATGCGAAGACCTATCCAAATGCGCACACAATGCTTCGACAAATTGACCATTTGGTCGGAAACTTAGCAAATGCGAGAGGACTCTTCATGGTTTTTTCTTCGAAAATGATTTATGAAAATCATTAAATTTGTTGTAAACAATTTTCATTGGCATAGCAATGCTTTCATCCATCGTCCTCCGGAAATGCATTAATAAATTAATCAATTCATTCATTTTTCATTTTATTTTACTTTGCCTATTTATTAAATAAATGGAATTTATTTATATTTATTAGTTGTTGCTTTTTAACTGAACTGACTTTTCAAAGAAAGCAAATTTTGAATGAAGCGCCAAAAAATATTTTTCCTTTTATTGGCTTTTGTTGCTGTTTTAATTCAAAATTCAATTGGTATTGGCGATAATTACACATTCAAAAAATTGTTTTCCTGGGCAAGTTTTGAAATGCAATTAATTCATGAATTTGTTTTAATTAATTTAAGTTCACCAGAGGACAAGATGAACATCAGCAGAGGGAACAGTCAATGGGAAAAGAAAGTCAAATTGCGACAAAAAGTGAACTGATCAGCCAAATTTACGAACTTTTGAAGGCGCAGGCATTGATGGTGGAAGACGGCATGGAACAGAATGAAAAGGGAGAGGAAGAAGAAAGAGAAGAAAGGGAAGGAAGAGAAGTGATGTGGTGGGGGGATGAGAAGAGGGTGGACCAATGGGAGACGCAAATGGGACAATTAGTGGCCAAAATGCCAGAGGGATTGGAGGAAAAGTTGGAATTGAAAAAAATCGTGGAAAATTCGCGAAAAAATGCCAATTTCGAATTTGAAAAGGAAATTGACGAGCTTGGAACAATGGCAGAGCAACTAAGTCAACTGACCACCAAATTCAAATACCTTTCTAATGGCCAAATCACTAACAAAGCGATCATTTTAGAAGTCATTGACCATTATGGCGATTGGGATTTTGAGAAGCGCTTTTTGTACAAATATTTGGCCAATACAAAAGGATTTTATTATTCAAAAAGTGTTGCATCATTTTTTGGTGAAATTACATCCACAGAAATGATTTTAAACAAAATTTTGGAATTAATTGAAACCGCACGAACAGGCATTTTTCAAATAATTATCATTTAACAGGGCATTTCACATATAAAATTTCATTATTAATTACCATAATATTAATTAATTCCGAATTAAATTTTTTAGGAAAAATAGTTGGACAAAAAGCCGAAGAATATTTGGTTGAAATAAAGGAGAGAATAGAAAACATTAAGAAAAGAGTAAATGCAGTGGAACGAAATTTATCAGAAAAATTGAATATGAAAGTAGAAAAAGAAAAAATGGTGGACTTATTGACGAAGACTTCGCTGGGAAATAATATGGCACAAAACTTAGCTGAGAAATCTGCCGAAATAAAAGAAATTGCCAATTTGGAGGGGGAAGAAGTTGAGGAAGGGATGGTAGTTGTGGCATTTGTGATCAGCCAGGTGGGCGATGCAAAAAATGGGTTGACAGCGACATGCCAATTTGTCAAAAATTTTTCAAAAAAACGCCAAAATCAATTCAAAAGGGCCAAAAATATTTTGGAAGCGACAAAGACCATAAAAAAATTGCACAAAATTGTCCTTCACACAAAAACAGAATAAAAATGTTTTTGTAAAAGGACCAATTGAAGGAAATTAGGTTTGAAATTGAAAGACGAACGGAAGGAAGGAAGAGGACAATCACTTGGCGCTTTTTCTTTTTTATTATTCGTAATTTAATTTTCGTTTTTCTCTGCAGTTTTTTTTTATAAATTTAAAAATTTCCCCTTAATCAATTAAATAAGGGAAGCGCATTGCAAATATAAACTGATTTTTATTATAATTTAATTGAATTATTACAAATTGAGAATTCTATATTTATAAATTTGCTCTTTTTATTTTGCATTTTTTTCTTTTCCTTTTTTTGACCATTTTTCATTTCTTTTTTCGCCAATTTCTTCTTTTTCATTGCTTCTGTTCCTTCCCTTCCTTTTTTTAACATGTGTAAAAATCGTTGTGTATCAGCCATTTTCCGTCCGAACCTCGCTTAAATGTCTGTATGAATTGTCCGTTTTGTGTGACTGTACCGTCGCTGCTGAAAATTTGAAAATTATTCAAAAATATTAAAAAATTTTGACTTGGTAAATTTATAGGAGCCATTTTCGACGCCCAAATCGCCGCAAAAATAAACTTCGTCGAAAGTAATCTTTAAAAACAAATAAAAATTTATTTATTTAAATATTTTGTTCACTTTCAATTCGGCTGAATCCGTGGCAAGAAATTTAATCCACAATTTTTCTATTTCGGCACGACTTATGATCGGCGGATGGGCCTAAATTGGCAGATTTTATATTTTTAATAAAAAAATAAATATTTTCAAATTCTTAAATTGCTCGTGAAAATGGCGTCGACAGTATACAGTTCGGAAAGTCCTTTCGCGTCACGTGCTTTAAACAGTCGTTCCATGTCGTGCTGAACTGCTCGAAGTTCCTTCTGTTCCTTGCCAAGTGCTTCTTCGTTTTGAGCCATTTTTAATAATTATTTGAAATGTTTTTAAACACATAAAAAATTCCCGAATTATTTAAAAAAAAAAATGAGGTGTTTCTTGAAGTTTAAAAATCTTTGACTGACAATTAAAGTGAATGGATGAAAATTTAAGCTTTTATTGAGAAAGAAAATCCATTTTTTGGATTCAAATTTCATGGGCAAATCTTTCGGTGCTTTGTTTTTCCTTAACAGTTGTCGTATGAATTGATTTAAAATTCAATAATTTAGTGAATTTTCAAATTTTAATAAACGTTTATGCAAACAGGCAATGGCATAGCTAATTAAAAAATTAAGACGACTGGAAAAAGTAGAATAGCACGATAACGGTATTCAACATTTTCAAAATCGATACTGTACTGAAAACCGGCCAAGGGGGAGGGAAATGGGCTTTGTTTTAGTGATTAGTAAACTCAAAAAAACAAAATGAAATTTAAATGAAAAATAAACTGTATCCAAAACATTTAAAATAGTAATTAAGGGAAATAATTCTCATTTCACACAAAAGAAGTGACCCAAACACAAAGAAAGAACAGACAACGCCAAAATCCTTCAAAATGATTGTTTCTCTTTAAAAAAAGAACTTTGTTTTCTTTGCTTTTTTATGTTATTTGTAATTGCGGAAAAAAAATATGAAAAAATTATTTTTTTATTAATAATTTTTTATTGCCCAGAAAAAGACATTTTTTGGTCGATAAGAAAAAGTGCGCCTGGCAGTGCCGACAAGCGCCATCGGCAAAATTTGAAGCAATTGTTACAGTTTCAAACAATTGATCATTACTCTAAAAGAATCCCCCCCCCCCCTTTGATTGCTGCCGGTTAAATACACACATTTTGTTTTTAAATTCAGCTCAGTCAATTGTTCCACTGTGCTTAAAATGTGACTTTTCATGGACGCTGTTCTGGAGTATACCAACTCATTCAGGGGAAAATATTCACGGAAAAAGGCAATGGTGCCAAATTAAGAAATTAATAAAGCGTCAATAAAAAAAGATTTGCTATGAAATACTAAAATAGTTAATTTTTAAACGTGTGACGCCAAAATGTAATATTAGCAACTCGTTGATGGGCCGAGTTACAATATTATTGGCATTGCGGGAGCAAACTTCGGGATGTGCTTATGTTCAAACAAAACAATGGCAGAAAAATTTGGTGCTTGTGGAAAAATGGTAAATTTGAAATAAAAAAAGTATTTTGCAAATTAAAAAATAATAATAAATTAAGCTTTTTTGGTTTAAAAAAGGAATTTTCCAAATTTTGGGTGTGTTTTTGTAAGCGCTGACCCACGATTGGTCGACGCGACGATTGGGCGACGCGACGACCAAAAAATAGGGCAAAAATGCAACTTCGATTTTGATTGTTTCAGTGCTTATGAGTTATTCCTTTCAGACTCTGATTTGCTTCAACATGTAAAATGAAGCGAAAAATACAATATTTGATAAAATTTTATGCCTTTCATTAAGTTTATGGCAAAAAAAAGTATGCCCTTTTTTGCCCCTATTTTGAAAAATTTTGCCCCTATTTTCGATCTCGGCGCCCCTATATTGGACTTAAGAAAAGGCCACCCTGCCTGCGACGAAAAACCCACGACGAACCGCACGCAACGAACTGGCCGCGACGAAAAGGGCGGTTCCCTGGGCTATAGATTAGTTAATTTTTGACAAAATATAAATTTTTCAGCGAAATGAAACATTTTGCGTACAGCGGGACAGTTCAGTCTCAGCGCCATAACTCGCCACAGATTGCCTAGAACGAAAAACCATTTCTGGGTTTTTTGGAAGAGCTTTTCAAGTGCTATCGAATAACTTGCAATAGATCGGAAAATATCCTAAAATTTCCGAGCTAGGCCCACTTAAAAAACCATAACCTTCTAACAAAGGTGTTCCGACATTTGAGCCTCTAACATTAGCGCCCACGACGTGTGCGCCCTGACATTTGCGCTCCGACACCTGCGCCCGACTTTTGCGCCTCTAACATTAGCGCCCACGACGTTTGCGCCCTGACACTTGCGCTCCGACACCTGCGCCCGACATTTGCGCTCCGACACCTGCGCCTCCGTTAAAGATAATAGAAAATTTTGTTCCGAAGTCACAACATTGCCGAGATTTGATTGTCCCATTCATTTAAAATTATTTAAACATAACTTAAGCTCAATCTTCAACAGCAACGACAAGAAAAATAAGAAACTCGAAAGCTGACATGAGATTATTGTTGCTATATGCAATAAGGGCACAGGGAAAACTTGAATTATTCGAATGTGTTTGAATTTTTTGACCGCATTACTCTCCCGTTGGCCCTTGGGAAAGGCGTTTTCTGAACAAAGTCTGTGGTTCCTTTTTTAAATTAAATTTTGAAGAGCGCAAATGTCGGGGTTGAAAAAATCAAAGCATTTTTTGAAATTAGGGGGTGGGTCAAATTAAGTAAAAAAAAAAAATTATTCCCAATAATTTCAACCAGAGAAGTTTGCACTTTTTGAGCGATTTTTTAGTCAAAACACATAGAAAAGGAGATGTTTTCATTCATCAAGGCAAAAATTTTGACAAAAAATTATGCCACTTAATAGCCATCCTATTGAATATTTGGTATTATTTTTAATATTTTACATTAAATTCCATGAGAAAAAACTCTGAGCAAAATTTGGTCGCTTTCAAAACAATTTTTTGGCATTTTATAAATAGAAACAAAAAAACAACACCAAAAGAAGCATTTTCTAAGTGCTTTTTTGTTGGTCCTAAATCTCTGCTGATTTTGTTTCGTCGCACTTTCACAGTTTTGCTCTCTTCGGCGAAGGAATCATTGCAAATTGGACGCCTTTGTGCACTGTCCACATTTGGCTGATCTTCAGTTTTAATTTAATGTTAATTTGCTTAATTATTTTATTTATTTAATTTTTACTTTTTTCATTGCTTTGCTTTCGTACGAAATTTTGAGGAAAAATTCCTGGTCCAATCTTTGCGGAATGTTCTCATCTTTTGCCGAGTTGCTCCATTCGAACAGCCAAAAAAGTAAACTTTTCGCTTCTTCTTCTTCTTTTTTGCCGACTTTTTCTGTTTGATTTTGTTCTAAAAGTCATTTTTTATTTCCAATTAAATTTCAATTTAATTTCTTACCCAATTGGTAATTCATTCGGAATTGAGCCTTTACCATAAGTTTGTTTTCCTGTTTCACCATTTTATTCATCGCTAATATTGTCTGATAATTAAGGTTGACACATTGATACATTTTCTTGTCAATTTTTCCCCCAAAATTTTGAATTGCCTCAAAAGGACCGTCACAAATTCCCTAAAATTTTGGCGCTTATAAATTGACCTTTTATTGCTTTTATTTACGTTTTTCTCATCGCATAAGCATATTTCAACAGTCGTCCCCTCTTCTTCCGCCACTTGCGCGTCAATTTCTAAAATGTTTTCCATTTCTTTGATGTGGATTTTGATGAATTGAAATGGGAATTGTTCAGTGGTGCCATTGTCTTTGGCATTGCCCATTTGTTCGCTTTGATTTGGCCGCATTTCGTCGTAACGGTCAAACCATTGCAAAATGTGCTCATCCCCCAACCCCCGAGTCATTAGCTGCATTTCGGGCGGAGCAATTAACGAACCTTTAAATTATCGTTAATTAATTATTTCAAAAATAAATTATGAAAAGAAAAGTAAAGAGCTAAAATAGCCTTTTTCTGCACATTGTTTTTTCTTCTGCTCATTGGATGTGCCATTCTCTTCGCATTTTACATTGCCAAGTTCGTTTAAATTATTGAAAAATGTTTTGTTCTTCGTTATCATCAACAACACATTTTGGCATACCAAAAGTAAAATAAAAAATTGTTCCAAATACATTTAAAATTTCTTCTTAATAATATACAAAATTTGGAATATTCCAATAACAAAAATATCAATGAATTTGCTAAGAATTTAAATACTTTAGTGTATTTGCCATCTTCTGCCCTAATATTCATTGATTTGCAGCATATTCATATGATTTAAGCATGAATTTTGTATTCACTAAATGATGATATTTTCATCGATTACATTATTTTAGGTTTAATAGCGATAAAAATAATGAAATTATACAAAAATATAATATCAAAATATAAACTTTTTTTATGCACAATAATTAGAGGCGGGCCAAAACTTTGGCAGAATTTAACGGTCTGCATTAATCTAATCCGAGTAATTATTTCGAAGCCGAAACTTTTTAATCTCTTTGACAGGGACCGCCCGGAATTATTGAATAATTAAACAAATATCCGATGGATTCTCCCGGACAGAAACTAAAGCTTTTTTATTATTATTTTTGCACTGTTTTAATTTTCCTCCAACTTTATACATCCATCCAAAGAATGCGTTTTTCTTCAACTGCCCACCCAGCGATGCTGTTTTGTCTCGACCGACCTTTTCTCGCGTTGTTAACTTCGTTCATTTGACCTTCAATGGGTGGCGTGTGTGTGTGTTGCCCCCGCCCCACTCCCCCGGGAGATGGTCCTCCCATCCTCCCCTACCCCGCTTCGTCTCCCCTTTCCTCCCTTGCCCCCCCCCCTTCCTCCTACCGTCCCCGCCCTCTTTGCTGCCCTCCTTTCATCCCCCTTCCCCTCCTTCCCCTTTGCTCCCTTTCCCCCCCTGTTCCCCTCTTTCCCTTCCCCCCCCTGTTCCCCTACCTCCTCTTCCCCTACCTCCTCTTCATCCCCCTTCCCCTTCCCTCCGTTCCCCCCCCCCCCCCCTGTTCCCCTCCCTCCTCTTCATACCCTTCCCCTCCTTCCCTTTCCCCCCCTGTTCCTCTCTCTGCCTTTCCCTCCCCCCTGTTCCCCTCTCTCCCTTCCCCCCTGTTCCCCTACCTCCTCTTCATACCCTTCCCCTCCTTCCCCTCTCTCCCTTCCCCCACTGTTCCCCTACCTCCTCTTCATCCCCCTTCCCCTCTTTCCTCCCTTTCCTCCCCTTCCCTCCCTTTCCCTCCTGTTCCCCTCCCTCCTCTTCATACCCTTCCCCTCCTTCCCCTTTCCTCCCTTCCCTCCCTTTCCCTCCTGTTCCTCTTCTCTCCCTTCCCCCACCCCTGTTCCCCTCCCTTCCTCTTCATTACCCTTCCCCTCCTTCCCTTTTACCCCCCTGTTCCTCTCTCTGCCTTTCCCTCCCCCCTGTTCCCCTCTCTCCACTTCCCCCCCCTGTTCCCCTAACTCCACTCTTTCCATACCCTTCCCCCTCCTTCCCCTTTTCCTCCCCTTCCCTCCCCTTTCCCCTCCCTGTTCCTCTCTCTCCCTTTCCCACCCCCCTGTTCCCCTCTCTCCTCTTCATACCCTTCCCCTCCTTCCTTCCCCTCGCTTACTTCTTCCTCCGGTGCTTTTCGCTTCCTCCCGCTGCTTCTTCTGCCCATTCGATGCTCTCTGTTCTTCATTTCCCATCACAACTCTCATCACTTCCTTTATTCATCCTCTCATCACTGCTCATCCTTTGCCCCTTCTTCCTCTGCAGAGGTGGCCTTCATTAGCCATTCGCCGCCCATTCATCCGACCCGCCGCCGACCGATCAACCGACAATCCGTCCCATCATTCAAACTCCATAATTCGTCCGTCCATTCATTCGTTCGTCCTTCTCTTCCAAAAAAGACGATCGTTCCCTTCAGTTCCTTTCCATATGATTTTGTTTGGGTCGTACTTCTGCCGGTTGCTCTCCTTTTGCTGTGTGGCATCCTTTTCATCCATCCATCAAATCTTATATAATATCTTCATTATATTGTCATCATCATCATCAGCAGGTCATTCATTTATTCCATCCTTCGCTTGTCTCTTTTCTTTTGTCTCTCTTCGGAATTTGTGCAATTTCAATTTGATTCGTTTAACAGCACCATTTAATTAAAATGGATTTTGCCAGAGAATTGCTTTGGGTTTTCTTTTTTTAAACAACTGAAAATAGAAATTAATCAACATCTTACCATTTATGCATTCATTTAACGAAGGAATACCCCGGCTGATTATTTTTAAACTGTCATTACAAATTATTAAAATGATTATATATACATTTCATTTTGCAATTTGTTCATTTGTCTTCCGTCCGCAACACCGACAACGGACAGAAGCGGCACTTCTGTGACGGATGAGAGAATGGGCGAACCACGGACGGACGGACCGATTTTGTTGTTTTTGTTGCTGCTGTTTCGTGAAGTGCCGATTCGCTCTCATCCTTTTAAAGCTTTGACAATCGATCGAACACAGCTTCTCTGTTGGGCTGATTCCCCGCCGAATTCCCCCCCCCCCCCCCCCAACAAAATACCCCCCCCCCCCCCTCCCTCCTCCCTCAATCCCACAAATCCGCCCCCTCCCTTTTTTCGTTGTTTCTTCCTTTTTCGTCGCTTCCCCTTTTCTCTTTTGGGATTCGACTCACAGCGCATTTTGCCGTCAGCAAATCCGTCATCCGTGTCCTGCTACCGTTGGGCATATTGCCCTGGGCGAATCGAATCGGCTAAATTTGGCGATTGAAATTCCACATATTTTATTTAATAGTAATCTTTTAATGTTTTTATCAAGCAAATTCCTCTGTGATATTCATTTAAAAACGAATTTTACTCATTTAAAAAAAGACCACAATTAATTTTGACCATTTTTCGCTTAAACCCATTAAAAGTGCCTCCTCACTTTTACAGCGTATTAATTCGCCCCAACAATCTTTCCCGGGGATTTGTTTCTGTTTGCTCTTTTGCCTCTCACCTCGCCACTTTTGCTCAAATTCGCCTTTGTTCATTTCTCTTCATCACAAATCGCGTCAAAATTGGATAGATTTCGTTTCCTTTTCTCCCCTCCCCTCCCCACAACGCCCACAATCCATCCCCTGCATCCCATCGACATATTCCAATTCATCGTCGCAGGGAAAAGGGAGCAAATCCCGTGGGATCGGATTGGAATCGGAGGATGCGCGACGGATGGTCTCTCTCCTTGCACAAATCCTCCTTCCCAAAACCTTCCTTATTCTTCCCTTCCCTTCGTCACCGCTTTATACCCTCCGGCGCTGACCATCTTCCCAACAGAGTTTCCTTTTGCTTTATCTTTTGCTCCCACTCTTTTCACTTCCTTTCCCTCTCTCCCTCCGTCCCTTCTCTTTCCTCTCCTTTCCCTTCCATTCGTCACCGTTTTATACATTTCAGCGTTGACTATCCTCCCGAAAATTTTTTTTCTATCATTGCTCTCATCTTCTCCCTTTATCCTATCCCTTTCTTTCCCCTGTTTCCCTCCCTTCTTTCCCTCTCCCCCTCCGTCTCTTCTATTTCCTCTCTCTTTCCCCTCTCTTCTCTTCCTTTTCGTCATCCGTTTTATACCCTCCGGCGTTGACTATCCTTCCAACAGATTTTGCTTTTGCTTTCATCCTTTGCTCCCACTCTTTTCCCTTCCTCTCTCCAATGCGCAACTCATCCGCCAGGTCGGTCGTTCCTCGTCGGTCACGACAGTTTCGATCGAATGAATGAATGACCAACAAATTTCCCGCTGACTGATCTCGAGCATTTGAACATGAAAAAAAAAATTGGAGAAAGTGCTGCTGCTCATTTTGTGTGCTTTCAACACAAATTCATTTGTCCGACCGATGCGTTACCCTTCGGCGCCTTTTGTCTGATCATTCATTGGATAAATGAATACGCCGCATTTCCCGACGGCGTTATTCATTCATTCTGTTCAAGCATTAATTATTAAAAAATAAATTCATGCATAAAAATAGTTTAGCCATTCCCAAATGAAAAGTGCCGTCCTTTCTCCTCTTTGCCCTTTTTCCTTCACTTTTGCTCTGATAATTCTCTTCACAAATCTTCACTTCACAAATGCCTGTCCCTTCCAAGTGCGTGCATTTTGCGCATGTGTTGACCATGTTGACGGTGTGCAGTTGAACTGCACTGTCCCAGCAGAGAGAGCAGCAGCCAATGGCAGTGGCCAATTTGGCAAATTGAAAATGGGCGGAAAACAGCAGCAAAACGGCGAAGGGGCAGCACAACTGATGCAGGCAGAAAAAAAAAAGAATAAATAATTTTTATGGATTGGTTTAGGTTTTGCACCACTCACAAGCCCATCTTGGCCTGCTAAAGGTCAAAGCGAGCGATGCTTTTGCCTTTTGAATTTGCCCCTTTTTTAGATTCTGTCCATTCACTCAACTCCCATCAAAGTGCTTACGAACAATTTCTTTTCGGGCCTTTATATTCGTCGACTTGAACTCATCAATTGCCAAATTGAACTGTTGGAGAAAGGGGCCTTTGGCGGGCTGGAGAGTGTTATGCAGGAATTGGTCATCAATGGAAATCAAGTGAAATTGGCAAAAAATTAAAATCCAAAAAATGGAATTCAATAATCAGATCAAAGAAGTAAAGCCGGAAACCATTACTGGATTTCATTCACTGGTTCGACTTGATCTTTCCAACAATTCTATCGAAGAATTGAAGGCCGAACATTCTTTGCCCAGACTGCCAAAGGTAAGCGAACATGAAAAATGAATGAGGTATAAGTTTATGAGTAATGATAATTTTTCGACTTTTTGCAATTGTCGGTCGATTTGTCACCAATCATTGAGTGGCTGGATTTCTGGCAAATCATTGTTTCTGCTACATTCATTAGTTTTGCATAAATGCCAATAAAAATCATTTAAATAAAATCAATAAGAAAATAACTTCTGATTTTATTTAGCTCACGGACATCGATCTGTCGAACAACCGAATCTCAGCTGTTCACAAAACCTTTTTTGATGGCGTAAAAGTTACGTTGCAGACGATCAACCTGGGCCACAATGCCATCGAAGAAGTGCCGGCCAGCGGTAGTTACATTTTTCTTTATTCTCAGCTCAATTTTATATCATTTTTTTATTTAATTATTTTTTTGTTCATTTATTCTTTCAGCAATTCGTGGCTTTCGCATGCTGATGGCACTGCACCTGCACAACAATTTGCTCCACGGCACTCTGCCTGCTCTTTCTTTTATGAACCTTCCCGTGCTCAGTCTGCTCAATTTGGCGGGCAACCAAATCAGTGCCATCCATCGACAGGCTTTTTTGAATGCGCCAATGCTTCGCTATTTATACCTTTCAGCCAACCGATTGACTCAGGTCCAAACAGCGCATTGTTTTTTATTTGAAATTGAATAATAAAAGAGATTGTTCAATTCAGATCCAGCCCTTCCAGCTCAGCTCTTTCGAACGGCTGGAGATGTTGGACTTGAGCAACAATTGGGTGGAAGTGCTTTCGAATGACTCTTTCGCCGGACTCCCCTCACTCCGCCAACTTTACCTTGGCGAAAATCATATAAAAAGCATCGAACCCTTTGCATTTTCGCAAAATTCAAGCATAGTAAAACAATTTTAAAAAAATAATTATTATTTTGACCAATAATATGTGAATTCGGTACTCAGGCCGTTCTGATATTGGAGCAAAATTGGATGACCGAAGTAACAAAAGACAACTTTCGACCACTTAGACAGCTTCAGCAACTGTCCCTAAAAAGCAACACGGTAAAGAAATATCACACCACTCACAGGATGGCAATTTGCCATCAATTATTACGACAAATGCCATTTTGAGTGTCTTGCCACTAAATTGTCAATACTTAATTGGCATTTATTTTTATAATTATTTATGATAAAATTGACAACACAAAAATAATTTCTACAATTTCCAACTTCGGCGCCATCTTTTTTTTTTGCTTTTTGAGTTCGTTATCCTAGCGACTTATTTTTTATGTTAAATCACTTCAAAAAGACGGCCCATTTGCACCTAATTAAAAAAACCATTTTGTTTGAAAAGGCCATTCATTTAGCTAAGGTCCGTGGACGTGGCAGCCTTCCAAGGCAATCCGTCCCTGGTCATGTTGGATTTGAGTCGAAACGAGCTAATCGATCTGTCGCCGGGCACCTTCCTCTCCCAACTGAACCTTCTCCTCGTCGATTTGAGCTTCAACAAAATTGTCAGAACTCCCTTCGGTGCTTTTGGACGCCGAATTGCTACCGTATTACTTCAGGGTATTAACTTACAATATTACCGTATTTATAGTGAAAACTTAAATATACAATATATTATTTCAGAAAATCCATTAGTCTGTGTGGAACAAATTCATATGCTTCAACAGGGAAACGGCGTATTCATTCCGAACAGTGAAGACAACATTTGTGGGGAAAGTTCCACAATTTCGACAGTAAAAGTGACAACATTTTCAGAAATTGAGGTAATGTTTTATGCGGCAAAAAAAAAAAGTATTAATTAAACTAATTTTTCCTTTTGAAGTCACTCCCCGCCGACCAAATGGAAGACAGCAGCACATTGGAAGAGGCGGAAGCAGAGGAATCCGCATTTGTTCAACAATTAAGCACTATTTCGCCGAAGGGGTCTTTCAACGAATTGGCGCAATCAATCGGTCCAAAAAATAATGGCAATAAATCAGGCAAAATGCCAAACATACGGCCAATTCAAATAGGGCACAGACAACGGCAGAAAACAGCGCAAGTAAGCGGCATATTTAAAGGGGTACTGCTGAAATTAATTGGCTTTAAGGAATCGTCGGCTTCCGAAGGAATTTCGTCACAATCGGCGGAGAAAAATGGCAAAATAATAACGCCAATTGAGCAGAAAACGACGACAAGCACAGAAATGAACCAATTTTCAGTTGACGGAAACGAAATTAGACATCAGCAAAGAAAGGACAACAAAGTAACGAAAACGTAGTCAAACTGAAGCAATTTTAACCATTTGCCGTTGAATTTATTTAGGCGATAAATTCTGCGCCAATTCCGCTTAATGAAAGAATTGAAAATGGCGAAGAAATTACCAACGGAATAGACCGTACCACTGCAATTGGGTCAGAGACGGTGACGGATACGGTATCTGCAGATGCAACTTATGCCTCCTCATCCACTACGGTAGACCCGCGCAACAACCCGGCAGTCATTTACCCGCACCCCGTCCCATTTTTATCCTCTGGGCCGAAACTTCACACGGCACATAGTGTAAAATAAAAAGAAATTAAAATTTGAATTTTTAGTTTCGAATTTTGTTTTTTACAGATAAATAGTGAAGAAAGAGGGGGCCGCAATTCGGTGCTGACTTTGCCACCGAATATTGTAATGGCGGGAGGGGAAGAAGAACAAATGTTGGCAAGGCCAACTGAGGATGGAAACGAATCGACCAACAAAGAGACCGAAAAAGGTGAAAGGGGGGGGGGCAATTAAAGAGTAATTGCATTAATTAACTTGTTAATTATTATTAGAAAATACCCTCGAAAATATTACCAAATCGGCAAAAGAAGGGGAGGACAGACAAAAGTGGGAGCAATTCGAATTGAGGACGGACAATGGGAACAACGAAATGGAGAGAGAATCGGCAGAAATCAGTGAGGGAAAATTTGAGGAGGAAAGTGCTCTAAATGTGGGGAACAGCCGACAGAAAAGCAGCGGTAAAACGGAAAAAATAAAAGAGAACATTAGTACCTAATTAGACAAATTGTCACGGACTCCGAATATTAACATTGACTAATTGGTTGACTAATTCCAATTTGTGTAGGCAAACCGTTGCCCACCGCAGTGATTGCCATTTGTTTGGGCACTGTTGGCGTTGTGATGTTCGCCGTTTTTGTGGGAATGTGTGTTGCGAAAAAGTAAAAATAAACATAATCAAAAATAAGCAAATAAAGAATATTGTATTTTAAAGACGGCAAATGCGTGCCTTTTCTGCCGGCCGTGCTTCGGACCTTCACTCGTTGCAACACTCGCCCAACTCCAACGCGTACATGAGCGCAGCGGTGGCGGCAAGAGCCGCGCAACTGAACGGTCTTATTTACAGCTCGACGCCCATGGGTGACATCGGCGACACAATGCCAAGGCAAGCAAAGAAAATCAAAAGATAATAGACTAATTAGAAATGTTTATTATGCTAATATCAAATTTGTATCTCTTAAAATGAATTATAAATTGACTGGCTGTCCATTTATGCAATTGATTTTAGAAGCGGCGTAATGCCCCGCAGCCGCTCGAACAGCGCGAACGGCACAGCTCTGCCAATGAGCCGAATAACGCCGTCCCAAGAGGACATTTACGGATGGATATACAGCCAACACGCATACAATTCATACGCAAAATAAAAAGAGGGAGAGAAAAAAAGGAATTTTATTGTTACAAAAATAAATATTGATTATTTGTCCATAAAATTCCCCTAAGACGGGTTTCATCACATAAATGAATTTTTAAAATTTTATTTATTTTATCATTCAATCGATAAAAGGCAGTATGTCACAATTTTTTACAAATATTAAATAATATTTTTAATTATTTGTGCTTCCTAAGTAAATTTTGGGATTTTCTAATAAAAATCTCAAGCTGATAATAAGAAAAAAAAATTTAAGAAAAAATCGGTTAATAGTATTAACTGCTGGAAAATATGAAAATTAATTTTCCTATTAACGATATACTTATTAGCAGAGCTACAATTTTGCATTGCTTAAAAATGATAGGCCCTATTTTATAGTAATTAAAAAATAGAAAAAAAATGTTAAAAAATTGACTATTAATGAAATTGGCTGTGTAAGAAATTGCAATTTGTATTTTATGTGATACATATCCAGGGCATTTTTGTCTTTGATACGACGTGTTAAAAGGTATTTATTTTGGTGCCTTTTGTTTCACGATTCTTTCCCCATTCTTTTGGCAAATGGCGTCACTGCCGGCGAATGATACGAAATGGCGGCGGTGGTCGAATAGCGCCGTCCCCCGTGCGGTGGACCGACAAGCATCACCGTTTTGGAGTCCAAGTCAATTTTAAGCTCCACCTAAAAAAAGACTAATGATTTCCTTCTTCTTCCATTCCTTTTTTTGTTGCAAATCAGAGAAGCGGAAATTGGCTTAAAATTATCAGAACAGAATGACAGGCGCCACAGGGGAAATTTTGTAAATTTATGTGAGATTTTCACCCAAACAGGTCAACAGTTTTTCACACCCAAAAAGAGTAATTCGGTTTCCGACTCTGATTTGTCTCTAAGGTTCGAAAAAGGCCCCATTTCTAAGCAAAATGGCACCCTTATCTGATCTTTCTCCGATCTTCTATTTTTTGCCCCAATTTTCCTGCTTTGTTTCCCCTTTTTCCCCTTTGGTTCTTTTTTTTTGCCTCTTTTCCTTCTGCTTTCGCTCCTCTTTGGTCCTCCTCTTCCTTCTCCTCCTTTTTGGCGTTTTCCTCTTTTCCTTCTTCGCTTGATGATGATGATGATGTACTGCTTCGTCTCGTTGCTCTGCTCGCATTTCCGTGAAGTCGACTTTCGATGATCGATTCAACCAAATCGCGACCGCGTGAAGCATTGGACAGCTTTGAAGACAATGGAATAGCATTTTAAATACTTAAAATTAGCTTATACAGTCAGTTGCATACCTTTAGGACCACTCAACTTCACCGTCAAAATCTCTGAAGAATTTTTTTAGAGAATGTAAAGACTTACTGTCTTTCATTTTTTGTAGCCTTTTCAGTGGGCTTTCCAATGATACCATTTATTTGATGAAATAATGATTAATGACTGCTTTTGTGATAGTGGGTCTTGGATTTATCACCATGAAGCTGATCGGGACGATGCAAAAACTGCCACCACAGAAATAATCTATTTTCCGATCATTTTCCATTGAAATACTGTAAAAATCTGTCATTTTGGAGTGATCGAATTTGATCCCACCTCCAGCTTCATGGTGATAAATCCAAGACCCACTATCACAAAAGCAGTCATTAATCATTATTTCATCAAATAAATGGTATCATTGGAAAGCCCACTGAAAATGCTACAAAAAATGAAAGACAGTAAGTCTTTAATCCTCTATAAAAAATTTTCAGAGATTTGATTGTGAAGTTGAGTGGTCCTAAAGTTATGCAACTGACTGTACATATTTAGAATAAATAAAATATAAATAAATTAGCTATGCCCACTCAATTAATTTTATTAATTTAAAACTGTAACACACGATAATGCCTTCGTAATATGAAATCACCGGCATTGTTTTGTTAAGATTTTTATTTATACCGATTTTTTCGATTCCAAAAATGAAGGGATCAGTGACTGTGATCTCTTCAAGTTGCTTGTTTGTGCCGACAAATAGAATGGTTTTGCTGGACAAATGCCAAGTTCCGCCGCACTTTGTCTCAGATCGTTTGTAGGCAAAACAAAAACAGCTAAATTTTGTGATACATATATTAGAAAGAAATTTTTTGACGCAATTTCATTAAGATTTTCAAAATTTTCGGGTGCCTCGGCAATGCCAGACACTAATTCCTTTAAATTTTGTTTTCGCACTCTTTCTCGCTATAAAAATTTTAAGACTCATTTCAAAATTCAATTGTTTAGAAAATTTGCGCCCCCACATTTGCGCCCCGATATTTGGGACCATTATAGGAAAAATTCGTGGTTGGTCGATTCACAAAAAGTGCAAATTTTACTTAATTTTGGACTATATCAACTCATAGCTTTTCTCAGAAGACAACCAATTAAAAATCTTAGTATAGTACAATAGCCCTTCAATTACTCTATTAGCATACTAAATTTTTGAAGATTTTATTAAGTTTTTCAAAAGTTATGGCAATTTTTCTACTTTTTTGGCCGTAACTTTTGAAAAAGTAGATGAAATTTTTTGAAATTATCACTTCAAATAGAGCAATTCAATCGCTATCGTGCTATACTAAGATTGTTTAAATTGGTTGCTTCTGAGAAAAGTTGTGACTAAATTTATTCGAAAATTCAGTTAAAATTTGCACTTTTTGTGAATCGACCTAGCACCGACAAATTTTGTTTAGAACGGGGGTTGTAGAGGTGCTTAATTCCTCCCCTAAACTTCATTATTCCGTACTTTCAGTTATTGGAAGAACCAACAGTTGGAATGGAACGTTTTCCATACAAAGGAAATGACAATTGGTTTGTTAATGACTTATATTCATAGTTACTCTTCCGTTAGCCCTTGGGAAAGACGTTCATGTGAAATAAATTTGTCCGGGACGCAAATGTGCGGAGCGCAAATGTGCGGAGCGCAAATGTGCGGAGCGCAAATGTGCGGAGCGCAAATGTGCGGAGCGCAAATGTGCGGGGCGCAAATGTGCGGGGCGCAAATGATCAGTCACCTTTCATAGACAAATTTTTTTGCGAATGAATGAAATTTTTGATTTTTTGCATAATTTTCAAGAAAAACTTAATGAAATTATTTTCAAGCCTAAGTTTCAAAAAAAAAAAATTTGATGTTAACAAACATTTTTCTATTCTCCGACTCAAATGACCCAGTCCGCATCCAATTTCCTTTGCGGGGGAAGTTTGGGCACCAGGAAATTCAAAATGGAAAAAAATAAAATTATATATTTTCTATTTTGTATGGCTTTTTATTTTTTAAATTGGCTTTATGATGGCCAAACTTCCTGGTGCCCAAACTTCTGGGTGGGTGATTTCGACAATTGGACTATTTCCCTTATTCGCGTCCCTGTTGTAATTTAACCTAACTAACAACTATCGAATTCGAACTTGAATTTAGTTCGAAAACCTTAAGTTTTTAAATGATTTTTCAAATTTTCGTTGTGCTGTCGAAATCAACGACTGTCGGAATGACCTGACACGCCATTTCCTTACTCCCCCCCCCCCCTCAGGCTGCCCACTGATATAACTAATTAGAATCGTTTTACGTCTAATTAATGATATTTTCTTGATGCTTTTCGAGACTTTTTGTCTACCACAATTCCCAATTTTCTTTTTTTTTACAAGATCTTTTTAAAATTCCCACTTAGTCCTTTTTCGTTCCTTAAAAGAATTGGTTCTTTTCCCATGGTCTCTTTTCAATTTCCTTACGCTTTTCGACCCGTGCCGTTTTGCGTTGGATCCTTCGCGATATTCTGCCGATAAATCTATCAAACTGTGAAGTTGGCACTGCTTTTTCCAACGTTTGTTGCATTTGCCTTTCCCTCTCCTCCTCTTTTCTCTGTTTGGCCAACTTAAATCATTTTAAAATAATTAAATTTTCTTTTCCTTTTTCTTTCCATGTGATCTCTTCGCTTTTTGGAGACGAATAGCCAACTGATTTTGCAAATGTAAGTGACAAATTCGATCAGTGAAATCAGCGACATGCCCAAAAACAGTCCCATATTACCACCAATGTCACCTAAAATAGGAGAAAAAGTTAGCAAAAAATGCATGCCAAATAAATTTTTACTGAGAATTTCGGTCATCGACAGGCTTTGCACTTGCTTATATTCCGTGTAGGCCATGTCGCGGTAGAAAATGTTCAGCGAGGCAATGGTTGGCCTCCAATTTCCACATCTATTTAATGGCCTAATTAAGTTAATTATTACCATTGAGCTGCAGTGTTTCGCCTCCATTTGCTGCCCATTGTTTTGCGCGGAAAAACTTCGGTGTACGAATTGTAAGTGTGGTAAACCCATCGTTGGCATTCGATTTTGCACTGCGCACACATCGGAATGATTTGGTGAAAATCATCTGCAAATTTTCATATGAATTGGTCTTATTGTGTTGTTGGCATTGGCATTGAACTCATTGTACCGTTCTGCAACTGTTTGGAGGTGCCATTCAGAATTGTGCTGCTTAAACATTTGTAAATTTCGAAGGGAGTGCAAACGGAGAAAACTTAAAACATTATTGATCAATTAAAGCTAATTAAGGTCAATTAAATGGCACAAAATGTTCTTGCATTCGTCGATGTTGTAGCTGAAAGGGCTGCAACCGCAAAGCTCGTTGAAGTATTTGGAGCGGCACAATGTTTTGCACTTCAGAGACGAGTAACTTAATAGGCCTTTTGATTATTTTTTTTTAAATAATTATTTCTTGCCGTTCATCGGCCGCCCCATCATTCACAATTCCTTGCAAATCGTCGGGCCATCGATCGGAACAATTGCCCCACATTTCATGGGGCAACAAAATGTACTGAAACCCGTGGGAAAACGATAATTACGAAACAATCAAAAATATATTTTAATTAAAAATGTTTGTTTAAAAAGGGATTTTGCACATGTGTTGGACTGATCGCAGAAAACACTTTGACTCCCGGCGAAACGCTTATGCCTTCCGTGGACAGATACGGCATTGAAAACTGCTCATGGATATAATAGCGAAAACCCGAGTTGAGAGTGTCGGGGGCGAAAGGGCGATGGCCATTGTCCAAAACTGAGAGTTGGACAAATACCCATTTAATGTCAAAGTATTCAAGGACAAAAAACATCATTATTTGTAATTAATTAATTGGATTGCCATTAAATACCGGACGAATCGAATTGTTGTTCCATGAGAGTGTCGACGACAATTTGCAGACTGTTCAATTAAAAAGGGATTAATTATGTAATTAGATGAGCTTCAAATGCGTTTTGGAGTGACCCGTTATTGGTGCCGAATTGCATTTGTCTCTTCAGCCAAATTCGATCAGAGGAGGAAAGGTCCAACTGATAACATTTTCCTTAATTTTTATTTAAAGGTTTTTTAAATGAGTTTTCAAAATGATTAATTAGCATTAATTGCCCCAATTTCGCACCTATGTCCGTCAGAATTCCTTTCGCATATTTGCAACAGTCAAAAGAGTGCCCTCCAAAGGTGCACAGTTTTAGCATTTGTTGGCAAGTTGCCGACGCATTCCAAAAAAAGCCATTGACAGTGAATTTTGGCTCGAGAAAGTGGACGAAATCTTTCCATTCCTAAAAAATTAAAATGGCAATATTTGAATTTTCATTTTAATTGTGCCAATTACTTCGTCCGCAAGACGCAATTCGTCCTCGTCCGATCCGGAGAGAATCTGTTGCACGTCGGAGAAGGAGAGCATTATGTACTCCAACAGCCGACGCGAAATATTCATTGTCCTCATAACATCTTAAGAAGGTGGGCAAATTAAGTAAACACATTTTAATTTGCTGCATTTCGGCTTTTCACTGCTGCCCATTACGTTCGACGTATTCCGTCCGAATTGGGCGTTGGCTGCAAATGGTCACTGCCGGAAAGGGAAGGGCATTGTCGTTGAGCAGAAAAGAGATCTGACCGTACAGTATACCGTATACCGTCTCCTCTTTACAAAACCTGTGACGCGGTAGGCCTCGAGAAATACAGTTGGACCAATTTGGTGATTTGCCAAAGCAAAAGCAAAAGGGACACCATGGTGACCGTAACCCAGAACAAACGGAACACTCCCCGGCTACGGTACACTCGCAGCAAACCGTTCACTGAAGTGACCCCTGCAAAAGAACAGTGAAAACATTAAAACAGAATGGCAAACTGAGTACCAACAAATTGTTGCGTTTCTCTCTGAAACGACCTGACCCCCTGCGTTTTCAAAATTCGCTTCAATTGGCGCGAGGGAATGCGAATTATTCTAAAAATTTAATAGAATATTAATAGATTTATTAAAAATGTCCCGCTCGTTCAAAAAGCCAAACGAATTTCAGGTGACAACTTACAGTTCAGATGCTCGACTTTTGATCAGTTTGCTTCTGTTGGTGCCGCATTGTCTAAAGGGGTGTTAAATTTTGGCAGCAATTGAACATTCAAAAACATTGGCATTCTATCGGTTGGAAAGAAATTTTGTGACGGCGTCGAAGTCTTACAAACGCATCTAAAAATGGTTAAACCAATGGACAATTTCCTTTTTTTACCATTTTCTTTTACCCATGGCTTTGTTCCGCTTCAAATGCCTTTTGACTCTTTTCACTTTGTCCGCTGGTGACACTGATACTTCTGCTGCTGGTCGTAATTTGTTCATTTTGCTCATCCGAAACAACAATTTTTGGGGCTTCAAACATTTGGACAGATAGCGAAGGAACGGAATATTTTTAATGGAGACAATTTTATTAAATTTATTTATTATTTTCAATGGATTTCTTTTTCTCAGCAAATGCTTAGGAAATGGAGGCCTCCAAACTTCGTAAATGTCTCTTTATTTACTTAACGAGGCGACCTTTTTGAAGTATTTTATGACTCTTCACTTAGTCCAAACAAAAAGTGTTAAATACTTCAAATGATGAAAATTCATCCGATTTCTAAGGTAAAAAATAATCAGATAAATTTTTTTTCCTTCTATATTAACTTTCTAAGTTCATTAAAATTAAAATATTATTGAAAATAAATGTGAATTTATACGCTATTTATTCATTGATTGAAGCACATTAAAAAGACATACGGTACAATTAAGAAATTCAACAAAATGTGCTGCAAATACGAAAATCAGCAAGGATTATCAGAGAGAATAAAAGCGGATGACCTCCGTTTGAAGTCAAATTATGGGCATCAGAAGAAGAAGACGAACACACTTTTGTTGAAAATGAACCAATTCAGGGGAAGGCAATTTTAAGTTCGTTGACGACCCATCACCTGAACAAAATGGCAAAAATAAATCCAAAGATTTGCTAGCATTGGTTGGCCTTTTTATGTTGCCAAAATCGCAGTTTTATACTCGAAAATTTAAACAGCATATTTATCCATTTTTGATCCATATTTTGACTTTTTTTCTATTCGCATTTTCCCCCTTTTTTCTCTTTTTGTCCGTTTTGCCCACCTCGTGTTTGACCACTTTTTCGTCGATGTCCGATAGTTCGGCCGCTTGAATTTGGAGTAGACTTTCCAATCCTAAGGTCGCCTTTAGTGCTCGAACTGACGAGGCGTAAAGCATTCGACGACGGACGGGCGCTTCGTCAGGACAGCTAAAAAAACAAAAATTAACAAAATTGGCAAATGATTTGGGCAATAATTATAATAATCAAATAAAAAAAATAATAATAAATTATATTAAAAAATAATAAATAATATTATTAATTCTATCAAATTTTTTAATGAACCCACTATTGGACGAACACCACTTTGGACAGGTTGGAGGACCCTTCGGTGCCCTGTCTTTGGATTTCCACTTGCACGTCCACTGCCGCGTACCGGCACTGTTTGCCGTCGCCCACCACCTTTTTCATCTCCTAAAACGACGGTGCCATGCCATTCAAATGAAAAGACACCAAATTTTTGCCGCTCTTTTGCCCACCTCAACAAATTCGGAATAGGGCGCGTTCTTTTCCCCTTTCTTCTCCACAATAATCATTGTGTCGTCGTCGGAAATTCGGAAGATTAAGTAGGAGAACAAGTGCTTGTTGTGCAGCTCGTCATAGGCCTGTTTGCAGGCGCCGTCCACCTTCACGCCGGAGGCCTGCGGACGGACAGAACAAAATGAGCGGCGAATAAACGCAAAAATGACGAATCGAAGAGATAATTTACCATTTTATTGCGGTTGATTGAGCAGTTTCTTCGTCACCTCGTCAAAAAAGTACAACAGCAGCAGAATAACCCGTGAATTTGGCAAAAGTGCAAATTTTAAAAATAATCTGAAATAAATGCTAATTTATTTTTTGGACATGGACGGAACATTCAAAAAACGTTTGTCCGTCACTGAGAACAATTGGCTGAAATTGAAATCGGTGGATGGGGCGGAGATGGGAGCATTTGATCTCAACAGTTGAGATTTAATGGCGGGTGGCTAAAGCGGTGCTTTTACTGATGGCTGTGCTTGGACAGCGTATGCTCAAAGGTCTGCTGCTGATCGATGGCTGAATTGACTTTTATTTACGCCTTTCGGATGCTTTACTTCTTCAGGGAGGAATTATTTCTCTGGCCAATTGTTGGCCATAAACCGACGGAGGAGGGGGAGCAGCCGTCTTGGCACCTTCCCCCCCTCCCTCCTCTCTTTATCCGAAAATGCTTTTCAAAATGGTCCATTAATTAGCATAATTGACATAACTTTTTCCCCTTAAGATTTTCGGCGCTTTTTCAATGTTTTTGGTGAATCGGCAAATGCGCCGTTTCCGATGTGTTTTTCTCTGTCCGATGGCAAAATGTGGAGAGGGAGAAGCTGGATTTGTGCTTTTCTGTCGGGAAAATGAGTAGGAAAAGCAGTGGCCAAACAGTGATCAGGGGGAGTGGGAGGATATGTGTGTGGGACGGGCGGGCGGGCAGAGAAAGCGATTGGATATCGGAGGAGGAGAAGCGGACGGAGAGAACGTCGACGCCCCTCGTCAGATCAGTTCCGATCCGATCGATCAGTGTTGACGTGCTCAGCCAGCCAAGTCCGGACGAACAGCAGAGGAACATTTGTAAGAAGCAAAATGATGGCAAAGCGATGGACAATGATGGCAAAAGAAAGGAGAGAAAGTTAAACCAAAAAAAAAATTGAAATTTATCCAATTAAGAGATGACAAAATAACATAATTAAAGCCAAATATAATAAAGGAAATGAATGGGCATTTGGCGATGGCATCCATCGCCTTTCACGTCTTTCTTTTAATAGACAGTCGCTTCTTTTGTGCCCACCGTAATAATCTTCGGAGTGTGGCCACTTTTTCCATTTTTTACGGCAATTTTATTCCCTAATATGAAAGATTCTTTTTGATTCATTATTTTTAAATGCTTTCACTTTTCCATCCTTTTTTGGTGTCTTTGAAATTGTCCATTGTCCATTTGGCGGGCTTTGCGGAAGCGAAGGCACAGAAAAAGGCATTTGTCAGCAGCAAAATGATGGCATGAATCCACAAAACGATGGCCCAATTTTCTGTAATTCATCCATTCCAAAATACCTTTTTTTCTTTTTTTTTTTAATTTTAAATAATTTATTCACTAATTGCCCACTAAAACATTAGCCCTCCAAAGTGCTCTTGCCCGGTTCGTTTTCCGGCGCAATGATTTCGTTGAGCAACGGCACAATGAGCATACAGACGCAATTCAGGAAGGAAATGTTTGCCAAAGTGAAATGGGAATGTTGACGCGACACCTTTAAACAAATGAATTAACAAAAATCAATGTTTAACCAAATTTAAGTTTGTGCCATTTGTGAAGATTTGAAAAAGCCGCCCGAGTTAAAGCCGAGCATACAAGTGGAGGCGATCAGAACGACCTAAGGGCAAAGTGCGGTGTGAATAATCAATCCAATTATTATTTAAATAAATTACTTTACCAAACATAAATTCGGTGTTCGGTTCGGGTCGAGAAATGCCAACAAAATCAAAAGGACACCCATCATTCCCAACGCAAGAGTGTTGAAAATGCGCAATTTTCGTTCATCACTGATAAATCTAAAAAAAAGAATATATTTTGAATTATTCACTTCATTTTTTACTTTATCCGATCAGAACTCTGACCAGCAATGAGTTTGATGAAGAACATAATAGCAGGTGAAATTGCTGATGCCATTCCCGTCTGTTCGATTGGCATATGAAGGACCTGCAAAAATGAAATTGTCACTTATATTTTCAAGGGGTGTGCCAATGGTGGCCTTGTTAATGTAAGTTGGCATAAATTGGAGTGAAAGTTGTGTGCCCATGAAATTGCCGAACGACGACACCTTAAAAAGGAATCGGTTTCGAATTTTTCGCCGCTATTTCTGTCCAAATACCAAAATTGCCCAGATGGATATGTCCGAATACATTGCCCAATATGGCACTTTTCGCGACTTTTTCTTCTTCGGCATTTTGCCGTCCGTCGTCGGTCCGCTGTAAATTGAAGCGCCCTTATTGAACATCACCTCAAATTTGGCCTTTTAAATATAAAAACCTCCTCCCCTTTAGTATAATAATACTTTCACGATTTCTGTTCTGCTCATCATCGGATGTTTGTTCGGTGAATTTCGATGGTACTGAATAAAAATAGTTTCAATTAAATATAATAATTATTTTTATTTGTACCATCATATAAATTGTGAATAAAATTAGGGCAACAATTCCATGCAAATAATAAACGGATGGCCAACCAAACGAAGAGGTGCAAAGTTCGCCTGAGATTGGCATCGTAAAAATGGGAGCAATCTGTGGAAAAACGGTAAGAAATAATCAGAATCAATTAATCTTAAACATTTTTAATAATTTTATCACCTGAAGAAAACTCGACAGAATGGCAATAAAAATGCCATTTTGTTTTAGCGTGGACCAATGTGAAGTGATTGAGCCCATCACGGGGAGACAAGCGGAAAAAGCGGCGCCTGAAAATGCCACTAAAAAGGTAATTAAAGGAAAAGCGAAACGAAGCCTTGCACAAGACGCATTAACAGCATAAAAGGGAATCCAAGATTCGCCGCCAAAGGAACCAAAAAAAAGAAAAGAAATTGGTCATTTATTTATTTTGAAAGGGGATAAATAAAACGCACCAATAGCGTAGCCAACGCACTGATGAAGCCCAAACAGCCGAAAATGAGCCTAAAATTGGAAAGGAGCTTTGAGGTCAATTATGAATGATATAACTAATGAGGGCAATTAGTACTTGCCTCGACCCAAATTGGTTGAGCAAAATAGTGAGCGGGAAGACGGTCAGAAGTGAGCCGCCAGCAACGGCCATGAACAGAGCACTGCGCGCGGCACTCGAATAGTCCAAGTGCGGGTTGTAGCCGAGGTCGATCCATTCAGAAGGGTCTAAAGAAAATTAGACATCCGACAGGAAAATTAACATACAAAATTTGTTGACTAATTAGCTAATTAAAATTCGAAAAACACCTGTCATATTGGAGAAATTGGCGGGCTTTTCACCGGCCATACAAATGTAAGTGAAGTTGAAGGTCAAAATGTTGGACAATATGGAGGAAAGGCACAGAGTGGAGATGGCCATTATGGTGAAGCGTATCTTTAATCATATTTTTTGCGCTTACTTTCCTCAAAGATCCGTTTGTTGTGCCGCTTTTTGACCTGATGCCCAAATAGGCAGTTGTCCGCCCCGTCCTCCGCCTGTTCCCCCTCGTCGTCCGCGTCGCGACTTCGGTTGCTCAATGTGCGGACAATTCGACGAGACCACTTTTCAATTGAATATGTTATATATATATATATATTATTATTCTAATAATTATTGGCATTATTTTTCATTTGTTTTCCATGTTCACTTTTCTTTGCAATTCGCGCCTTTCACTGCTCCCGCCATCCGTCCCTTTTGCGTCGCCTTTTTCCGAATTTGGCGCGTCCGGTGGCATTGGCACTTCAATGGTAAAGCAATCGACGAAAGGCTTTTGCAGCTGCTGCTGCTGTTGATGTTTTGGCCGTATGTAATCTCTGTGATTTTCACATTTTCATTTTGATTTGTCCTTAGTTTGGCTACCCCGTCACCGGGTCCATTCCCTCGAGGGCACCGCCGCCGCCTTCGCTCGGCCCCTTTTCCCCGTCGGCGACAGCAGCAGAAGGAGGGAAATGTTCACTCATTTCTGCACGAAAGAAATTCAAATAAAATTACAGTTTTTGAGGAATTCCCAAATTCATTGCGTCCTTTTCACATAAATATTTCTGTAATATTTCATAATCCATCATGCGCTGGTGCCCCATCCGTCAATGATGCGTTTGTTAATGCGTAAATGTTCACAAACAATTGCCCAAACTTTTACATTTATTTTTGGAGATTTGCATTTTGATTTTGACGAAAGGCCTCAGAAAATTGTTTTTATTTCTTTTGACACAAATTGAAAATATTTTTAAGGAAGATTTTTAAAAGACCTAAATAAAATGCCAAATTATGCATCAAAAACTGAAAAATATACACATAATTTCATGCATTTCAATAAAATTTTAAGCAAAATTTAATAAAAATGCACAAGTTTCCTTGAAAAATTGGCACTTCTTAAACACTTTATGTGGTTATGGTTAAAATTATGGAATGCTTCGTTGTTCTTTAAAAAACTTAAGCGATAATAAAATATTTAATTTAGTTATTACAACGCAATTAAATTATTAATTATTTGTTTAAAAACTAAAAAATAACTCCGAATGCTTAAGTATTTTATCTTTTCCTCCTCGAAACTAATCAGACAATTACAAATATCTGTTGGGCCTTAAGCAAGCAGTAATAAACACCCAATTTGTTCATATGAAAAGCTATCAGGAGCTTCATTTGCGTGGCAATGTCTATAAATTTGGCAAAAAATATTGATAAATTTGCACTTTAAAATGATATAATTTATTTTTTGTATTAATAAAATTTAATATTTTATTATCACGGAGACTTTTTTAAGATGGGTTCACAATCAGCATGGGTTTCGGAATAAAATTTTCTTTAAAGAATTCAAGCTTCTAGGACAGAGCTCCCATTTGTACTTATTTGTAAAGGGTGCTGGGACGTTTCGTAAAAACCGCCACTCGGGGCGTTTCGTAAAATCCGCCAATTTGCAGATTTTTCGTCAAAAACTGGTTATAACTTTGCTTAAACCCAACCAAATGAAACAATCTTGGTATAGTTCGATAGCTATTGGTTAGCTCTGTTTGTCTGCCAAATTTCAAATAATTTGATCCAGATTTAACAAAGTTGTATCCATAAAAAGAGCAAAAACTCTATATTTCTGTCAAAACTTAAGCAAAATTTTTGAAATTTGGTAGACTAATAGAGCTAACCAATAGCTATCGAACTATACCAAGAATGTTTCATTTGGTTGGGTTTGAGCAAAGTTATAACCAGTTTTTGACGAAAAATCTGCAAATTGGCGGATTTTACGAAACGCCCCGAGTGGCGGTTTTTACGAAACGACCTAGCACCTTTGTAAAGTATTGTACTTATTTTGGGGGTGGAAAACTTATAAATTTAAAATGTACTTATTTGTAAGTATTGTACTTATTTGAGCTCAATGTACTTATTTTGCACTTATTTTTGGAGCTCAAAGGAAAATTCCGATTTTTACAGCAATATTTGAAAGAAAATTATTTTTTGAAGCGAATATAAAGAAAATCATAAAATTTTTGCCAAAATACTCAAATTTTTTTCCGGTTCTGAGATTATTAACGTTAATGGCTCCACCAAAGCGCAATTTCACGCTGATTATGAGCGTAAGTTTGACTATTTTAGGGAAAATCTCTTAACAAATTGTATACAAATTTTCAAAATTTCCCCCGGTGGCGCCTATCGGCACCACCGGACCCCAATTTGCGTAGGTTTTTTCAAAATTTATCATAAAAATCCTCAAAAATTTATGATTTTTTGTCTAGATTTGTTATCAAAATAATATTCAATTTTCAAAATTTCTCACGGCGGCGCCTATCGGCACCGCCGACCCTTCCTTTTTGCCTGGTGTAAGTTAAAAGTGAATTTTGATCACAATTGTTCAGAAATGTTTAAATTTTTCATTTCAAAGCCAGAACTGCTCAAAAAAATTGTTGGTGGAGAAAAATATGTTGTTCGTGCTTAATTTTGTTGAATAAAATGCAATTTTAATCTTAAACAAGTGTTTTCAAAAAATGTACTTATTTTTGACCCCTAAAACTTATTTTTGACCAGCAATGTACTTATTTCGGGAAATTTTCGATGGGAGCTCTGTTCTAGGATGGATTTTCATATGTGTATTTTGTCTCGATTTTTATTTATATTTTCATGCATGTTTAGCATTTTTCCATAAAACCTCTAACTTTCACTATATTAAATTTTCAAGTAAATTTTGTTCATTTTTATTAAATTTACAAAATTTTTATTAAAATTCATAAATTTTATCAATAACTTTCGCGATTTTATGTGCATATTTTTCGGTTTTTGGTATTACGGAAATTTTGGTGCATATTTAATGCACATATTTTGCGATTTGAGTATATTTTGCGTCCTTACTTATTAATTCCAACAATTCAAGTAGTAACATTTACACGTTTTAAACATTTAAAGCAATCGAAATCCTAAATAACCTGTCGGTTTTTTTAATACATAAATGAATAACGGTCAGGCACTCTTGTCGTGATATGGTTTCGAATAACGGTCCGGTGTCTGTTTTGGGAAGATAACTTTTTGTAGGTTTTCCGCAAATGTATCCGTTTTATTAATTTTTTAGAACTTCTCTTATAATAAATTTATTATTTTTCTATGAAATTTCATTACAAAATAAAACAAAAAAGAGAATTTATAGCTGTTCCTTTTACGTCACATAGAGTGACGAACAGGTGCAATAAGAACGAACAGTAATACTGGTACAGAAATCCTTCGTAAACTAACAAATTGTGGGAAGTAATGATGCGCGAGAGTAAATAAGAAATAATAAAAAAAAAGATGAACAAGAGCAAAAATGAATGAATATAATAATATAATAATAAACTCATTTAAAAATAATTAGGAATTGTATTATTGGTATTAAATACAAAGAGCTCGACTTGTTCTCAAAAGAGGTGTCACTTTTTAATAAGTAAACAAAATAAAAATACAGACAAACAGAAACAAATGCAATGGAAAATTAAGTGCCAATTGTATGAGAAAATCCCGTTTAAAAAAAAAGGAAAAAACAAACGAAAAAACAATTGATCACGAAATAAATAATAAAACAAAACATTTTAATCAAACAAAAGGAAGACCGGCATTTGCAGCACATTAATAGGGCTAATTATACACACATTTTGTATAAAAAATTGTACTACACATAATATTCTTCTTGGTAAAGGCACAGACATAAGAATGGTATAACAAATGAATGATGGAACAAAACCCAAAAGGAATGGGAAAGGAACGTATTCCGAATTTGGTGGGGGGAGGGGGCGGGAGGGGAAGGGAGACGCACCCTACGGGGTGGGATAACCCGAGGGCACGAGGCGAATTATACAGAACAAAAAAAAATATTAATAAAATGACTAAAAAATGTCATGAAATACTCAGGAGTTTTTTTTTTTTAAAGGATATCGCCCCCAGTGCACCCCAAAACTCTGCCGCCGAAACTCCGCCGGAAAAAAATTGCCAAAAAACCTTGAATTTTTTCAGTAATTCTAAGCTGTTTTAAAGAAAATTTTCGGAAAATATCGAAAATTTTCAAAAATTACAAATTTCTAGGTTTTTTTTTTCTTTTGGAAATTTACAAATTCTCCGAAAATTTTGATATTTTTCAAAAAATTTGTTTTTTTGGAAATTTTATTTTTTGGTATTTTTCTGGAAAATTGCATATTTTTAAGCGATTGTTTTTTCCGGCGGAGTTTTGTCCTACTCCGTATCGCCCCTCCCCCGGCGGTGTTTTGTCGTCAGAAGTATCGTTTTCCACTGTCAGTACACGACAATCCCCTCGAATTTGTACGGCCCGTCAAATTTCTGGTCGTTCAACAGCACTTGGCCATCACTGAGACGGAAGACGAACAGATAAGAGGCGATCGGTTTGCCGTTCCGTTCCTCCGACTTCAGCGCGACAACGATGTCGTCCTCAGTGTTTGGCAAAAATTGGAAGGCGGAAAAACCGCGGAAGCCGTCGCCGCGGGCGCCAATTCGACGGACCTTTGGGGGAAGAAAATTTGGTAAACGAAAAGCAACGAGGGGCGTAGAAAGAAGACGACGGAGAAAGACATGAAGACATTTGGAGGCGATAACAGAGAAATTAAAAAGTAAGAAAATCGACAAATTTCAAAAATTGCCATTTCTGTTTAAAAAATATTTTACGGGTTGTTCCGTGTGGGGTCCTTTAGCTGCCGCCCTGCCAATGACTAAGGCCATTATAAAACGGTCCTAATTTATTAGCCCATTAAAACTATTTTTTAAATATTTGTAACAATCTTTTGTTTTAGTAATGCACCACCTCAATATGTTCAAAGTCCGCATCGGCTATCAGCAACAAATTGGTGCCCATGTGCTCATCTTCCGTCTCGGAATAAGTGTCATTTGATGCCCTTCTAAAAAACAGTTTTTGCGAATTCATTAAATTTTTATAAAGAAGAATCACCTCGGCAAGAAAAACCATTTTTTGTGAATTTCGGACCATTGGCCGGACTCTGAATTTTGATTGAGAGAGTATTTAGAACTGTTCAGTGATTGGCATGTGTTGGCTGACCGTGGATCATGTACCCGGGAAAGTCAATGCCAATTTTGGCCCTCAATGTTTTGTACTGTTTGGTCCAGTCGATGTGCAACACTTCGCCGTAGGGATTGATCACCTGAGAAATGCCGGGGGATTGCCATGCCCCAAAGAAAGGAGGGAGGGTTAAAATATTTCTGAGCCGATTTATGTGACTCAAACATTTGGCCGGCCCTTCCTTACCTTCACATACATCGGATTGTAATTGATGAATTCGCCGGTGACTGATGTCCATTCTGAACAGAATTTTACATTACATTTCCATTAAAACCATCCCATTTCAAAGTGCATTTTCCAAATTAAAATTACTCAAATAATAAACCAAAAACAAAAAAAGACAAATCTATTAATAAATCTCGGCAATATTGACAAATCTTTCTTTAAAATAATCTCCCACAATTTGCCCCTCATAAACTTTTTTCTTGTCCTTGGCCCGGCAAATTTTGTACAATAAATGTTTCCGTTTCATTTTGCCCCGTCCCTCGCCGCTTCGATTACCTTTTCCTAACCCTCCCACATAAAGCAATTTGTTCCGTACGCTCATCCATTCGCCTTTGAACCCTTTGGTGGCATTTCCCGGCCCGTCGTTAAGGAGCACCCACGGGACCATGTCTTTGAAGTTGTCCATTCTAAACAAAAGTTGAATTAAATTAAACGAAAATATCAAAAGTATAAATTTATTATGAATTATATGGCATAAAAATGTGTAAAGGTTAATAAAAATAAAAAATTTTAGCAACGGAAACCGAATAAGTAGGTTTAAAAATTAAATGGACTCAAATTTTTTTTATTTTCTTTTTTTTGGTCGTTTAAATTTTTGTTTGAGATTGTGTAAGTTTTGTTTAAAACCAATACGTGTAGAGCGTAAATTTGACCTGTACACAATGCCCGTCCGATCGTCCACAGTGAGCAAGTGCCCGTCGTACACACAGAGGTCAGACAGTCTGACATTTTTTGTCTTTTTTAAATTATTCCCTAAACCCCTCCCAATAATTTTAATTTTTTTAAAATTCTTTTTTTACTCCATCGCGCGTCCGCCGGACGAAAGTTGGGAGAAAAGTGCTTCCTGTCGGTCCTCAACCCAATGGACCTCCACGGAGGGAATGTGCGGGCTGAAGAAGAGGCGTCCCTTGCGGAAAAAACTGCGCCACGTCTCCTTTTTGTCCTCCATTTTGCTGTGGTGGTCCAAGTCGGAAACCACCGCCAATTCGTATTGGATACGACCGTCGGGTAAAATCTGAGAACAAAAGAAGTCGGAGCAGCTCATTTCTGCCCACCCAAGATCAGTCCTGCACCGATTTTTTTTATTTTTAAACCATAAAATTTTTCCTAAAAAATTCTACTTAATTATCAGGCAGGAAATTTCAAGAAAAATTCATATCTTCGCGAAATTTACAAATTCCCGAAAATCCAAAAATGAAAATTTTCGCAAGGCAATAAGGTAATACTAAGGCTAGGTAAAATTTGTAAGAAAATTAATATTTTTTTGGGGGGGGGGTAATGTTGAACCGTTAGAAACCCCTAACCTTGGGATGTCCAAAACTGCTGTCGTTGTACCGTCTCTCCGCAGTGAGTCGCCCAAATTCGCCGTCCGGACAAAGGCAGGAGGAGGCAGCCTTTGGCAAATAGTACTGCAAAGAGGCAAAAGCAGCGAAGAGCAAAAAAATCAGTGACCAAATGGCAAAAGTGGAGCTGACAAAGGCATTGGAATGACGAGGCTAACGAAAAGGGGGGACAGATAAAAAGAAAGGCATTTCTTTTTAAAATCATTTGACTAACCGAGTCGGCATTTTTTGCCTTCGTCCCTTTGTCTTCCTCCTCCGCATTTTGGCGGTCATTGTTGGCCGACGACCTGTTGTCCGAACTCATTACAATAGCTGTTAAAATTTCTGGTTTACTTACATGGACACTCCACTCCCTCCGACTAAAAAAACTAACCGTGGGGGATTTTTAAGAATTTTATAAATTATTTGGCATTATGTTATTAAACGAATGGGGGGAGGGAACACCCGAAGCGGGTCATTTTGGTGCGAGACGTGTTTAAGACGTCATTACTTTTTTCTTAGTGAACTAAATTTCACAAAATTGGTATCATTCGAAAGGTCTTTACGAACTCTATAAATGAGCGAAAACTCAAAAAAAAAAAATTCACTAAACTTACAAAAAAATTATGAATAGAAATTTACAAAAATTCAGACTTTTTTGCGTTTTTATGTTGTAACTTTTTTGCTTAATGAACTTAATCGTTTAACAAATGCTTATTACTATATTCTAAACATATAGAGCTTTCGAATGATACCAATTTTGTGAAATTTAGTTCACTAAGAAAAAAATAAAATTTTTTGGCATTTTTCACTAAGAAAAAAATAAAATTTTTTGGCATTTTTACTGTAGTACATATTTATGCCTTTTTTGGCATTTTTCGGATTTTTACGGCACATTGAGCCGGGAAATTAAATATTTTTTAATTTTTATGGCTTTTTATTTTGTTAAATTGGCATTTGGTGCCCAAATTTCCTCGTGCCCAAACTCGTATCGCCCCGAAAATATCCAATCTTTCGAAATAAACAAAATTTATTTGGATTTTCGCAGCTTTGAGAACACTCGAACAACACCAAGAATTTATATAATTTGGTTGTTGAGAAAAATATTATAACATGCGATGCCAAAGGCGCCAAGTTGACCCTGACCCTATTCAACAACGTCACAAATATTGATGAAATAAAGAAAGCGGAAGGAGAAGATAAAATAATTATTCATGAAAAAATGGATGAGACTGTTTAAGTGTGTTAAGAATGATGTCAAACATTGTTTATAGTTTGTGTGTTGCGTAGTTTGCCTTTAAAAAGGTCAGAAAAATAAACGAAAGATAAGAAAAATATTTTTGTGCTTACACATTTAAGCCCTAAGGAAATTAGAAATTACCTAAAAAATATAGTAATTATTATTTCTCTAATTGAAAATATGTAGGTAAAAGCCGGGAACGGAACCAGCATTTGGTCGGGACGGGATCGAGAAACGGAAGAACGAGGAAAAAGTATCGAAGGCAAATTTTTTTTCCAAATTTTTCAGAAAAAAAAAATTGTTTTCCAAGTTGGCATAGTTTTTACTGTTTAGGGAGTGTCTAATCTTATAAAACAAAAATTTTCTTATTAAGAAAAAAATTATTTTAGCCTATTATTGTTTTTATTTTTGTGGAAATGCCTAAAATATTGTGTCATTTTCTATGTTAATGTTTTTTTTTAAATAATTTCCTCAAAAAGGTCATCTTTGCCAAAATCTGCTCGCAAATAACAGGTAAATTTTCAAACCTTGGATTAAATTCTAAAAACGGGAGTTCGTAAGACCCAAGAAGGAGGTTCGTTTCGCATCCTAGGCCTGGCATTTACGTATTGTGTTTTTTTTCTGCAAATTTGGCCGCTAATTTAAATTTTGGGCCATTTTGAGGTAAGATCTTTCGAGAAGCGACATTGAGAAGCAATGGTTCAGCAAAATTTTTTATAGGTAATGAGAACGGCAATTTCAAGTGCAAAAACTAAGATAAATGCAAGAAACTATAAAATCTGACCATTTAACAATTCTTATTTCGTATAATATTTAAAAAGGGCGCTTAAAATCCTTATCAATTAGTGTAAAATTGCAAAATTAATATTTATTTTTGAATTCATTTTGCATATTATTAAAACTAATGGACATGAAATGAATTAGGAAAAGGAGCAAAGAATGAATGAAAGGAACGGAAGAAAACGAAACGAAGAAGACGGACAGGTTTTGGAAGCGGAGGTGACGAAAGGAAAAAGAGTGAACGAATGACACGCGAAGCAATTGATTACTTTTATTCATGCAAATGATGACAAATGATAAGTGGGAAATGCGAAATATTTTGAAAAATTCGCTATTAAAAATATTAAAGTTAAAATGTTTTAATTTAAAGCTGATAACCAAGGCTTCCACTTTTAGGCACAAAAAAAGCGAAAAGGCACAAAAAGACATCGGGAACTGCGATTTTTCGGTATTCGAAATCGTATTTCGGTATATACCGATACCGAAAGTATACCGAAATCTCCAAAACATTCGGTATCGTATACCGAACGGTATATAGCGAAAAAATACTGAACGGTATATACCGCGGTATACCGGTACCGTGCCGAACACTAAAAAAAACCCCAAAATATGCATGAAATATGTATCACAAAAAGCATCAAATAGGCACTAAAAATTAAAGAATGGGTAGAAAAGTTTTGCATTTTTTAAGCAGTTTTTCGTCTTAATCAAAAAGAAAAGCAGATTTTCCCTATCACTAACAAGCGAAATATTTTTTTAATTTTTGACAAATATAAAAATAAAATAGTTTTTTTAAAGACAAACTTTTTGAGAATCTTTCATTTTTAGGAATTCAAAATTTTTTTTGAATTTTTGTTTTAGATGCCAAAGGACATATTGTAAATCTGGGCCATTTACTTAAAAAGGGATTCCACTCAAAATAATTTGAAAATGAATACTTTATTATGGAAAAGTAAAGAAAAGCTTTAATTCCATAAAGACAACTAAAAATTTAAAAAATCCTTTGTTTGTAACTTTTTGAAACTTGAGATTTTCCTTTGTAAATTCAAAAAAAATGTAAAATGGCCAAGTGACAAGAACATGTTGGCTCAGACACAGAAGAGAATGAAAAGGGAAGGAAAAGTTGATGAAAGACATTTTACCAAAAGGAAAACTTTGACATGGTGCTTTAATGTCTTATGAGTAATTTTCGAGAAAATTTAATACCTATTAATATGAAGGAACTCAATCAAAACCAGGGCTCCCAGATCAAAACTTTCAAAAGCTTCATTTGGGGTCAAAAAACCTTATTTTGAAAATTTTTATTTAAAAAGAGAAAAAAGACGTATTTTTGGAGATTTTGGTCTGATTTTCTAAAGAATTTGGCCTAAAAATTGCTGTTTTTGAGGATTTTTATCAGAAAAATTGGAAGAGACGTCACTTTTTACGCAAAAAGATTTCATTATTTTTCAAAAATCGATAACCGAAACACCAACTAGAGGGTCGGGGTCGGTTCGACGGGGGCCCGCTTGATTCAGTGTCGCTGATTCAGTGTTGCCGATTCAGTGTCGCCGATTCAGTGTGAGTTCAATTCAGTGTCGCCGATTCAGTGTGGGTTCAATTCAGTGTCAGGAAAATTGTTCGAAATATTATACTGATTTTTGTAAAAAGAAAAAATTTCTCAAAAATTTTCCTCTGTTGCTCGTTTATTGGTATGTATGGTAGTACGGGTCGGTGCTTTTGCCAAAAACCGGGGCCGGGTCTAAACCGGGACTTTTTTGAAGCAAAAAATTTTCTTCAAAACGATCAACTTTTATGAAGAATTTTCATGTTCATTTACATTTCGAATTTTTTGAGAAAGATTTTTAGAATCCTAAGGTAATAGAATCCGACAGTGCCGATAGGAGCCGCCGGGGATTCAAAAATTGTTCAATTTTTGAATTATAACAGATAGATTAAGCATTTAACAACGATTCGGCGCCAAGAATTTTTTTTGAAAACCTACCCCCTACCCTTTTTTTAAAAAAAAATTCTCTTGGCGCCGAATCGTGAACTCTGAGTCGAGAGCGCCGAGTTGTAGTGTACCGCTTTAGGGACATAAGAGAAAAAAACAGCTTTTTCTTAGTAATTTTTTCAAATTTCTAATTATAAAAATTCCTTGACACTGAATTGTCCTGTTTTTGGGGCACACTGAATCGTTCACACTGAATTGAACTCACACTGAATTGAACCCACACTGAATCGGCGACACTGAATCGGCGACACTGAATAGTAGTGGACCCGGTTCGACGCGCACGGTTCGCCGCGGATTTTTTCGTCGCCGACTTTTCGCCGCGGGACGTTTCGCCGCGCCAAGCATTTTTTCGTCGAAAGGGTTTAAAATTCGCCATAAAATAATGTCTTATTTAAATTACTCTGAATATTTCGTTTCTACCGCTTCGAGGTTCCATCAGACTTAGTTTTTATTTAAATTTTTGTGCACAATTTGGCCTTGGTAGTTTAATGCATGAATAGTGTTCATAATTATGTGTCAATACTAAAGTTCATGTTTCTGTGCCTTGTCCTTTCTTAGTTACCAAGTGCAAATGTGAAAAATTAAGGTAAGAAAATTTGATACGGCGACGAAAAAGTCATTTTATTCTGGGCGACGAACTGGGCGGGTCGAACTGGCCACAGCGAAATTTTAGAAAATTTTTGCTTTACTAAATTAAATTTTTAATTTCCAGTTGCGAAAAACTTGCGCTAAAATTGAGAAATTTAGGCCAGGAATCTTTTACCAATGTTTCAACCAAATTTATCGAATTTTCCGGGTCATATATGAAAAAATTAGAGAAAAAAACTTCCGCCATTCGAGTACGGTTTTCCTCAATTCGAGGCCGCGTCAAATTTCGTACGAAATTCGTAATCCGCGTAAATAATGAATTGGAAAAATAAATTTAAATTATGTAAATATTAAAAGACATTCTATACTTAAATTTAACATTTGGCACAAATACATATAACTTAAAAATTGATTTTAAAAATCTTACATTTTCGTCATATTGTATACAATATTAATCATTGAAATTTTCGTTTTACTTCGAAGGAATTTGTTGATTGAAATTTTCATCTACTGAGGTTGGTTCGGTTCGACTTTTTCCCTGCAGACCTGAGATTAGTCATTGGTTAGAACTTTTCTTTGGCATTGAAAATTTTGCAATATCAGAAAGTGAGAAAATTGCCTTGTTCTAGCGCTTTTAGTTTTGCCACAGTAATTTGCACATTTTTATTTTGTTTTGAAATTCTTTTACCTTATTTAAAAAAATATTAGCGGCATTTAATCAAAATAGAGAAATTCATACGCTGAATAATTAAATAAACACAATTGGGTGCCTCAATTTAAGTTACTCTAATCATCTCTTTGAGACGTCTAAATCAGAAAATAGCAGCTTAATTCTTTTTTTTTAACAAATGCCAAACAATTAAGAATTCCGCTAGGTAAGTTTTTTTTTCTTCGATGAATTTATTCTTTTAACATTCCAAAAATAATTACATTAATTTTTTATTTATAATCCATTTATTGAATCAAGAAATTCTTTTGATTTATCAAAAAAATATAATAATTGTTTCGATTAAATATGTGTAAAAAAAGTTACCTTTTCTCCTGCCATTAGACAATTTTTGATTTGGCGAATAGTTTTGGTTTAATGGCTGATTTCTCGGCGTTAACTGCACATTCGCAAAGAATTGATACTCAAATAATTGGTGCATATTTAGCAAAGTGTAAAACTATTGGGCGAAAACCGCAAAATGATCGAAGGTCAAAAAAGGCAAATATAAATGGGGAAGGGCCGATAGGATCAGCAGTCGGATGAACAATCAGAACAATTATTCCATTTGCTATTAATTTTGCTTAGAAAAATGAATTTTCTGAGGGTTTTTAACTTTTTCTTTCTTGAAGAATAAATATTTTAATTTGTGGCATTTCATTTCAAATGAAATTCTTCCTCGTTTTTCTGCTTATTTCCATCGCATTTTTGGCAATAAAAACGGCTGCCGAAGGCTCTGACGACCGAAACGGGGAGCAAAGTTTGCCAAATCCGTTAGCAGCGGAAGGAAAGACGGACAAAAGGTCAGAAATCTTTGAATTGGTTAATTTAATAGAAATTTATTTTTCTCTAGCAATCGCCACAAGCGCCACGGTTATGGTTACGGCGGTTACGGTTACGGCGGTTACGGTGGATTTGGTGGCGGAAATTGGGGAGGTTATGAGTCGTCGAGATGGGGCGGATTTAACAACGGCTGGGGAGGAGGAATGGGCAATGGCATGGGGATGGGCAGCGGCATGGGGATGGGCATGGGAGGCGGAGGATGGTGATGACACGGCACAATTTGAACAGATTGTTCTTTTTTATTATTGTTATTTTGCATTTTGAATATTTTATTTAAGTGATTATGTTTTATAAATTTTGAAATAAATTTAATTTCAAAATATTGTTTTTGAATCCAAAGGCATAAAAAACATAAAATCTTTCTGTCGAGAACCACAAAACAGGTTCTCCTCAAACCCTCAAATTCTTTTCTCATATCATTTTTGTGTACATATTTATTGCGGGGCCTTTGTGCTTTTTTGGTAATTAATTCGCCTGTTAATTGGTCATGGGCCAATCAATTTGCCCAAATTTTCAATTCGTGCAAATCAATGATAAAAGTGAAAAAGGTGAAAAAGAAGTGGCCAAAAATCCATTGCATTATTTGGACTTTGCCGGCGCAGGCTTTGCCGACGCCCCTTTTTCTGCGACGGATTGCCAATTCGTTGTCCGACGCGCGGGAATGCCTTTTGGCCAATCCGCACAGCGGCCATATGATGGGACGAAGGACACGGGACAGAATGCAAATGGCAAAGGACAAAGTGATGACAGGGGGGGGGAGGATAATTAATGGATATTTTGTCCATTGAATTTGGGGATTAATTATCTCTCTTGAAAAGAATCCTCGCCCATTTTGGTGTTAATGACACGTCAACATTCGCTGTGATTTTTACTTCAAATGCAACAAATGCGTTGAAAATGCTCGCCGAAAGTTTTGGAGACGAAATGCCCAAAAGAGATTATTGGACCGCAAATAAACAATTTTCAAACGATGTGAAATGTCTGACGAATGGTAAAGTGATCAGAAATTAAATGGAGACAATGGGAACATATTAGGCGAATTATTTTTATACCTTTTTGGTTAAAACTAAATTTTAGGCCGACACTATTCTCGACAAGACAAAAAATTGACTCACTCAATCCACACAAAATATCGCTTGAACCAAAAGAAAGCCTATTTTTTTGTCATTTTCTTCTTCGAGTCGACATTTTGTCCTAATGCGCCGCCCCCCCCCCCCTTTCTTAGATGCTTCATTGAGCACTCTTCTGATGCTTCGCGATTCGCACACTTCCGTCGTCGGAATGCGAAGCGTCGACAGTTTTGAACGAATTGTTGTGGTCGATTATGAAGAATTGTGCCAATTTTTGGCCGAAATTGAGCCAAAAGAACTTTTGATGAGAGGTGATGACGAAAGGAATGCAATTGGGAGAAAGAAGAAATGTCTATTCGTAATGACAGCAATGAGCAATTTCTGTGGCCATGTCTATGACATGGCATTGGCATGCAAATTAAAGAGAGGTCAAATTTGGATTGAAAACAATAATTATTATAAAATATTAAACCCAATTAATCCTCAGTTTTGGGCCCCCATTGGTTCGTTTGCGTGGACTCCGCCGCTTTGGCCCCCCATTCGTCTGACATTGGTCTTTCCATTTGCGACTTTGCCGTCATTTCCTTCTATAAAATGTTTGGTTATCTGTCCGGTAATTGCTTTTTTATTCTTTTGGCATTTTTAATTTATTTGGCCTTTTTTTTGTCATTCCCATTTAGGCATTGGTGCTCTCATTGTTCGTCGTTCTTCGGCTCATTGTCTTCAGAAAAAAGGTTATTTTGGGGGCGGAACTGCCAAATTCTTTTCGCCGACTTCGTCCAAAGTTCAATTCCGCGATTCCATCGAAGAAAGGTCCGATTGATTTGTTTTTGAACTCGGTTTACGCAATAAAAAGTTTGTAATTTTTTTTAGGTTTGAAGACGGCACTTGCAATTTTTATGCAATTTCGGCACTTTCACTTGCCTTTGAAGAAAATGAACAAAATGGTACATTTCAATTTCAAATTTGGGAAATAAGTTATATAAATTGGTTTATATTTAACGATTTGGACAATTCAATGCATTTTGCTGAAAGGGCTTTCGATGCGCTAAGCCAAATGAAACATCCGAACGGTGCCCCAATTGCCATTGTTTATGGCAAGGGATGGACGGAACACAAAAGAATGTTAGACAATTATTATGAATATTATTTATAATATTAAGTATTAAGAAATTGTTCAAATAATTGCGCTAGAAAATTAATACAAGGCCCAATTGTGAATTTTAATTTGCTTCGTGACGACGGTTCTTTTGTCGGCTTTGTGGAGGTCATTAAATGAATTACCAAAACCCATCCTTTTCCTCCTTCCTATGTGTACTTTAGTTGTTTTTCTCCATTTTAGGTTGATAAAATGGCTGACCTTTTTGGCATTCAATTGCGCATCGGGTGCCATTGTAATTTTTTTTTTCTAGTAAATTTGTTTTTTGTTCAAAATGTCTTAAAGGTTCCAGGCAATTTGGGCGCTTGCAGCACACATTTGGGCATAAGTGAACAGCAAATGATGGCCATTCATTATCAGGTGTTTTTCAACAAACATAATTATAATGAATGATTGTTTGCCCTCCTCAGAATGGCAAAGAGTGTGGGGACGACTTGGATTTGTACGATGGCAAACCGTTGGGTTCCGTTAGAATATCCTTTGGTAGGACCTCATCGGAAGAAGTAAAATATCCAAAAAGAAAGGCAATATGCCAAATAAGGGAATAAAAATGCATTTTCGTAGGATTTGTGTGCCTTCCTTCGAATGTTGGCCCTTTGCTTTTGTGGTCCAATTTTCCGTTCGATTGCTGATGAATTTGATGAAACGCGCAGCGCAATGTCCGCGGAATGTGACGACCAAAAAGGGCAACAATATCCAATTGGATTTGGCACACTCACCCATTTGTTCGTCTATCCGATCAAATCCTGCGCAGCGATGGCCAGAAAAAGGTTACTGTGGCTGGGAAGGGGTGGTTAGTTACGGTATCAATGTGTTCATCATTTTATTTAATCAAATGCTCCTTGCTTTTTAATTGGTAAAACTTTATTGATTACATAATTGATTGGCCCCTTTTCTGCTGATTGAATAATGACGTCATTGTGCTGTCTTTTGCTTTTCAGTTGGCCCCTTTGTCCTTCTACCGGCTCTCTCCTCTTCGACCGGCATTGGCTCATCGTTTCTTGCAGTGGCGATTCAATGACCCAAAAGCGATGTTCGGCACTTTGTTCCATCGTGCCAGAAGTAGTCAATTGTTTGTTGCAAATTGGCATTTGCTTTATTCACTTCAAATGAATTTCCTCCAAAGATTGATGCCAATGGAAGTGAATTGGTGCTGAAAGAACGTCACAATGCACTCCCTGACTTCAGAATAACAATAGAAAAAAGCGATAATGGGATGGAAATGGACAATAAATCAAAAAATAATATTATGTCAAACGATGTTCAATGTTTGGGAAGGTTCGTCTTAGCAAGCAAAAGTTATTCCAAAATATTTTACTATTTAAGAAGAAAGCAAAGGGAATTGGTGCCATTTGGTGGAGCATCACTTTCACTTTGGCTCTCCGAATTGGACCCCTTTTTGGAAGGCAGCAAATTGATGTGCTGTTCAATGGACGAAGAAGGTCAGTTATTAAATCATTGAATTGTTCAAAGGAATTTCTATAACGTTTCTCAAAGATATTATGGTTTGCTTTATTACAGCTTATTTTTAGCATAGCTTCAAAGAATGTTGAGCTTTCGAATGCCAACAAAATTTTGGCATTTAATTAAAATGTTAAAAAGAAAGCTATATGGTCGTACTGTAATGTTATACCATTAAAAATCAGTTGCCTCTTCCAACTTCTCCAACAAGGCCAATTTTCTGTTAATTAGTCGTGCCTCGGCACTTTTCATTGCCTCCCGCGTTTCTCTCTCCTACGAAAGTGTCGTCGCGCGTTTTCGACCAAACTTTGTGGTCGATTTTGGACCGAAAGCAAGACCATTTGAGGAGGAAAATATTGAGCAATTGGCAATTGGAAGTGTTGAATTTTTAGTGAGCAATTTTTGCAAATAAAAAAAGAAAACAATTTTATTTGTGAAATTTCTTAAAATTAATTTCTGAATTTGGAACTCCTTCCCTCTTAAGGTGGTTGGCACTTGTCAACGTTGTCAAATGATTTGCATCGATCAGCAAAGCGGCCAAAAGGACCCAAATGTGCTGATAGAACTGAGAAATTTGCACTCTCATTCAGCAAGTGGTGCGGGAAAGGTAAAAAATACCTAAAAATGCCCTCCGTCGCGGCGGAAGCATCCCTCCTCTGTTTAAGTAATGACACTCATTTTGTTAAAGCTCTCTTTTGGCATTTATCTTGAACGAAAACAAAAACAAATGAACGGCAGTGAAGGGAATGAAAAACAGACGAAGAAAACAAATGCAATTGCACGTGAAATTCGCGTTGGTTGTTCAGTCTGTGTATTAAAATACAAAAAGTGAAAGAAGAAATGGGCATATTTTGTGTTCATTTTAATAATTTAGGCTTCAAATCATTTCGAAACTTAAACTTATCAGTAGTAGCACTGTGAACAAAACATCAACTAATTAGAGAACACAATGTGCCATAAGGATGGTCTTGAGGAATCAAAATTTTCAAACTTTTTCTATTAAACAGGGAACTCAAATAACTATCTCAACTTCTTGCCCAATTAATCCTAATATACTGTTGTTAATTTCGCCATTTAAAATGATTAATTTGGCTCGGTGCTGGGTCATTAATTCCTTGAAAATTTTTAAAACCGTAGTAGCTCTATTTTTAATTTTTGCCGCGTTTGATTCTGGTTTCGAGCCCTACAATTGATATAATCTTAGCAGGGGCCATTTTATGCAAAAAAAAAAACGTGAAATATGCGGACCGGAACATTTTTCCCAGCCCTTCTCATGGCCGTTTAGTGCTGCCGTTTTCGTGGGAGGGCCTGTTCCTATTAATAATTTATAAAATACTTAATTTTAATGAAAACAAAAGCAAATTATTCAATTTATCGAATTTTTAATAATAAAATATAAATAAAAAAAGGAAAAATGAATGGCAAGGGAAGCTTTCGAAATTTTGTTTGCGGCCCTTTAGTGAAGGCCTTTCTCCAGCGACACTTCATGCGGTGCTAGGACGTTTATAAATTCCGCCACTATGGGCGTTTGTTAAATCCGCCATTTTTTACAATTTTTCAAACATAATTCGTCATATTTTTTTGCTCAAAAGCAATTAATTACATAATTTCGTATCATTTGATATTCCTTTGATTGGCTCTAATTAATTTTTCATATTCCAAAAACAAACGCACAATAGTGGTGGTCTTTTGTTTATTGCAGTTTATAAAAATTTTCCCGCGACCCTTTCTTTTTTTGAAATTAACATTTTAATGTCTCTTTCAAAGCCCAACAGCTAAAAAAAACTCGCTCTAACTGTACGATTCAATCCCAAATTACTCAAAATAACTTTGGGTAACTAAAAATATAATATTTGATACTCATTTTTCTTGAAAAATTAATATAAAATTGAAGCGCAATCATTTTTAAATAACGTTCTTTTTTTGACCCCAAAACTATTTTTGGACTGAATGTTCTTTTTTGAAAATTTTCATATAGCATTCTGATTTAGGGCAAACATAATTTTTCAGGGAAAATAAATCAATTAGTAAAAATCTTTTCCTTATACAATATGTTGCTTAAGTATAATAGCAACTCATTTTTTAATTTAAGAGTTAATATTTTTTTTACCCGCTAAAACAACAAATTAAAGTGGAAAAGTTGTTTAGCCATTCCCTTCTTTTAATGTTCATTAGAGCGAACGGGTCAGTTTAGCGTGGCGCCGTTTTGGCGTCGTTGGTTATAACCAGGGTGCCAGATGAAGATTTTCAAATCATTATTTGGGATCAAAATCACCATTTTGAAGTTTATTCTAGGAGCAAAAAAAAACCAAGTAAAAAAACTAATTTTTAAATTTTTCATTATGTATTTATGATTTTTTAGGCATTTGTTTATGAATTTTTTTCAAAGAATTAGCTTTTTTCTTCACAAAGTTATAACGAACGATACCAAAATAGCCCACGCTAAAATGGCCATGCCAAACTGACTCCGACCAGGGATGGACAAAATTTTGTTTCGTTTTCGTGATTTCTCCATTTTTGGGGTTTCGTTTTCGTTTTTTTTTCGTCCGTCAAATTTTTTTCGGTTTTTTTAATTTATTTTTTCATTTCGTGTTTCGTAGCGAATGTGCTTTTTCGTTTCGTTTTCGTACCCGAAAATATTTTTTTGTGATTTTCGTCCATCCCTGATCACTCACGACCGCATTAGAGTGGGAGTGTATACAAATAAATAAATATTGTTGTGCCTTTTCAATTTTAAAGCCAAATGGCACACTCTTTCATTCTTTGATCAGTTCCGGCTGATTTTGACGGCATTCATTTCCTTTCATAAATCATTGTGCCTAAATTCCTCCATTATTAATTATAAATAAAAATTATATTCTTTTTTTTTTTCTTTATTACCCGACAATTTTCCTTTGCTCCGTTTGAAGGAAATAAAGAATTTCGGAATGTCCGTATTCCGAAGCGAAATCCATCGCACTTTTGCCTTAAATGGAGAGATCAGCAGATTATGCAAATGCAATTAAAACACGAAAATATAAGTGGCGAATGGCCCCTCCTTTGGTCCTTTTTTCATTTTTGAATTTTCACAGAATAAGTTGTTTTTTGAATGGAAATCTTTCATTAAATTTTTGATTCTTTCAGCTTTTTACATTTGCTTTTTGCACGTTTTACCATTTTTATTCCTTTGATCAATGCGCGCACCGTTGGAGAGCAAAAAACGCACAATGTCCAACTAAAAGAACAAAAAAATGCGTAATCGAAAAATGCCAAAAAGGTACTAAAAATCAAAATTAAGAAGAAAAAAAGAAAATCCATGGTAAAGTGACAATTTTAAGAAAAGGCAGAAAAAATTCGTTTTTATTATATAAAAACCATATAAAATTTTTCGAGAAATATTTTTAAGATTGTTTTTAATTTAAAAACACTTGCAAAATTTTACAATAAATTCAAATTTTTATGAAATATTTTTTTTGTAAATTTAACAAAAATTTCTTCTTAGGGTGCTTCTTTTCAATTAAAGTATCAAATATCTTTTCAATCACTACTGATCGCTTCATATGATGTCTAGAGCTGTGCGAGAAATGGTTTTTATCGAAAATCAAGAACCGAGACCGGGTTTGCTCCGCAAATTTCGGAACATTGTCTGAAATGCCCCGAAAACAGAAACCGAGAACGAGACACTAAAAAGTCGAGAAATTTCTCGACTTGAGAACCGGCGACGAAGAAATTTTTTAATTAGTTCAATTTTATTCATTCATAAAAATTGAAATGCAGGAAAAATTGTTATTTTCAGGATCCTCGAAAATAATATTGCTTTGCATTTAAGTACATATTTCGTCAGTTTTTAAGAATTTTTTATACGTTGGCTAATTTTGCATTTAAATTAATAGAAAACAAATGTTTTTGAGCACTAAATTAAGCAAATTTGCAAAAAATATCAAATTTGCAAAAAAAAAAAAATATTTTTTTCTAATAACTAACTATCTTTTACCAGAAGTAAAATGAATATTTAGTAGATGGGGGAGGGGGTGTCCAGCGATGTTGACAGGCGCCGCCCGGGAATTTGTGAAAATCTGAGTATATTTTGGTAAAAAATTTTGCATGAAGAAATCCCAATTTTGTGTATTTTTTTTGATAAATTTTGAGAAACACCGGGAAATTTTTTTGAAAATTTTGATCTGATTTGCTAATGGATTTTGGCTTAAAACTGAGCATTTTTCATTGCCTTCCACTCTTCCCCGCACCCCTCACCGGGCCCGCCCCTCACAAGACCCGCAGGGGGAAGTTAGGGCATCAGGAATTTTTGGAAAATTTACAGTTATATATATTGCGGCATTCTAATTGTTACGGCAGGTTTGAGCATGGAAATTATTATTTTTTTAATTTTAATAGCTTTTTATATTTTAAAATTGGCTTTGTGGTGCCCAAAGTTCATGTCGCCACAAGACTGGTGGGGGTCAACTGGGCGCTAACCAACTGGGCGCCGCGCGTTATAATGCGTTATAACTTTTTTCGAAATTAGTCTAATTTTATAATCAAGATATCTTTCAATAGCTCTATGTTTTATCTATTAATCTGAATCTGCAAAATTTCTTAAATTGATTAAGTTACAAAAAAATAATGATCTGTGAAGTGTAAAAAAATCAAGTTTTTCGTACTTTTTCGCTCATAATTTTTTATTACTTGGACTAAATTTTTTGAAATTTTGCAAGCTTATAGTACTTACCAAGAGCTATCGAATGATATTAAAAATATTCAATAAGGTATCTTCTGGGAAAAGATATATCGCATTATAAGGCGCGGCGCCCAGTTCGTTGGCGCTCAGTTGACCCGGTCCGCTCAAGACGACCCCCCTTACGACGAAAGAGGAAAGGGTGGGGGGGTCGGCTGGCTGACCGCTTGTACATGTAAGAGCTGTGATAGGGAAAAGACTGATTTCTATGTTTTGATAAAAAAAATTGCTCAAAAAATGTTAAAATTTTCTGACTTTTTTTCAATTTTTTGTGACCCAACTCATTTAATCAGTGTAAAAATTTTCCGGTCTCCGAGAAATAAAAGACGGGAACCGAGACCTAGACACTAGAGAAATTTTTCGAGTCGGGAAACCAGAGTTTCGCACAGCCCTAATGATGTCCAGATTTTTGTAAAATTAGCTCCTCTTGCTTACCCTTCCAAAAATTGAAGCTGCCATCAATGCGGTGTTTCCCGCGTTGTCCGTACGGCTGACTTTGGCCCCATTCTTTACAAGAAACGCAGCTACAATAAGAATCGAGGATTACTGTATTTAATATTTTTCTGTCACTAAAAAACAATCATCCGACCGATGTCCTTATGGCCTGCATCGCATGCGGCCATTAGCGGTGTTACGCCAACTTCAAGCCCCAACTCAACATTGGCACCGTGCGCAAGCAGTACACGGCACACAACCAAATGGCCGAACGATGCCGCGACCCACAGCGGAGATCCGTCTAATAAGGGTAAAAGGGTAATTACAAATTTAAGGATAGACTAAATTTCATTTTATTTGGATTTATAGCTTTGAAAAGCGCTTTATTTGAGATGCAATTTGTAAATTTAATTTAGTTTATTTATCTCACATTGTATTATTTTTTATTTGAATTTATTCACTATTTTTTGCTGTCCTTCCCCAAATTAATCCTCCAATTTACTCACAGATCAAAATGTGATCACTGTTGATTTTCCTAAGGCACATTCGATGCGGGTCGGCTCCCTTCTCCAACTGAAAATAATACACTAACAAGCGTAGGTGGCAAGCCAAAAATTTACTATGTATTTTTAAAATAGGCCAAAAGTGCCAAACAAACGCTTAATTGGAAAAGTGATCACCACCGGCTGACCGACCTTTTTACCCCTCTCAATTTGGGGGCGTTTGTTGCCCTTATTTTTCCATTACCTCAAATTTGGCCTCATATGAATTTTTTTTTATTTCTAAACATACATGTACAAGGGGTCGGCCAACGCGACCCCCCTTACGACGAACGAAGCGGGGGGGAGGGGGGGGGGAGGATCGGCTGGCCGACCCCTTGTACATGGATGTTTCTAAAAATGCTAATATTAAAAAAAAATAGATTACAAAGTCTTTTTTGACTATCCATTGCTTATGACTTTTTCTTTTTTTCGTCAAATTTATTTCGAATTAAAAAAAAGTGAAAACTCAAAATAAAATTTTGTTTAAGTGTTTGAAGGATTTCCATATTCAAATATTACATGCCCTTTTTTAGCTTGTTTTTGAGCTAGGCGCTCCTATTTTGGCCTTTTGAAAATTATGACCAAAAAATTGAAAAAACTGAAAAGTTACCATAATTCTTGAAAAATTATAATGCAATTTTTTGGAATTTGTATAGCTGGTAAAGCCAATCATGGGCTATTATACAATACCACGAATGTTTAATTTGGTTGGTTCTGAGAAAAATTAAGAACAAATTTAGTCGAAAATTCAGTAAAAAAAAAGGAAATTAATATTAGACAAAAGAAAAAAACGAAAAAAAAAAACAGGGGGTGTGACAAAACGGAAAAGTACTAAAATTAGCAGTTATAAGAAACGCGCCAGCACCGTTGCGAGTGAACTAACGCACCAAAAGCTCGACCATTTGCGGGTCTCCGAGCACCGTGGCGAGCATCAGTGGCGTCAATTGTTTCTCGGTGCCCTCCGGTGCATATTCCATGTTCAGCAAATTGACCAATTTGTCGCTGCTGAGCGTTTCGATCAGTGCACGCATTTTGTCGTGATTATGTTCGTAAATGTTATCGAAGAATCGGTGGGTAAGGGCCTCATAATTTCCGCAAGGATCAGCCTAAAAAGAGGGGGAAAAGGGGTGACCATTAGTTTAAGATACTACGAATTATTCTGTCAAAATTAATTAATAATTAAAAATTAAATGAGTTTTTTCATTTAAATTGGAAAAAATAATTAAAAGAATTGCATATTTTAAAGCATATTTTATTTTTTTATGTTAGCCATTCTTATTCATTCAGTTTCAAGCTTTTTTGGTGCTACTTTTATGTATTTTAAAAGATTACTTATAGTTACGGTCTATTTAGAATACAGTCAATCATTCATTAAAAAGTGCGACACCACATTCACAAATTCATTACCGTAATGACAACAATTAGCTGCAGCAGCAGCGTAATCACCAAAATATTTAAATTGCAAATGAACAACCACCGCCGAATTATGGCGTTTGGACCATTAAGATTTGTGCCACCGTCTTTTTCTGCCATTTCGGCACGTTGCTCAAAGATATTTCGTATGCTCGTACTGTATTTGCTAAAAGGGTGGAGCAGGGTTGTCTTTTTACCACTATTTAGTGGCATTTGCCACTATTTTGAGGGTTTTGTGCCACTAATTTGCCACTTTTTTTAAGCTCGGCGCCACTAATTTGGACTTTCGCCGGTGGAGAGAACAAGTATCAACAATGCATTTTGCTCACTTATAATATTTGTTCCCATTAACGTGAAACAATTAACCTTAATTAATTATCCGTTTTAAGCGGTTCAGGTACTCGACCGGGTCCAGACCCAATTAACCGGCTTTTTCAATACTCGGACCCAAACTCGCTTTTTAGATGATCAAATATTTGGAACCTTACTCGCCTGTATGTGCTGGGTCGGTGCTAGGACGTTTCGTAAAAAGTGCCCCCATGGGTGTTTCGTAAAAAGACTATTTTTATAAAAAATTTTGAAAGAAACTCGTCATAACATTGCTTAACGCAACCAAATTGAACAAATTTGGTAGCGTCCGATTGCTATTCTCTATTAGCCTTCCTAAATTCAAAAAATGTCATTAAATTAAAGTAAGTTGTAACCACAAAAAAATGGAAAAAAAACATTTTGTTCTATTTTTTTAAAACTTAATGAAATTTTTTGAAATTTGAAAGGCTAATAAAGCCAACCAATAGCTATCGGCCAATACCAAGAATGTTTAATTTGGTTGCGTTTGAGCAAATTTATGACGAATTTTTTTCAAAATTTTTTTATAAAAATCGCCTTTTTACAAAACGCCCATCTTAGACCCGGACCTTCGGCACTCATGGACGCGGCAACACCCGGGCAGATTTTCGCCGATTACCCGGACCCGTCCAACCAAATAAAAAGATTAAAAAAATGGAATATTTCAGAAAAGAAAGGAAAATAAAATAAGATTGAAGAATCAAATTGTTTTTTTTTTTAAATTAAATAGCAGAAAGCAATTTAATGAGCATATTCCAGGCAAAATTTCAAATCAAAAAAATTAGGAAAATATTGGAAGAATTATTTAAAAAATTATTCGACTATTAAAAAATAGGCAATGAAAAAAGGGTGGGGAAGTGATGGCCCTCGGCTTTTGGCCACCCATTGCATTCCAACAGAACAGCAACCCTTTCCGCAAGTGAAACTAAAAATAGACACAGCCGCAGAGCAAATGGACCAAAAGGCAAATAAATTAAAAAAGGGAAAAAGTAATGGCAAAAAAAGGAAATGTTATTCTTGCATCGCTTATTTATCATTGGCAATTGTCAAAATGAATATTAAAATTTGCAATGATTCATATAAAATTATTTTTCGCGAACGCAAACGGCGGCGGAAAGGAACGGATAAAATTTGGCGATGGAAGAAATAGTCCATTCCAAGGGGGGGGGGACAGTGAAAAACAGCAAAGGCTTAATTATGGCAAGGCAAATGCCTATGGGCTTTTATGCCGAACCAGGAAAAGCATAGAAAGAGTTGAGTTCAAAGATGCGAGAGAGAGAGAGAGAGATGAGTGGGAGAGAAAAAGAAAGAGTGGGCCAGAGAGAAGATGAGGAGGAGAGAGATTGGGAGAGCAAGAGAAGGCGAGAAGGAGAGAGATGGGCTAAAATGGGAGAGAGAGAGAATGAGCCATGGTGAAAGGTGAAGGCACTTCAATAGAGAAAAAGAGAGTAGAAAAAAGGGAGGGGAAGGTAAGCAGAGATAGCTAAAGGCAAAGGAATGGCCAAATGTGTGCAGCAGAAGTGACACGGACGAAAAGAAGTGATTGCATTTTCCATTAGATGGATAGGAGGTGATTCGAGCTTCTCCTTTTATTCCAAAGGTTCCTATTTTGTGAATTTGTCCTGTTTTTTGATTTTTAAAGGTCAGTTGGATAGTTTTGGCGTTAAATAGGATGTGAAAATTCCTAATTACTAGGGCAACCGTTTTTGGCATATGCCTTTCTTTTCTGCGCACTAGTTTCGATATATTAAGCATAAATAACGCATTTTCCACTTGGTTTGAAGCTTCTACGTTGACTTTTATAATGCCTTTGTTTGCCTTTTTCGGGATTTTCGTGCCTTAAATGCCTTTTTTGGCATTTTCCTGTTTTCATGCCTTTTTTGGCGTTTTGGATGCATTTTTTCTAAATTTAGAGAATTTTCTTAAGAAAAAAGGCAAAAAAACAAAAAATATACCCCTAAGAATCGGCTTTAAAATTCTTTAAAAAGTACATCCCCTAAGATTGGAAAAGTTTTCAAATAATTGCCCCTAAAAATTATATTTTTTACCCAAAATTTTGATTCTCAAAAATTTTTTTTTGCTTTATTTCTTTGAATATTAAATTTATTTCACTTGTCTTCGGTGATAAGGAAAAAAATGTTTTTCTCTATGATTTCGACTAAGAAGTTGCTTTAAAAAAATTTTTGGCTTTAAAACGGCAGGAAATATGTGCATTCAAAAATTTTAAATGCCTTTTTTCATGCCTTTTTCGGGATTTTCGTGCCTTTTCATGCCTTTTTCGGGATTTTCGTGCCTTTTCTTGCCTTTTTTGGAACTTTTAGTGCTTTTTTTAGGCGCCTTTTTCGCGATTTTTGGTGCCTTTTTTTGCGGTCTCTACTAATTTATGGTCGATTGTGAAACTTTATTTTTTCCGAAAACTAAAATTTTGTTTTCAAAATAACCTTTATATTTAAGGCAATGCTTAATTTTTAGGGAAATTAAAAACGGAATGCATTAATTTCTCATAAATTATATTATGAACCAAAAGTACATCCCACTTGCCTAAAGAGTTCTCATTTTTTTCGTTATTAAAAATTTTATTTCTTATTTAAAACATAAAAATCGATTATGATTAAGACCTATGGACAAAAAAAACATTTAACATATTGAATTTTTGGTCAAATTTTAAAATAATTTAATTTCTTATGCATAAAATTGAAGTGCACTTTTTTGTCTCCAGCAGATTAGCACCACCACTGCAATGGCACAAAGTGCTACAAATGTGCCGGAACTAATTCCAATCCAACCAAAATTGGAATATGGTTGTTCATTTTGTTGTTGTTTTTTTGTCATCGTCCAATAAGAGCCCGAGAAAGTTGTCGGCATTCACTTTTTGGACACTGAATGCTAGGGTAAGCATAAGCAGTAGCGGCAATCGTAGTTTCATGGTGAGCTACAGATTTAAACAAATAAATGTTTAAGCCTTCAAATAATATTGCACTTTTCTTGTCATTAAATATTATTTCATTATACCAAAATGTTTAAAGATAATTTTTATCTGATCAAATTAATGTTTAATTTGCCATAAGCATATTAATTACAGATGATCGCAGCACAAGCAGGAGCAACACAAAGAGCAAAGTGGTCAAATGTTGAAGGAGAAGAGGCAACAAACACAATAGTGAGACGACCACCACCGCCCATTTGTAGAGGACGGAACGCCAACGCAACGCAATCGACGCGAACGGCACGATCAGAAAGAGGGCGAACAGTGCAAAAAGGAAAAATGCAAATTTTACATGCACAAAAGGGATGAGGCAAGCAAGAACAGAAGCATGAGCAGGAAAAGAACTTTTTATTATGGCAATAAACAAAAAAAATAAAAAGCAATTATTTATTACTTTAAACTTTAAATTAATTTTACAAAAACCTTTTATCTTAATTCATATATTTGTTTTTTTTTAAATTAATTTTAATGGGATAGTACCAAAATTCCTTTTCATGGCCGTGATTTTCGAATATCTATTTGAAGATTTGCTTTACATGATCGGCGATCCAAAAAGATATTGCTAATTTAAAAAATTCAAAATTTCAACGAATTGGCTTTGGTTTTGTCGCTTAGATACGAGCCTAAACTTAGTGCCATTTTGTTTATATTAAAGATAAAATTAATTTAATCTAATAATTAATATTTTGGCAGAATATTTGATAAAGCAAAAGCAATTGTCATTTTTTATATTTTTTGTGTAATTAAATCAGCCCATAATTTGTTTATTCGGCCGCACATTATATTATCAAATGAGCAACAAATTTTCGGGAAATAGAAAAAATGATTGACATAAATTATGGCTGATGATTGACTCCGGCAAAATGTTCTCTCGAATATTATCATCAAAGACTTTTTTAAATTGAGTGTTGACCATTTTATCATCTCACAACAGTCTCAAAATCAAATATAAATTGAGAAAAGCAAACAACTTTTTTGAATTTAAATACAAAATATAATTTAGTTTATCATTTATTAAAAAACACTAAATTAAAAAAAATGTAGTCCTTTTTTGGGCAGTTTTGCCGGTCATCATAAGTTTTTACAAATGCTAAAAAGAAAAAAAAAAAACAGAGAATAAATGCATAAACCATTATTTTTTCTTATTTTAATAAATTTCTAAAATTCTTAATTATGTTCATTTTTAATAAAAGTTTTCCATTGTTATATAAAACTTTCACCCTCGAAGCCCGACAACCCTGCGGTGAAAGCACTCAGACAGTTCCACATTTGGGTTGAACGAAAATTTGCTGAACAAAACAGCATCATCGAAAAAGCCATGAGCAACATCCGTTTGGCTCATGACATGAATGATTTTGATAATGTCTGAAAATTATAATATTTAAAAAATATATTTTTTTTAAAACAACGTCGACATCAGGGATGTCGCGAGCCGGTCACGATTAAATGCACGATTACGATTTTTGGCAAAAATACGATACGCTTAAAATTACGATTCACGATTTTGGCCCAAAACACGATTATTCACGATTACGATTACGATTACGATTATTTTTTAAAAATTTGTAATTTTTTACATAGTCAAACAGGAATGCCATTTTTCCCCTATTTAAAGGCATTTGCCCCTTTTTTTAGGGTTGCCTTATTTTTTACTTCCTGAATTCTTATACAAAATGCCTAATTTCAGAATTATTTCTTCATTTTTAGGCTTTCTAATAAAAAAAATGTCAAAGACATTATTTTTTATACAATTTTTTTCTGTAAATTTTATTTAATTTCTCAAAAGTTTCTCCGGCGGCGCCTATTGGCACCGCCGGACAGCATTACTTTTGATTTTTTTCAAAATTTATCTTAAAAATTAATAAATATTCTTAAAAATAGGCTCAAAAATACTACAAAATTAAACATTTTTGAGCCATTTTTGTTAATAAATGTAAAAAAAAAATTTATAAAATTTTCCCGGCGGCACCATATTTTTCGTTACCATTTAGGGCAATTTTGGAGTCTTTAACTTTTTTGCTTTGAAATTAGACTTATTTTAAATTCGAAAAGGGAAGGGTAAGCGGTGCCGATAGGCTCCGCTGGAAAATTTTTGAAAATTTGAGTGGTTTTTGGTAACAAACTTATGCACAAGTAAATGAGTAATTTGACGAATTTTTGAGATAAACTTAAAGAACCCCTACACAATGGGTGTCCGGTGGTGCCGATAGGCGCCATCGGTGGAAATTTTGAAAATTTATGGCCTATTTGTTAACAGATTTTCCCCAAAAATGGTCAATTTTGGGTCCTTTTATTGAAAAATTCCACTAAGGATTTCAATGTCCGGCGGTGCCGCCGGGAAAATTTTTAATAATATTAAAGAAATTGCTTAAAAAAATTGGAAAACCGTAAAATTTTCTTATTTTAACCTCAGATTAAGAAATAAGAACAAAATAATAACAAAGGGCTGAAAAAGGAACACCTTAAAATTGTGTGAAAACATTTGTTTAACGAAAAATTTTTCATAAATTAATTTTGTCTGGCTACCAAATTGTCCTCCAAAAGATCGATTCTTAGGGGTGTATTAATGGTGTAATCGTGGCCTACGATTATACGATTACGATTACCGCCCAAAACACGATTAATCACGATTACGATTACGATTACGATTCGCGACATCCCTGGTCGACATCCCGTTGGCCTACATGTACACCATTTTAGACTTAGCAACAGTAAATCCAAGCAAAATGAACACAATTGTGAGAAAAAAATAATAATTTATTTAATAATAGAACTGTAAAATATAATAATATAATTTCATCAAAATAATTATTAAAAATAATAATAAAAATAATTGTATCGATTTTTTTTTAATTTTTCAGTATATAAATAAGAAGGTGAATCTGAACTGTCGAATAATGCCAAAGCGTATTTCGCCCATGATCAGCCAGTTGAAGAGCCTGTTTGGTGCCATTTTTTCCCGGTTCCATGAACAAAAATTGTCATCTGAGTTCCACCATTTCGAGCAATTTTACTACAGTAAGCTCATTTATATACATATTAAATTTATAAAATATGTATAAGTAATAATTTCTTATTTAAAAAAAATTATTTAGAAGTGATCGAAAAGTTTGCTTCCTTTTCGGAAGAGGAGGCGAGGCGATCAAAACTTATGTGAAAGTTGAAAACGGTATGTTTGGAAAATCTGTCACATATTTTGATATGGCTATAGTCAAGCATTGCTTAAAATTTCTTAATTAATTATATAATAAGAGTAAAATTATAACTAACCATTACCCATATTAATTAATTAACAATTTAGTCATTGAGAATTCGGTTCTTGAAGAAGAACTGCATTTGGCAGATTTGCAACATTCATTGATGCATTTCTTCAATGGTACTCTGCCCGATACGTAATAATTTACAATTGCTAATTAAAACATGTTTTTCATTTTTTTTTTTCATTTAGCTGTTTATTAAGAAGTGTTTGAAGGATACGAGTCGAGGCGGGACCCAATTCTGCAAATGGCTGAAATCATTAAAATGAGTACATTAAAAGCGTTAGTTATTTATGAATTTATAGAAAGGCATAGGCATTCTGAAAATAAAAAATAAATTTCTTTAATTATAAATGAGAAACCCATTAAAACATTAACTCCTCCTAAAATAATTTTTGGCAATTGATTTATTTATAGGCAATATTAGCCGGAATGTGCAGCAACATTAGTCACGCAGGAGACCCAGAAAAAATCACACAGGAACTGAAAATGGTGGCACGGCTCACTTCCGAAATTACAGCAAATGTTTCAGCCTGGACTGTCAACGAATTGGCAATTAACGATAAAAACAAATATTAAAATGGTTACTTAATAATTTATTTATCACGCATGCTAATTGTTGGCCGTTCGAGATGGAACGAGTGGCAAAAGAGGCATTGGGACTCACACAGATCACGGATCCATATTCTTACAACCGAACGGCAAACATAATCAACGGCGTGGTCTCTTCTCTCGGATTGGCGGAGTAATTTTATTTAATTTTAATGGATGATATTTAATGGAATTATTTGTTAAGCATGCTTTACATTGTTTTGGTCACATTGATTGGGACCGTATGGAAAACATCTTTTTCAAATGTCCGTCCAACTGCTGTCATCGTGTTAGACAGTTTCACGGCATTAATTTCTTTTTGCTACGCTATCCAATCGAAACTTCGGACCGGGCACAAAAAGCCAAAAAATGGTTTGACGGCAACTACAACAATATTTCCGAAATTATCAGGTTAAAAATTTACATTATTTTTAAAAAACATACTAATTAGTCTTTCCTCCCTTCGATCCCAGAAACAACGATAAGTCCCCTGAACTGGGGAGTCTGTTAAAAATTATTCAAGACAAAATTGGGCCAATTACCACTCCGTCACTTTACCACAGCTTTGTGTTCTTACACGTGAGCACATTTACACAGGGCAATTGTAAAGTTAACACTGGAATTTCCACTTACGCTTATTTGGGACAAACAGGATTTAGCTTCATAAGAGTTGATGACCATCATTGGCTGCCTCGTTTTGAGGAGTGCTTTAAATTGTTTGTTTTTCTTTAGCCATAATTTTGGCAGACTGTAAGTTTAACTTTATATGAAAAATTCGACCGAAATTAAATGGCGCAAATAGGGTGCCATTTTTTTAATAAATTTTTAGAATAGGAAAAAACAAATTGTTCAAACTCGAAAACTTTTAAAAAAGTTTAAAAGGGATGTTTTTTAGACAGGTTTAGTGGCCCAGAATGGTTTTGGTGCAGAACGGCCCAAAAATTATGAAAATTAATTTTCGGCTCTAGGACAGTTAAACCGACCGGTCATTTCATCGCCCAAAATGGTAAAGTACCCAATTCCCCGAAAAAACCCCACAACAGTCTTACAGCCCGAAAAAAAAAATTTGGGTTTCAACGGTGCTAGGTCAAACCGAAATAGCTGATTGATAAAATAATAGATTTTATTAAACATTCACTAAATTCATATAATTATTATATTTAAAAAATATAACGTGTGAAATCAATATTCCCAACACGTATAATTTTACGCTGCTACGCAAATAAAAAAATTAATGTACATATGATGGATTTTATATGTTAACGCAAAAAATTAAATAAAATATAATTATGAATAATTCTTCAGTTATTGGCCTGTATTTTTATAATCTTAATATTGCTATAATTTAGAAAAATTAATAAAATTTTTATTTTAAAATTTATTATTTTATTCTTATTTGAATATTCTACAACCAGTAAGTCTGGCTTTGAAGAATTTATTTCTTATTTTTAGAGTTATAATGTAATTTAATGGTGTTTGCGGAACAGTCATTTATATAATTATTTATTTTTTTTCAACCATTGGATCCAGGGCCCGGATTCTGGGCCGCAAATGTCCGAAATGACCCTTAAGAAATGGGCAGCAAATGTCCGGACCGCAAATGTCCGACCGCATTTGTCGAGCCGCAAATGTCCGATTTTCAGCAGACCGCAATGTCCGGTCCGCAAATGTCATACAACCGTTCACGACAATATTAGTATTAGTTTTTAACAAGTTAGCCCTGGGTCAATTTCTATGATCACACTGTATATTGCGCATCTCTATAAAAGGACAGTTGTCTGGTATTTAACTCATTTCAAGGGCATTATGCAAAGAAATAATTTTTGTGTTAAACAAGTTGAATTTAAGGAAAATTATCTTTTTGACAGCCTTAAAAATAAAAGTTAATTACCAACAACAAACAAACGATCAACCAAATTCAAAAATGTCAGACCACCCAAAGGAAGCAGACCGAAATTTGAAGCAAATGTGATCAAATTTGAAATGGATAAATGTTAACACATACAAAGCGTTAGTGCTGAGACTCCGATCCCCGAGAATTCTTCGACCATTTTTTGATGTTAATGAGCCCTAAATTTACAACCCTTGAAAATCCTTTTGACTATTTTCAGTCGTATTTGCACGGAACCGGATCCGGCTTTTTATCCGGTTCCGAATCCGGCCGGTAACTTTTTAAAAATGAAATCCGGTTCCGGATCTGACAAAAAAATTAGCAGGTTGAAAATCCGGTTCCGGATCCGGGAACCAAGACGGAACCGCCTTTTTCCCGGTCCCTCCTAACTCTATTTTTACATCAGAGTAAGTAATCTGAAAAGGAACATTTATTTAAAAAAATATTCAGTTACAACTTTCGCCCAAAGTTTCGGATTTTTAGCAAAATCCAAAATCGAAAGGTTCAAAAAACCCAAAAGATCCGAAATTGGCCCATCCCTGCCCCGCACCTTGACATTTGCGCGTTTTTTCTCTCTCTCTTCCTACCTTTTTCGCTCTTTTTATGTGCTTTGGCAAACCCCCTAATACAGGGCTCCCATCTCCTAAGCTCTAATTCAAGTACATAAAAGGCGATTCAAAGTACATAAGGCGAAAAATTTGTGAATTCAAAGTACACTTCAAAAATGTATCATTTGCACTAAAAAATCGTTAATTTTATTGAATTTTTCATCAAGCGGAGGGAGGGGGGTGCGGAGGCGGTGCCGTTAGGCGCCGCCGGGAAAATTTTTGAAAATTTGAGTGTATTTTTGTAATAGATTTTGCACAAAAATTGCTGGATTAGAGTAAAATTAAAGAAAATCTAAGGTAAAAGTGGTCCGGTGGTGCCGTTAGGCGCCGCCGGGAAAATTTTTGAATATTTATATCGGATCTGCAAATGGATTTTGGCTTTTAAATGAACATTTTTTGGGCAAAAAGCCGTTTTCAAAGTACATCTTTGGAATGAAGTATCTGATTTGGAGGGCTAATCTGAGAAACTAAGAATGTTCAGGTTTCAGCCCATTGCACTTATTTTTATTCTGATTTCTCACTAAGTAAAAAACGAGAAAATATTTCTATTTTTATAATTTTTTGAAGCGATTTTTTTAACATTTAAAAGAATTTTCCCGACTTCGCCTGTCAGTACCGCCGGACATTCAATCTAATGTTAGGCAAATGCAATTTTCGGTAACGGCAACGGTGTAAATATCGGTACGATTACGATTTTAACCGATTTTCCCCAAAATCGGCCGGTAAACGGGAATCGGTAAATTTACCAATTTTACCGTTATCGATTTTTACCAACCCGAAAAAATCGGTAAAAATGAAATTTCGGTAAGTTTTAAAAAGCTATTTATTATTCAAAAATTATTTTTCAAGACATAAGATTGAGTATTTAATTAATATTAACTGTTATTAAACTGCGGTCCTCGGTCGGGAATGAGTTATCTGGTGAAAATACGGGAGAGATTTTTTAACATAAGTTATCATTTAAAGAATTTTTGAGAGAAAATTCTAATGTAAAAAGAGTCAGGCGGTGCCGATAGGCGCCGTCGGGGGAAAATTTCAAAATCAAAATTTTAAGTAAATTTGTGTTAAAAAGTGTGGTATTAAATTATGTTTTTTTGTATCCATTAATGAACTTTCAAAAATATATATTAAAGATCGAGAATAAAAACTTATAAAATCGAAGAAAATAATTTTTTTTTTTTTTTTTTAGAAAATTTTCATAACATAATGCCGAAGCAGAAAATTTAAGTCTAATTTTTTTTTTCTCTCTCAAATCTTCTCTCTTATTTTTGCCCTCTGACCCCATTCGTAACAGTGCTTATTTTTACTGATTTTTACCGCGGTAAATTGAGTCAATCGGTAATAGAGCAGGACAAAATTCGTTTCGTTTTCGTGATTTCGTCCATTTTTGTGGTTTTGTTTTCGTATTTCGTTTTCTTCCGCCAAATTTTTTTCGTTTTGTTTTCGGGGTTTTAAATTTAGATTTTCGTTTCCTTTTTTTCGGTTTTCAAAATTTATTTTTTCGTTTCGTGTTTCGTTTTCGTTGCGAATGCTCTCTTTCGTTTCGTTTTCGTATACGAAATTTTTTTTATGAATTTTGCACACCCCTGATCGATAATTGGTAAATTTACCGATTTCGATGGAAATTAGAAATTGGTAAACTGCAAAAATTTTACCCAAAAAGATTCAAAAATGACCATTTTTGGATAAAATAGTTCACAAATTAAATCTAAAATTATATTTAGACTTTCATACATACCAATTTTTTTTTTAATTTCAATTAAGCATCTCAACTGTTCATTTTTAAAATTTTTGTCCTCCTTTTTGTTTAAAGGCTCTTCCAAACCAAACACGACAAAACACGCACTAAATCATTTAATAGAAGGGATAATTGTTGTTATTCACTATCTTTTTGTAACCAATTGATCATGTAATTGGAAGCATAATATATTCAATCAATTCGAAGTCACTTTCCATAAAGGCTTTAACCATTCGAAATATTGCCAATATTTTGTTGCCATAGGCACTAATAAAATCCCAAAGAATACAGCGATTATACGATTTATCGGTAAAATTTCCGAGGTAAATTTACCGTTTTTTCCGCGATAAATTTTAACGGTGCCCAACACTAGTTTATTATTAGGGCTCGTATATTTTTAGGTGCTAAAAATCGCGAATAAGTAGCTAAATAGTTGCTAAAGCACCCAAACTAGGTGCTAAAATTTGAAAACAAAATAAGTGATAAATATTTGGGAAATTCGATCAAAATTGGCTAATCGAAAGGGGAAAACCCCAATGACTGTTTTTTTTTCTTCACAGTGAGCATATTTATAAGAATTTGATTTTTTAATTAAAACACGGGTTTGATTAACCCGGACTTACTAAACCCGAAGACGACAAAAAAATAATATTATTACATTTCTTAATTTCCCCGTTAATTTGCATAATTATTTCAGAAGATTAAAATGATTCTTTCCAAAAATACTTTCGTTTTCCTTCTTTTTTTGCAATATTTTCGTAATTGTTTGCTCCAAAATGGACCAATAAATACGGAAGCACGAAGAAATTTGTGGAAAATGCTCAGAACTTTGCACAATGAAGTGTCGAGACTAAATGAATGCGTCGAAAATGGACAACTAATGCAAATGGAATCGCGAGAACATGGCCAAAAGTTAATCGTAACATTCGCTTTAATGGCTGAAAAGCTGAAGAACCCGGAGGTGGAAGTGTTAAGCGGTGAAGTGGACGCCATATTTGCGCAAATCAACGAATATTTGGGCACTGTCCATGCGGAGCAGCGACAGAACGTCATGAAGTTGGAGGCGTACAACAGCGAAGCGCGTTTAAATGAGGCAATGAAAAGGGAGAGAAGCACCGAATGCGAGTTGAACGTGCCGAAAATGTTGGATAATGAGCAGGACAACCGGCGGTAAGTGACCATTTTTGATAAGCGATCAATCATCGCATTTAAGTCTTTTTTTATTGCTTTTATGCTCTTTTGGAGATTTTTTAAGGAAAACGCAATAAAAAAAAAACTAGGATTCCGTTGTCGAATTATACCATTGCTGCCATATGGAAAATGATCCCTATTTCTAATTGCTTTTTGTTGACACCGAATTACCGATTCTTTGACAAAAAATTTTTGCATTTACAGAATACTCCAATTAGTTTCTCCGAATGTGTTGAGCAATATTCAAACAAAATTAGAGGAAATTGCGTTGTTTCACGTTCTGACCATTGACAAAGTGCAGCAGAAGTACAGAGATTATTTCTTTATGTATTTTTTCAAAAAAGAGGGTATGTAAAAAAACTAAAGTTAATCCCAGAAACTTTTGCTTTAAGATTTGCAACTCAAAAAAACTGTGGCCGAAGCAAAGGCAAATCAAATCCCAAAATTTGGCGAAGGAATTAAGGAAGCTTGTGGAGCTACAGCTGCGACTTGTTCTTTGTGCTGCTTAGGCGATAACCTTATTCTAAATGATTACCCGGAATGTCAATTTCCTTGCCAAAGTGAGCTTATTGTTAGGCTTTCATAGTGCAAAAATATTTAATGATTGGCGTTATTTTTGATTTTTTTTTTCAGTTTGTGGATGTGTTATATTTCCTCTGGCGTTTCTTTTCACTTTTTTCTGTTCGTTTACCGTGGCTATTAATTACGAAATTACTCAATGTGTGCGCAAAAAAGTGATGTCGAAGAAAATCGAAAAGATAACAAAGCGAATTGCAAAACTGGACAAGGTGAAAGGAAAACAACCAAAAGAGAGTGAACGAGGCCAGCACCTTTTGCTGGAGAATGGGCAACTTCCGCGTGGTCAAGACGGACTTCTGCTAGGGTGCCGACTTCGTCCTCAGCGTGGTCACGGTGGGCTTCAACTCGAAGATGGGCACAATCCTCAGCATGGTCAAGACCGTCTTCAACTCGAAGATGGACATAATCCTCAGCATGGTCAAGACCGTCTCCAACTCGAAGATGGACATAATCCTCAGCATGGTCAAGACCGTCTTCAACTCGAAGATGGGCACAATCCTCAGCATGGTCAAGACCGTCTCCAACTCGAAGATGGACATAATCCTCAGCATGGTCAAGACCGTCTCCAACTCGAAGATGGACATAATCCTCAGCATGGTCAAGACCGTCTTCAGCCAGAAGACCGACTTCGCCGTCGTTCTAACCGTTTTCGTCTTCTATTCAAATATGGAGGAGGGTCCTCATGGAAAAGGCCTTACGGAGAAGGCACTTCTTCAGAACATTCAAAGGAAAACTGACCGAACGAATGCTGTCTACAGACGAATCATTTGTTGAGATTAAAATGTAATGTGGCCGAATCTATTTGTCTATCAGCTTAAAAGATCAATCCATTCCACTGTTTCGTGTCACATTTTTTAAAAATATTTAGACCAGAGACATGTTTATTTTAAAAGATTTGATGCAACCTTCCTTTGGTTCACTCTGTTAAATTTTAATTGCTCCCTGGTTAATTAAAAGTGCTGTAATATTTCCTCCATTAAAAAGGTTTTTATGCAATTTACACATTAAGAAGTGGTCAACCACCTATCAAATTATTATGCTAAATGATGGATGCTTGAGAGGCAATTAAAAATGGAAAGATTTTTAACCGGAAAACGAGAGAAGGAAGTGGAAGAAGCGAAAAGAGAGAAAAGAGCAGCACATGCGGAAGAGATGAAGGAAATGATGGATTAAGATTTTGTGAGGGATTTTGCTGAATTAGTGGTACAAAAGGAGCATTGGCAACAGAAAAAGGGTTATTTCAAATTTTTATCGCACATTCTGCTTTAAAAATTTAATCCCTTCAAGAAGCAAGCATAAAATTTTATTTCATCGAAAATTACCGACGGTGCCGAAAACACCAACGCTAAACTTTTAAAGTATATTTGTTAATAGATTTTGCCTAATGTAAATTTATAATTTTTGTAACCCAAAATGAAGCAAATAGTGAAAATTAAAAATAGTAACAAAAGAGGCCCTCCTATTCTTTATTTTATGTCCGGCGGTGCCGTATTCAGAATTTGAGTGTAGTTTTAGTAAGGGAATTTTGAATTCAAATTTGAAAAATTAGTAATAAGTGCAGGCGGAGCCTTGCGTAAAAAGTTAGACTTAAAAAAAGAAAAAGATTTTATTTTTATATCATAAAGAAAGAAACAGGATATATTTTCAAAAATAAAAGCATATTTCGCCATTTTGACTTTTAGAGTATATTTCGGCATTTTTTCGGGAACTTCCTTAAGAAAAAAATGAAATGTACCCCTAAGAATCGACTTTGGTAAAATTTAAAAAAAAACACCCCTATAAAAGCAAAAATTTGAATTTTTGAGAACATTTTGGTAAATACTTTGAAAATTAAAAATAATCTTTAAACATATATTTTTTAATTTTTTTTTTAGATTTTTATACAAATTTTAAAAAATTATAAAATTTTTGTGCTTTTGCTTAAAATGACCAATTTATCACGAGTTGTAATTTTTCTCATTAATTTTGATTTTTAGTGCCTTTTTAGGTCATATTTGGCCAGTTCTTAGTGCATATTCTAGGTCATATTTTGGTATTTTTTGGATTTTTAGGGGTTTTTTGGGCATTTTTATGGTCATATTTGGCGTTTTTTAAAGCTTACAACCTCGATATCCGCGGATGTGGCCTTCATATCCGTGTCGGTCCGATTTCATCGTTTATCCGTCCGTATCCGGACAATCCGCGGATATCCGTGGCCGCGGATTGCCCGTGTCCGTAACCATGCCTGATGGAAACAGGGGAATAAAGAAGGCATTTTGAAAAATTAAGCATGGGAAATTTTCAGCCGCTTTTAAAAGATTAAAAGATGATTTATGTATGTTAAAATACCGATTTAAAACTGATCATAAACATGACGAAATCATAGATCAAATATATGTCATATGACGAATCAGATGTCATTTTTTCGTGATCAGCGCCCTAAAAAACCCCAAGAAGCATATTTTATTTTAAAATTTCAGGAAGGGGATCTGGGCGCAAAACCGAAAGCACCATTATTTGAATAAATTAACCTTTTTTATTACTAATGAGAAAAATTATGAAGTGTTTTTCAATTTAGAAATTTCCTCCTTATGTATTATTACCCATTTATTTAATAATTTATTTTGTCAGTTTTTCTTCCTTCCTAAGCCTTTTTAGACTTATTCAAAGATCTCCTCCACAAACAAAGCGGGGCTTACACCATTGGTGAATTAGTAACACATTTGTCATCATTCATTAGCATTACCTACAATTACCACTCCCCCCCCCCCTTCCGCCCGGTCCGTCTCATTAATCACCGCTCCCTCCCCGCCCCCCCTCCCCCGCCCTCCCCCCCCCCTCTCCCCCCGTTCTGCCCCCACACGTATCGCTGTCTCAATTTTCATTCTATTTTTTCAGTATAGCCCTTAGATAACGAATAAGTTTATACTATATTTTTGCTGTCAAATTTGCAAGTCAAATTTGCCTTTCAATTATTCATGCGGTGACTCATTTGCCCAATTAATGGCGCCCCATCCAAATTCGCCCTTTGTCGGCTTTTTTGCTTTTCATTATTTCTCTCTAATGAACCTTTTTCTCCCAATTGAGAATAGCTCATTAAATTGGCTCTCATCATTTAATCCTTTTGTTGCTTCGTTTTCATAATTCGAATCCGTTCCCACTTAAACAACATTCGCTCCGTTTAGCCTTTCATTTTCGTTACATTTTTTCTTCGTTTTATTGCAAATTCCTTTCTTTCCCCTTCCGCTGATTCCCCCCCCCCCCCCTTCTCTCTCTTTTTTATTTTTCCTGTTTTCGACTCATTCAAAAATTTACTTCCGCTTCCCCTTGCGGCGCACATTCTATTTTTATTTGTGCGTTTTAGGCTCCGCCTCCTTTTCCCTTCTCTCTCGCACTCTTTTTCTCATTCCCTCCTCTGCTCTTTCCCATTCCCACTCTTTCTCTCTCTTCCACTCTCTCACATTCCCTTCTCTATGTCCCACCCCTTCCTCCCAGCACGCTGCCTCTCACATATTTCTTCTTCTCTCAACCTCTTTCGCATTCTCTCCTTTTAACTCACTCCCTTTCTTTGACAAACTCCGACTGACAATCCTCGAGATTCCCCGTGATTAATTAATTGTATTCTTATAATTATTCCCAAAATTTCATTTAGAAAATGAGTCATAAACTTGTAAAAATTGTAAATTTGCTATTATATAATCATTTCGACCAAATGGGAAGAGTCAATTGGTCGGAATAATAGTGTTTCTTCTGTTACGAGTTTCATATAAATTTGTCTCACATTAGAAAGAACAAATTAAGGGGGGGGGGGGGGGGGGAGAAGGGGGTGGTGATCGAAACACAAATGGACCAAATGATCGCGTAACTGATAAGTGATAAGACACGCCACGCGGGACGGAGACCGACCGAGAGGCTGCACGTCATTTTCTTAAAATAAACGTGTAACACTGAATCCAATGTGTCCATTCTGTTAGTTAAGTTTTAATTGAAGTTTTATTTCCCTAAAGTTTAGCTAAAATTGTTGGCTCCAATTAAAAAGAGGATATTCACATTAATTAGTTTATTATTATTATATGTATTTGTTGTTTTTTTGGTTGCTTTCAGCAGTTCTGTGCGGCCGTTTCCGTGCAGGCGCAATTTTAAGATACAAATACCAATTTAAGCATAGCTGTTATCATTTGAAGGCTCTTGATGTTTCTGCATTTATCTGATAAAAATCAACACGATTCATTGACTCACCATAAAATATATCCATGACCAGAAAAAGACAGCTTTTTGGTCATGATTTGTTGTTATTTTTGCAGACTTTAATGACCCATTTCGATTCATATAAATGACTTCAATTTATTTCAAGTCTTATTAGATTACTGGCTTAATTAATGGCTTAACGGGGCCAAATCAAAACGGGGTGATTCCCTTTCAGATGTATCTGTGTTACGGTAAAACCTTTTCCTACGGTACTCACAGGATTCGAATTCTTCTGTGGTTTAATTAGCAGTAATGAAATTGCAAATTACCATATTCATGATGAATGCCAAGTGGAGGTTATTGTTTATATTTTATGTTTGCTTTTCATAAATTTTTTTTTATCGTATGACACTCTCTCGCTCCATCGGAACGGAACTGCTGATAAATAAGCAATAAAAATGGCGGATTTAACAAACGCCCATAGTGGCGGAATTTAAAAGATGTCCCAGCACGAAAAATGGTTAATTTTATCTTTTTCTAATGCCGTCGAAATTTGTCGATTTCGGCGACATGCTGAGAGAGGGTGCAATTCTGCAATATTCTCGCAACCAGCAGTTGCAAAACAGGGAGAGACAGCCATTTCTCGTCCTCCCCCACGGCGCCCTCACGTTACTATGGCAAGTGGAAATTTACTTCCTCATTCGTCCCCCCCCAACCAACCCCAACTGCTGCTACTTCACGTCCACACCCCCGTACCATTCCGGCCCCCCTCCCCTTCCCCTCCCTCGCTTTCCTCCTCTCCACCCCCCCCCCCCCCCCTTCCTCTCTCGCCCTTTCCTCCCCCCCCCCCTCCCGTTCATTTTTCTTTCATTCATTCCTTCACACATTTTATGCACAAAACGCTGAAAATAATACTTTAACTAACAACATTCATTTTTAAATCCAGAATGTTGAGAACAAAAAGATAATTAAACAAACGAGATCAGATTGTTCCTTTTTCGAATCGGAAGGAACCGGGTAAATTTGGAAAAAAAATTTCTAGGGAGTTGGGAATTTTTCTTCAAAAACCAGTGGAAATAAAGAGCACTAATTCCTCTACCAAATGCCGTTTGAATAATCTTGTGTCTACGCCTTCTTTTCAAGGAAGAGCGGATGCTCACCGGTACCTAAAAAAGGTAAATTTTTGGCCATTTTTGTTGATTTGGCAACTTCGTTAGTCGTCCAAATATAGATGACGAATCATAGATTAGATGATGACAGATGACGAATCAGAGGCCATATTCGTGGTCTTCTTTTTTTTCAGGGGACCGCAAAACCGAAATTAATATTTTAAAAGTTGCTAGGTATGTTAAAATTTTCAGCTCAATCGGTTCACGGGAAGTGGTCAGAGCACGAAAAAATGGTCTGCCCCTATTTTAAATTAACAAAATGTAGCCTTAAAAACCAAATAACTTATTTTTATTTATTTGGAATTATCAAATATAAGCAGAATCTTCCGATTCTGATCCGCCATTTATGGGTCCATTAGTGTCCACATTAATTTGATGTCACTTTATATAAATAAATAAGGTTCCTTAAAGACAACAAATCCTTTGCCCTATAATAACTTGGTTAAGTGCATATTTGTGAAATGCTTTCCCTCCTCCGATGCCCTTAATTATGTAAATGCGCCGTTTCGCCTTACTTTTGTAAGCGTCAAAAGAGTAAAAGGCATTCGGTGGCAATCATCCCAAAGTGCATTTTAGCATTTGTGTGTTGTAATAATTGTTATTTTGCACTTTTCATAAGTTTTTGTTAAAGAAAACCCGAAAGAAAAAATTCACATTTTTTTATTCAATTTTTTTTTTTTCATTGCCTTAAAATGGTTTTTTAAATATTTCTTTTAAGTTGAAAATCAAATATTTTTTTTTGCATATGATCAAAAATTAAAAAACAGAAAAAATCGAAACAGAAATGCTTGGAAATTGGAGTTTTTTTTGACAATCTTTAAAAGACCGTCAAATTTTTCTTTGCAATTCTTGTCGGCAACACAGGTCTTTCTTCCTTTGGAAAAAATACAGCAATTTGAATTAATTTATGAATAATAAGAGCTTTAATTTGATTGTTTTTTCCTTGAGTCATAATTTCGCTTTTTTCTTTTCTGTTGTTGCCATTTGTAAGTGCCTCGAAATTAATTTTTTACATTTTTGAAGGACCAACATATGTATGCTGCCCACTTCCAACCCTAATTTTAATTTCAGTATTTTTCTTCTTCTTTTTTTTACCGTTTGTTCCATTTTATGTTGGTCGGTCGATTACTGTATTTTGAGCTTCCAATTTTTGCTCTCAGTTTTGTTTTTAGGCCTTTCCGTGCATTATTTTTCTATTTTATTTTGTCAACCATATTCGCGCTCAAATGATTGCTTCTTCTTCCACTGTTGCAGCTGTGCCGTCCACTTCCTCTTCCTTCTCCTCTTCCCCATCTTCTTCCTCTTCCCCCTTCTCTTCCTCTTCTCCTTTTTCTTCCTCTTCTCCTTTTTCTTCCTCTTCCCCCTTCTCTTCCTCTTCCGCCTTCTCTTCCTCTTCCCCTTTTTCTTCCTCTTCCAATCGGCTTCACCGTTTCATCCTCAGAGGAGCCGCCCTGCCTCTTTCATCAATCCAATCTGCTGTAGGTTTCATCAAATCAGTCTTCATAATGATTTTCTTTCCAAGAAATTGGGTACCTTTTTTCTTTTCGCCTTAACCCCATTCTTCTGGCAAATTAATCTAAATAACTAATTGTCGACGACACAGTCTCATAACTCATCTCATAATTATACTTTTACAATTATTATTTATTTTAAGATTTCTTCAACGATGCCATCAGAATTGAATGATCAAAACGAAGAGAAGACGGGAAAAGTACAACCGATGGCACTGAACAATCGAAGCGAATCGGACAGTCGATGCGTCACTTGTGGTCGCAAAGAAACACGGGCATTCGTCGACCCGGCCGATTTCTTCGCGCGCCAGTCACTGAACGCTTCGCAAATTGCGAGACGCACAAACACGCGGCATCGTTTCCAGCAGCAAAATGTAGTGTTCGAGGATTTGTTGTTGGCAGAAGCGGAAAGGGACGCGGTGCCGACGGCGCTGACCATCCGCGGGACGGAGACAGCGGGGCACGCAAATGCGGACGGATGAAGCGGCGGGGGGGGGGAGCATAATGTTGTGATAAAGCCAAGCAAAAATAATGACACTGCCAAAATGTCCTATTTGAACAACAGTGCATTAAGGGAAAGGATGGCCAATGCTGTAAGAGTCACCTCCGTCTGAGCAAACTCCATCTTAGTGTATAAAGAGCAAAATAAAAATGACCTGCAAGAATTGTTTTTTGACTCTGTTTGGTTCGGTTCGGGTAACCGACTATACCTCAATCTAAAAATTTCTGGCGAGACGGAGTTGGCCATTTGGATTTGACCCATTTCGTGGCCTACCATTTACATCCACAAAAAAAAAACGAAAATAAACATTCGTTTATAGCCTTTGCTTTTTTATTTATATTATTTTTTATTAGATTCGGCACGGTCGGTAACACAAAGAAATGAAAAACCGTTTTTGGCAAAAGAGTGAAGTCGAAAACCGAGTTTCTGGTATTCGGCAAACCGATAACCGGGTGTGGGGTAAGTACCGCCTCTGAAAATGGCATGACTCGATGGAAAATTATTAAATAGTAATTAAAAAAGCATTTTTATATTTTATTCAAATATAATTGGGATTTCATTTAAAAAACCTTTCAATGGTAAAACAACAAAAACCACAAAATCTTTTAAATATCAAAAATAAAAATAACATTTGGGGAAATAAAATTGTAAAGCTCAATCAAAAGAAAGAAAGGTTTGGGTAGAGGTTGGCAAGCTGAATCGCCAAGCTGGATTTGGCGTAATTTGGGCCCAAAAATTTCAGGGAATTCTCGTCCAAAAAAAATTGTCTTTTGAAAGCAGCAACTTTCTGGAGGAATAATTTGGTATAAGAATATTTTACATTTTACCTGAATGTTTGGAATTCGGAGCAACAGTTCGGCCATTCGATTGGCACTTTGCAAAGCATTTCCATCCATTTTTGTATTCAAATATCTTTGCAAACTGTCCAATAGCATTTCTCGTTTTGCGTTTACAATTTGCACTGTCGTTTCACTCAATGAAAGGCAATCTCAAAAATAATAAATTAAATTAAAGATATTTTATATTTAAAATAATTAATATAATTAAGTACCTGTGTCAAATAAAAGCAACGTCTGCAGGAACACATATTCAACTTCGTTCAGTTGGATTCGTCGTATCGGTGCCTTTAAAGTGTCCATTCGTTTTGGTTGTTTTTTTGTGAATTTGTCTCCAATTACCCTCCCCCCCCCTCTTTCTACCAAAATATGATTGATCACTGCCACAATGCCTCTGATCAGTCCGTTTTGCGGAATGCAAATGCCCCTGGAGAAGTTCCTGGTCACCTGCAGTCCGTCCGGGTACACCAACCGATCCGAAAATCGTTCGGGCGTTAGAAAGGCTTCACAAAAGACGAGCAAAGTAAAGGAGCAATGGACAATCAGTGACTGCTGATCAGAAGCGGAAATGTCCTTTGACAGGGACACGGTATTAAGGGTTACGGTAACATACGGTACTTGGATCTCGGAGAATGATTTTATCCACTCCACAATGATGGACAAAATGCGGGCACGCCAACCATAGAAGTCGAGTTGAGTACCTTGGAAAAAGCTCTTTATAACTATGGGCATAAGCTATTTAAATTGGTTCATAAAACAATTTAAAAATTAAATGTCATTAGGAATATATAAATATTTAATTAATCCATTGTGATTTCTCACCGGGAATTCTCATTTGAAAACTTTCAAAAATTTTCAAAGGCAAATCAAAAACGGTTGGCTGTTGAAGTGCATGGTCAATGCTTGTAAAAATGGGTGTGAATGATGAAGTGAGTAAAGTGCGAAATTGCATTTGTTTGGCCAATAATTGACGAATTAGTGCGTCCTCTTGGCCCCACTCGCCGAATTTTTTGTCCAAAATGAGTGCCTTTGCCATGTTAACCCTTCGCTTGTGCTCAACATTGAGCTCTAAAATAGAATTGGACAAGCAAAAAAAAAAAAAATATGAAAAGGACCTGTGAAAACCATGCCCACTTTTCGGCACTTTTCAAAACGACAATGCCGACAGCAGCATCTGTTGCTCACATTGATCAGACATTTGCCATTCCGAGCACATGAATACATGCGATTCTGAAAAGGACAAACATTTGCTTTGCTATTTTTTGTTGTCCCAATTGTTTCTTTTAATTAGCCCTAATTATTATTGCTGTTAAATTACCCCCAATTTTGTTTGTTATTTCATTTGATTGTTCTGTTCTTGTTCACCTCCATTATTGCACGACGGAAAAATGTTTTGCATCCGTTGCATGACCACACCATGTAATGCACGCCCGAAGCACGCGCACCACAGACGACACAATCTGTGGAAAAACGGGAAAAAGTGAGTCGAAGTTCAAAAATTTAAATATTAAATAGGAAAAAAATAATGTTTTAGGTAAACAAAAGCATGAAAAATAAAAATTATTTGACCAAATGTGCCGCTGACAGAGGGGGACGATGAATGACGGCGGAATTTGGCACTTTTCCTTTTGGCATTTGTGTGGCCAATTCGAAGAGAAACGGACAATTGTTGGCAGTGATCAAAAGCATCGACAGCTTTTGATTTTGCAGCGGAAGAATTGTTGTTGCTGAGCAGCATTTGAATGAACCATTAAATAGAAAAGGGGAAAAAAGAGAATTGCAGAAGCATATTGTTTTTTCTCAATCAGTTGAGTTAATTAGGTGTCATTCATTATATGTAAACCACTCAAATAAGTCAAAAGCCATTTCATTTGTTTATTAAAATTTTTATTTAAAAAAATAAGCTTATCATTTTAATCAAATATTTTCGCTTTTTTCATTCAAAAAATCAATTACTGTTTATTTTAATTTAGACTTTTAGCTTTACTGTCCGTAAAAGGGATGGCGACGCTTTTCGATTTTCCGGTGTTTTTGGGACCGGATTCAGATTTCCGAAAAAAATTTGGGGCATCGGAATTCCGATTTTTCAAAGCAGAGATCGTCGCCATCCCTGCTGGCCGTACGATTAGCAATACCCCCCCCCCCCCCCTAAACGAGGCGAAGGGCGCAATTTTAGCAATGGCTAACATTTGTCGCACTTTTCTTTAAACATCAGCGTTCAGCGTTTGGACGAAGCGATAATTTTTCTAACTTTTGAGGAGTAATGGGAAAACGGTGGGAAGGGTGGGGGAGGGAAATGAGAAAAAGAAAGCATTGAAAGAACAGAGACAAAAGCAGACAAAATGCATGGCAGACAAATTGATCTTTTTAATCCCCCTAAATATGAAAGCTAAGTGCTTAACAAAACACCAAGCTGAAAAGTCCGGAGGCTGTAGTAAAAGAAGATGGTCATAGTTAACCGTGGTGGCACTTTTCGTAAATGCGCCATTTTTACTGAATTTTCGAGTAAATCAAGTCAAATCTTTTCTCTGACTGAACCAAATAAAGAAAACTTGGTATGAATTTTTTTGAAATTTAACAAATTTATAGAGAAAGGTATAAGCTATCGTACAATACCAAGAGAAATTCATTTGGTTGCTTCAGAGCAAAGTTATGATTTGATTTAGTCGAAAATTTAGTAAAAATGGCCCATTTACGAAACGCGCATAGGTAGCGAAATTAATGAAATGCATCAGCACCATAATTAATAACTAGGGCTGGGACTTTTAGTGATTTAACTATTTTTTCTGCAGCTTTGTATCGTTGAGAAACGCACGAAAAACACATTTTTAGCGCGAAAATTTTTCGTTTGAACGTCACAATTGTCACTAGAAATCACTATTTTGGCGTTTTTGTCACTAAAATAGTTAACTCACTATTTTGGGGTTTCGTCATTATTTTACTCACTATTTTTGGGTTTTGGGAAATTTCTTAAGGAAAATGCATTAAAAAAGAAAAATGCACCCCTAAGGATTGGCCGAAAAAAATTTCAAAAAATATATCCCTAAGAAACGACTTTTGTAAAACCAAAAAATTTTGGCCCAAAATTTGTCAAAAAATTTCTTTTAAAAACAAAATTTTTACTACGATATTTGCAAAGAATTTTTGCCCGAGAATTTTGAATGCACTTGATTTGTAATTGCAACCAACAATTTGAATAAAAAAATTTTTTTTTTGATATAGTGGCATAAAATTTTTTTCACTATTTCGTCACTATTTTGGACTTTTTGTCACTATTTTGGCATTTTTTCACAACTATTTAGTTAACTATTTTTAGATTTTTCATCACTAAAAGTCCCTGCCCTATTAAAAACTAACCATAACCATGATGGTTAACCCGTAGTAAATGAGCAACCACGGGTTCATGGTCATTTAACGGTGGTTCGTGAACACAGAGTAAAAAAACATAGTAGCTGGTCACTTAACCATGGTAAAATGCAAACCCTGACCCGACCCATGGTTGCACGCTTAACAAGCAATTTTAAAAATTCGCCAAAAATCATCAAAAATAGATAAAAATATAAAATAATTTTATAAAATAAAGTAAAGTCTACTCTTTCGAATAATATTAAATATTTAAAAAAAAACTGATTCTAAATATTTTAAAAATGATGAAAAAAAAATTTATTTAAGGATAAAATACCGTTCATAAACTAAAAGAATTTAAAAATAAATTTTTTAATCTGAAAAAAATTGTGAAATGAGACAGAAAAATATAAAAAATAAATATTTGGTGGTTGAATTTGCAGCAACAGCTGCTGGTAGGACTAAAAGAAGGTGGTTGGTGGTTAAATGACGGTGGTTGCTCCAGCCAAAATTTACCATCTTCTTTTGCTACCGTTTTTCTCATGGTTGATGGTTACTTGACCAGGTCAAATAATCATGGTTAAACGACCTGGTCAAGTAACCATCTTCTTTTACACGGCCCCGGGCGGTTCTTAAAAAAGTCCGGGCCTAAATTTTCAAGTCCGGTTAGCAAATTGGCGATAATCCCAAAAAATGATCTTTGAATTTACTCACAAAACACTCTCTCCTCCGTATCGACTGCTATTATTCCACTTTGCCTATTACGAATTACAAGTTAATTGGTTGGTGCCTTAAGGCAATGTTTATGAGAGAGGCGAAGACGGAAGTAAATGTTATTTGTTGTCAATATTGCCACTGGGGAAATACAGTGCGAATGACACCTCTGCTTCAGACTGTGGGTGTAGAGGACCAATTGTTGTTGACTGAACTTACCGCTTTGGCATTTTAGGCAATATTTAATTAAACAAATGGAGGACCATTTTCATTTTGATATTTACGAAACAAAAGTAAAGGACAAATTAATATGCTGCAAAATCTTTTACATATTTACAATGACCATTTCCGCTTCATTAGTTTTGACAAATTGTCAAATTTCACAATGTGTCCTGCCCAATTTGATGTCCAATTTGACAATCTGTCCAATTGGTGTAGTCCATCCCATACACGGACGGGCGAAATTTCGTTCTGCGTTTCGAAAATTTCGGGTTTTTTTTTGCATTTCGAATTTCGTCCGTCCCTGGTCCCATACAATGCCTTCCGCCGATGACACTCCTTCAGTCCTGCTTCTTTGTTTGCCTTTGCGCTGTTTTTGATGTTCAATTCTGAATTAGGTACGGCGTTAACTTGCCTTCTTTCTTTGGCACTTTATATGTTTTATCTAAATAGAATTTCTATGATAAAAAAATCAGCTAACTTCCTAAAAAATGGTTATAAGTTTCCAAAATGGCTAAAAGGCTTAAACTTAAATCCTTATGAGACTAAAGGAGAAAAAAAAGCATATATTCATAGAAAAACTCATAAAATATATTTTAAAATATATTTTTAATTTTTTGATAGTAAATTACGAAATTAAAGTTACAGACTACAAATAAAAAAGGGAAAATAAACACAAAAAGATAAGAAACACAGTGAAAAAAAGCCGAGAAGAAAAATGGAATCACTCACTGATTTATCAATTCAATTACTCTGTTGTTCAACTTCGATAACATTTATCCTTTTTTATCTTTTTTTCTGTTTAATTCATTTTGTTAAATATTTTACCAATTTTAGAAATTATAAATTCATTTTCACCGGGGCAATTAACCATTTAATCTGACCATCTCTTCTGCTCCGATGAACTTCCTTTTTGCTTTAACACTAAAAATTGCGCTTCTTTCAATTTTGGACCCTTTGGCCGCTTCACCAAAAAGGCGCCTGAAAGTGTTGGTGTATTCGCCCACATTAACATGGAGCCATATGCAATTCATGGGCACAATTGCGGACACTTTGGCAGAGGCGGGCCATGACGTGGTAAGGCGAAAAGTGCCTAAAATGGGAAGAGCGAAAAACATTGGACCAAGGGGGAGAGACAGCGTTGATCGGAGGGACGAACAGAGAAAGAAAGCAAAAATAATTGGGCGAGGGGGAGGGAGGGCGGTGATTGAATAGACGAACAGAGAAAAATATTGGCATAAAATCTACGACTTAAGTCGAGGGGAATATCGAAATCACTAAACCAAGAAGTGCGTGCTCTGTGGTTTGGCCGTCCATCGTGGAATTTAGGGATTTCGGCCAAGAAAATGGAAGTGTAAAAGCGAAAGGAAAAGAAATAAGTCCTATGCCTTGCAAGAAAATGGCAAAAAGAGTTGACATCATTTAAAATAAAAAAGGGTAAAAGTTTATTAATTTTAATAAATTTTAGCATTTTATGCGACTAATTCCGAATAATTTTACAATGGCATGGCCCAAAGAATTGCATAAAGTGCAAAAAATTCATGACATTCATCAAACCTTTGATGAAAATTCAATTAACATTCAACAAATTAGTTTGCTCAACGACCCTTTCGACGGCAAACAATTCACCACTTTCCTTTGGCAATCTGTTCGTTTTTTTTAATAAAAATGATTTAAATTAATTATTTTTAAAATTATTTTAAAGCGCACCTGGGAAACTTTTATGAATTTTTCTTCAAATATTTGCAAAGGTAAAACAAATTGATTTTTTTTAAATAATAATTATCCCTATTATTTGTTGCTAATTTTATCATCAGAATTGACTCGGAACAAAGAGATGATTCGTCTTTTCGAAATCGAAAAGTTCGACGTCGCAATTTCTGAATTGTATCACATTTGCCCTTTCGCCATGTTCCATCGAATTGGAGCAAAAACGAAAGTGGGTGCGTTTGCCGCGCCGCTCATTCAAATGATGGCACAACGTTTTGGCATTCCGACATTTGCAAGTTATGTTCAAGGTGAGCAAAAGCTAATGCCTTTTTAAATCTAGGTAGAAATAAATCGTAAAAAGAATTTAAAATAATATGAAATTCTTAAGAGAGAAAACAAAATTATAAAAAAAAATACTCATTTTTTCCCTTTCCATTTTTCACCTTGAATTTAATGAATTAACACAAAAGTAAATTTGCTTAGAAAGTCCAAAACATTTTTTGTGTGTTAAAAATGACTTTATTTCTGGAAATGATCAATAAACTCTCAATTATGTTATGTCTTCTCCGTTTATTTTTAATTTCTTTGTTTATTTTTTTGGATATATTTTCTGCTGAAGTGACTTTGCCTATGCCATTTTGGTCAAGGCTAATTAATTTCTACAATGCCTTCTACAATTGGGCATATGTGTATAAAATGCCGATTCAATATGAGGTAAATCTGAGTAATTCCTTATTCAAATTAATTATTTGAAATTATATCCATAAAAAGGAACAAATTGTCCGAGACGCCTTTGGGGACGAGTTCCCCCAAATGGACGAAATTGCACGAAATATTTCACTGATATTAGTCAATACCTATCAGGTTAGGTATTTGCAATTCCAATTTGCCTATTTATTTTTGTATGTTTTTAGTTCTTCGAATTCCCAAGGCCAATTTCGAACAAAGTGATAAATGTCGGGGGATTGGTCGAAATGAAACAAAAACAGTCGGATTCTGTATAAAATTTTATATATTAAAAAATAAATGCCACTTTCCGCTATACTTAGAATGTCAGTCGGTTATTGGACAATGCCAAATCGGGCGCCGTTTTTATTTCGTTTGGCTCCTTTACAAATACCCATCGGATGCCAACCAAAATGAAAATGGCCTTTCTGAATGCATTTGCGCTATTTTCTGATATCCAATTCATTTGGAAACTCGATATGTCGGAAGAGAACTCGGAAGTTGAACTATTTGCCAAATATCGAAATGTGCACCCATTGAAATGGGCCGATCAGAAGGCAATTTTATGTCAGTAAAATCATTTTAAAAATAATTATTTATGCATTCGCTTATTTTGAAAAGTGCATCCAAAAACGCGTGCCTTTGTCACCCATTGCGGACTGAACAGTTTGACAGAGTCTGTGCGTGCCGGGGTGCCGGTTTTGGCCATTCCGTTGTTTGGGGACCAAAAATATAATGCAATTTTGGCGCATCAAAAGGGCGTGGGCATCAAATTGGACGTAAATGCATTGAAGGGGGAGGGAGCGGACCAAGTGTTCTTCGCTTCTCTTGACAAAGTTTGAATGTTCACACATTTTCAATTGTTGTTGATAAATTTCAGATTCTTAACGACCCCTTTTTCCGTGGGAATGCGCAAATGGTAAAACGCAAATTCGAATTGGCGCCATTCGCGCCGAAGGATAAGTTGGTCCGATGGGTCGAATTTGCAGCCGAATTTGCGGAGCTAAACGAGCTGAATTTGCCCTGGGACGACAAGCTCGGCCTTCTGGCATTTTATTCCATCGACGTCCTTCTGTTCTCTGTTGTTTCACTGGCATTTGTCGCTTTTACAGTGTTCAAAGTAGCCAAAATATTGGCAAAGTGTTTATTGACAAACGAAAGAAAAATGAGACGAAAAGAAAAAATTAATTAAAATCAAAAATATTATTTGTTATTGTAAATATTTTATTTTTTGACTTTTCAAAATTAAATTTTTATTGTACATTTTCTTTTCGACTAAATCTAGTCATAAGTATCGTACGATAGCTCTTACTTGTTTCTGGCATCTTGCTAAATTTCAGAATATTTCATTAACTTTTTAAAAAGTTGTGGCCAAAAAAGTGTGGAATGGAAAAAAGTGCCATAACTCTTGAAAAACTCTATATTTTGAAAGGGGCTATCGTATGATACTGTTTTTTGTTTTTTTTGGTTGTGTGAATGTACAAAACGCATCAGCACCCTTTACGCATGAAAAAAGCTCATTAAATAATTTTACGGTAAACACCTAATTTTGCTTTTCCTTTTTCCAATTTTCTGAACCCTAAAGTTAAACTCAATTGGCTGGCCATGTAGGCTCGCTTATAAAGTCGGAACAAATTGTTCCAATTGATATTTAGCACAACAAATATGGGAAAGCTCAAACCTAAAATGATTCGGGATTATTCGTGATTTTTCTGAAAAAGCCGGGAGTTCGGGACCCATACCGGTCGGAATCCGATCTCTAGCAATGCTTTTTTTAATTGTAAATTATCAGGGCATAAATTGGCTGTGATAATTTAACAAACACCCATTTATTATTCGAAAAAATAAGAAAATGACTGGTTAATTGCTCACAAGCTTGGAAATGCCAACATTTTTCACCACTTTTTAGGTTTTCTATTCATATGAAAAAGAAGTTGACGACTGAGTGCACTGCTCCAAAGGTTGTCATCACTCAGTCCGCCGTTGCCGCCCGAAGGGCTGTAGAAATGCCACAATTCGTTCACTAAAGTCCAAATGGCATTTATATAGTATTACTAAATAATAAACATTTAATTAGCAATTACCGTATGGTTGCTCTTTGTCAATTTTGTAGGCTTTGTTAAAAGAGGGGACCGCGAACACCCGAGGAGTGTTGCCCAAATTGGAGCCGAAATCCATGGCTCTGCCCATGACTTGGACTTTAAGCAGTGAAAAAAATAGTAAAATAACAAATAGACGCATTTTGATGCTAAACCAAAGAATTGCAAAGTGATAGAAGTGGAAATACATTGGGGGAATAACACGGAAATTGGGAGACAATTTTTAATTAGGCACAATTTGTGAATGGTTCATCAAATGGGAAAAGGGACAAATGACTTGATTAATGAAAAGGACGTCCCAGAGGAAATGAATAAATATTAAGTTATAGGAAAGCGCAATTATTTTTATTAAAATGCCACCATCACAAAGATAGAATGAGATGGTGGGGAATTGACAGAGAATTGATAATTTAAGATAAATAATTAATATACCGTATTTTCTCTGATAGAAGACACCCAGCGCGTCTTCTATTTTTCAACCCCTCTAAAAGGGGCCTTATAATGGAGGGGGTCTTCTCAACGGACTAAAACAAACCCGAAACGAAATTCAAAAAGTATCGAAAAGCTGAATCACAAAAACAAATCAAATAATTTTTAAGATTAATCCGCAGTTGAGGCAATCAAAGCCAATTTGTTCTACATACTCTTTTCACTTTTTGAGATTAAAGACAAAGGAAATGTGTTCGATATAAAAGAATGACTTCCGAGCAAATTTGTACCGTAAAATAAAAATGACCGAAATTGACGATACCAAAAAATAATAACGGATAAAGCATTCGGAATAAAGTTAGTGGAATAAATCCAAAAAAAGAAGAATCAAACACCAAATATATGGAACAAAGAAAGTGATTTTGGCAACAAGAGCAGTTGAAACTGACTAAGTCAAACAAAGCAAAGCAACAAATTGGGGGGAAACGGCAGCAGAGGAAAGGGGGAAAAACAAATGTCAATGGCAGACAAAAAGCGCAATTCGATGGCATTTGTTAGGCCAAAGGGAAAGGAGCGAAATGAAAGGGACGCCAATTAGGAGAAGGGGAAGGGGCGGGGGGACGAATGGCATCAGTAAAAACAGAAGGACGGAGGAATAGAGGAGCAATGAATAGAAAAGATTCGTCTTTTTAAAAAACTGCTATTTTCGATTTTTAAAGATAGGAAAAATTAACATCCAATTCAAAAGGCCGAAACAATTTCGAATTGTAGCATCGTCATTTGTCCGAATCTTTAAAGTCCTTTTTGCTTGTTATATGGTGGAAAAATAAGAAATAACCAAAGTTATAATATGTGCAGACAAATGCAATGGCAAAATCCGCACTTTTTTCTATGAAATATAAAAAAAAGCGAAACAAATAAATTTATTCTCTGTTGCGGTTGCATACCAAGTATATTTCAAAGTTTTCCTGTTTATAAGTTCGGGTGGTTCTTCACATTCGAGGTTTTCCCTGAGAGAAAGACAAAATTAAGCAATTTTTCGGTTCCGTGACTTTTCAAAAGCAAATCGGAGAAATTTGAATTGAATTAGTCTTTTCTCGAAAGACATTGTCCTTTTGATTATGCACGTCCATTGCAACGAATTGCAAATAAAATCCAATCGAATTTACTCCGAATGTATTTCCGTAATAAGTTGTCCACTAATTTGCGTGTGTCTGCCAAAATTTGGTACTGAAAATTGTCCTGATTTTGCTCAAAGAATTGAAATTTTGCTTTTTCCAAGTTTTACCTCTGTTTTTGCTTTTCCTTTGGACTGATTTTTGTAAAAAATGAATGAGTTCGTGAAAATGTGACATCTTTTTGGTACTGTTTTTTCGTGTTAGTTCTTTTCGTTAATCCGCCATTTTTCAAATTTCCGAATATAATCCGTCATAACTTTACTCAAAAGCAACCATCGATAGAATTGACGATTCTCTGTTGGCGATTTACGCAAAATCTTGATTCGTACTGCCCCGATGGCGCACCCACGTTTTGTCGACTTAGCCAAAACTCCATTCTCGACTGGAAGGATTACGTGCACTAAAAATGAAAACCAGGACCGAGATGAGACTAATGATTGAACTATTTTTTAATTTATATAAATGAGAACTAAATTTTCAAATGAGATTTTGTGGTATTTGCAAATAAAATTCCTCAAAATTGTTTTTATGCAAAATTTGTTACACAAATAAAAATTTTCCCGGCGGCGCCTAACGGCACCGCCGTCCCCCGCCCCTTCAAATCTATATAAAAAAAAAATTACAGTTAATTTATCATGGACATTGATACTAGAATAATTAGTCATTATTACTACCCTTTTCATTTGTAATACAATTTTTAATTATGCTTTTGGCCCTAAATAAGGCCTAGGACTTTCTTTATCTGCTAGTCTTGCTTAAAAATGACAAAAAATTGATGAATTTGATTGCTGCAAACGAAAAATATGACTGTGAACAGATTTTTTAGCAATTTTTGATATTTTTTCATGTCAAACAAGGATTTTTAAGGCTCTGATGAGGATTTTAAAAATTTTGAGATCGGTAGGGACCAGGAACGTTTCGGTCCCCACGTTTCGGTTCCCACGATTCGGCCCCAAACCAAAAACAGAAAAATCGTACTCAAAATTTTTTTTGAAAACCTAACACCCTAGTTTTTTGAACACCTAGCCCTTTTTTGAAAACCTAACCCCCTAGTTTTTTTTTTGAAGATTTAACCCCTTAGTTTGCAATAGAAATTTTGAAAAACTAGGGGGTTAGGTTTTCAAAAAAAAATTTAGAATGATTTTTACTTTTTTGGGCCTGGGGCCGAAACGACCCCGGGGCCGAAATGTGCCCGGGGCCGAATCGTGGGGACCAAGTCGTGGGGGCCGAAACAACCCCAACTCCTGTTTTAGGGGTGGGGGAAGTCCGTAGCACGACAATTGGGCAGTGACAATTTGACAGCGACAATTGGCAGTGAATACTATTTAAAAAAAACCCGCATTCAAATAAATGAAATGGGGATAAATAATTTTAATTTTTTCTTAATTGGTATTTGTTGTTTATAGATCAATTTTCTGTAAGACTTGGTTGTTCTAATGAGATAGGGAATGATGAAAGGCAAAGATGGACATAATTAGGGTTTCGTTTTATTCACATCCACCTCTTCTCTGATCCATCTAATCATTTTTATGGCCTTAGCACATCCATTTACTAAAATATATTTAACGATGAATTTAATATCTTTATGTTTTATTCATTGCCGAATTGTCGGGGAGCCCAAAAATCGTTTAGCATTGAAATCCCTTTACTATATATTAAGCGAGTAATAGCCCCGCCCCTTTTTGCTTTTTTAAATTAGCGCTTTTTTGGCGTTTTGTTCCTATGGGAAAAAAGAAAGAGAAAACATTAGACAGTGTGTTGTTTAATTTATAAAAATCGTAAAAAGAAGCGTGAAAAAAAAGAGTAAAGGCAAAAGAAATATGAAAGGTTAAAGAACGGAAAATAGATTGTTTGTTAATACAAACAAAAACAAACAGAGTAGTTTCTCAGTCATTCCCCTTTTTATTATGAAAATTCTTTTAATATTAATCAATTCTTCCGACTGATTTTCCAGTTGAAATTCTTTCCCCAAATTATCATTCCTGTTAATGGTGTATCAAAAACCAAAATTTTTCTGTTTAAAATCATTTTATATCTCATCAATACCCAAAAAATATGCTTTTGTTACTGTTTTTTTTTTGTTTACTTAAAAAATTGATGATGAAAAAAAATTTATATTTTTTTCAGTTTAAGTGTATCTTTCCTTTATTATTGCTTTTTGCGTTCACAAAAACTTTAGCTTTAAGTCATTTTTGTATCTTTAATGATAAACCCGTTTGGAAGCTTTATTTGGTTCCGTCAAATTTATTTGAGTGAGAAAGAGAGAAAGGACAGAGATCGAGAAAGAGAGGTAGAGAGGGGGAGACGTGATGGAGAGAAAAAGGCGTGGTGAGCCGAAGTGTCAAAAGTATTGATGTGGCGAAGTGTTAAAAGTATGGATGTGGGCGAAGTGTCAAAAGTATGGATGTGGGCGAAGTGTCAAAAGTATAGGTATAGGGAGATTTGGAGGTGGACCATTTCAGGCTGGAAGAATTATTTTAAATGAATTAAAATTTTGATTTATTTTAAGTGAATTAAAATTTTTTTGAGTAAGCAATATATTTTTACCTTTTAACTTTTTTTACTATCCTTTGCTTTACTGACTTAAAGTCAAACATAAAGTCGAAATTCGAAGACTTTCCTAAAAATCAAGAAGCAATAAAACTGATCAAAAGTTAAAACGAAAAGCAGATCAAAACTATTATGGAACTACATGTTGAGCTAACAAAAAGAGGAATTATACACTTTAAAAATATATCTTTAAAAAATAAAATCTTTTTGCTTGATTTTTCATTTTGATTTTCTTGATAACTCCTAACAAATAGTATTTGTTTAAATATTAAAATATATTACTTACTCAAAAATTTTTTAATTCACTTAAAATAAATCAAAATTTAATTCATTTAAAATAATTCTTCCGGACTGAAATGGTCCACCTTCAAATCTCCCTATGCCTATACTTTTGACACTTCGTCACAGCATCAGAAAAAGGTAGAGTGAAAGGGAGAAAATGATAGAGAGAGAATAAGGTACCGAGATAAGGGAAAAGAGAGAAAAGGGAGTGAGGGAGAGACAATATACAGAGAGAGGAGGTAGAGAGAGGAAAAAAGGAAAGAGAAAGATAGACTGAGAAAGAGAGAGAGACAAAGAAAAATAGATTTACAAAGAGAAAGAAATAGCAGAGAGGGAAAAAAAAAATGAGTGAGGGAGAGGTAGAATTGTGGAGAAATAGCAGTGATTGAGAAGAAAGAGAGAGGACGAGAGATGGAGAAAGGTACAGTGAGAGAGAGAGAAGAAAAATAGAGAGGGGGAGAGAATACGAGTGCAAATTTGGAAGAGAGACAAAGATAGAGTGAGAGAACGAAACAGAAAGGTGAAAAGCGGGGACAAGGAGAGTGAAAGATAGAGGAAAAGACGGTGAAAGGAGGGAGGAAGATAACGAGAAAGAGCATAGAGGAAGGCAGAGTGAGAGAAAGAGACATGGGGATAGAGAAATAGAGAAAATGAAAGAGATCGTGACTTAGAATGAAAGAGAGAGAGAGGAAGAAACAGACAGTAATGAAAGGAAGAAAGGTAGAATAAGAACTAAAGAAAAGAAAGAGGCGACAAAGAGAGAGAGAGAGATGGGGAGAAAAAGAAAGAGAGAAACACGGTGGTTAAGAGAGTCAAAGAGAGAAAGAAGATAAATGAGAAAGGTTAAAAAGATAAAGGGATAGAGAGAAATGAAAAACGGATAAGGAGACATAGAAATATAGAAAGGGAGAGAAGGAAACAGGGATAAGGCAGAGTGTGGATTTAAACACAAAAATAAAAAGTTCGAACGTAGGCGTTTCGCATATCTTTTACATTCGAAAAAGACAAGCAATTAAGAAGTGGGACAATTAAAATTGAAAAAGTATCGACTAAGCTAAACCCCGAAATATCTCAATGAAATTCTGTAAATATTAAAGAGCGGTTGGGCACCGCGTAGCGGTGCCTGGCCGCTCGTTACTTTAGTATTTGAAAATCAACAACACAAAAAAAGTTTGTTTTCCTCTCCTTTTACCGTTTTTTAATTTTAAAATATTCGTTTTATAAAATTTTTAAAATAAAATGATCAGCAAAATCAAAAATTGATAATTTGTTATAATTTTTTCCTACTCACTTTTCTTTCCGAGATTTGCCCGATAGCGCTTATCGGCACCGCCAAAATATTTTTTATCCTAATCTACAATAATTTCGAAAAAAAAAACTCCAAAATTATGTGCCAAACCTATTAGCAAATCCACGAAAATTTTTCAACCGGCCCCTCCCCCTCTTCCACCCAATTATAAAATTTAATTCCGGAAAAGAGGTTCGACTTTTAAAAAGGGACGAAAAATAAAAAATTTTTGATAAGCTTATGCATTTAAACAAATTTAGACAAAAAATTATGTGACACTTTTTTTACATTTGGTTTTATCCAGCCTTTATGAGCAACTATATTAGAGTACGCCATTATGGAACCAGAACTTTACCTCTTTTTGACCTAGGGTGTTGGAACAGATTTTGAAATTGGTCTCTGGGTATTCCCGGGTTAGAACTGACTTTCGATTCTCAAAAAACCAAGTCCGAGTTTCAGGTCCAGGTTTCGAAAAAAGTCTAGTACTTGGACCAGAGACCCGGTCGGTTATACTTCTGATTTTTCAAAAATTGAAATTTTTTAGTCGGTTCTTAGGGGTGTATTTTTCGTTTTTATTGTATTTTAGTTAAGGAATTTTGAGCCAAAAATCAAAATTTCCCCCAAAATTACTCAAACTATGTCTTATGTTCGAAAGAATTTGAAATATATAAAAGTAATTAATTATTTGGTTCTTCTCCGTTTTATGCGTCCCATGATAATTTATGCGTCCCAACAATATTTTATGCGTCCCATGATAATTTATGCGTCCCAAGAATAGTTTATGCGTCCCATGATATTTTTATAAACTACATTTTAATTAATGAATTCCCTAAGTGGAAGATTGATTATAAAATCAATCCGTAAGTCTATATCATGAGAAAAAAAATGCGTTTACGGGTATAAATAATTAGAGCATTTTCCGATCGCCATACTGCATTATGTTATTCTTATTAGTCTCGTTTGCCATTTTGTTTTTCGAAACATCAATCGGAAACTTTATTCCCCCCGAATCGTCCAACGGCTCTTGCATTGTATATTTCGATTACCGAAATGCTCAAAAAAAACAAATAACAGTTCTACCAATCATGGGACGCATAAAATATTGTTGGGACGCATAAATTATCATGGGACGCATAAAATATCATGGGACGCATAAAATATCATGGGACGCATAAAACGGAGAAGAACCAATTATTTTTTATGAAAAGTGCCATTCTTAGGAGTGTATAAAAACCCCGACCCCGAGTCGGGGTTGAGGGTCGGGGTCGGGGTTGGAAGCGTCGGGGTCGGGGAAAACCCCGAAAAATGGCCTAAAATGTCGGGGTCGGGGGCGGGGTCGGGGTTGCAACCCTAGATTTTTGGTTAATTATATTTTCGGAAGTCCATCTAAAACTCAAAGCAATAATTTTTTTTAAAGCTTTTCCGATGGATTTTTCAAATATAATTATTGGAAAAGGGGTTCCACCCATGGCGCCGAGTTGATTTGGTGCCGAGTTGGTAGCGCCGAGTTGGTGGCGCCGAGTCGGTAGCGCGGCCCGAGTTGACCCGGTTCGCCTTATTGCCTCAAGTTTTTAGTTACAGATTTGGCTCAACATACCATGAAGCGGTTTTTCACATTTTTTTTTGCCTTTTTGTCTGTTTCGCATTGTTTGGAATTCAATATCAGTGAAATCAAATGTGAAAATATGGAGAAAACATCAAAATGGGAAGAACACCTTCCATTAAACATTTCTCTGGGCACAAATTACAAGGTATCGAAATAAATTATACATAAAAGAAAGCATTGAAGAGCTTTAAGACCACCCTTCGATTCACCGATTTTTTGCACGGAAATGTCACAGCGAAAATTGTGGAAAAGCAGTTAGAAAATGTTTTGGTGGTCAAAAAATGGAGCAGAGAGAAAGAAGTGGCGGTGTTCAATAGAACAATTTATTACGAAGGTTCAAATAAATTTGAATTCGCTCACTTTTTAACGGTTAAAAACAGACCAATACAAATGGGACAACAACAACAGCAAAGAACACCGCATGACTCATCAAAAAACGTGCAAAGTCATTGGCAACGCAAATGGAAGGTATTTGCAATGGAAAGGGCCATTGGTAAAATTAAATGTATTTTAAAAAAAATGAGCAGTAATGTGCTATCAAATGCCACTGTCAATGTGCTCGGTCTGTCCCCACAAATGGTCAATGGCACGGGCCTAAACGGCGAAGGCATTGGCCAACTGTTGGCACTGCTCCAACGCATCGGAGGTGGATGGAACGGCACTTTGCACATTGACGACTCAAAGTTTACCAACGGAATCGAAACCATCGGCTACACGGGATGCAAACGAAATTTCACCGGGGATGGTTCATTAAATTTGCAGGTTGAAAAAAAAAGAAAAAGAAACTCCAGGAATTTGTAGGGAAACCCCAGAAATGTGTTTTTTAGTCTCTGAGTAACTCTTTTAAAAAATGCAGTTGTTCGGCTCGTTTAGCCTTGTGAAGTCTCTATTTAGTTCTTTAACCAAATAAAAAGGTGGTTGTCGAATATTATTCATACATTTTGGTGGAGTAAATAAAAATTACTAAGAATAATTTTTTACCATTTTAACTTTTTTGTGAGTCCAAAATATCAAATAAATTTGTCATCATCCCATCAGGTTGAACTCGAGTATGCCACCGATAGGACGCCTCAACAGCCGTACAGCGCGGAATGGCACAATCCGTTGCTTTACACAATCCGAGTGATGACTTATGACAGTAAAAATAAAAACGAAATAAAATTTGTGATTTTGCCTATTTCCAGTTGTCGCAAACAAAACAAGCGTGCACGATTATTTTTCTGCTGACTTTGTCACTTTGGACGTCGCAAATGGCGAAAACAACCAATTAATTGCCACGGTAATTATACATTTTAATTGCCTTTTATACCACCATTATTTTAGCCGCCTCGCGGGGTGTTCTGTGAAGGAATGCCAAATGTCACTTTGCCAATTCTATTTTCTGATCCGTTCGTGGTCCATTTACGCACTGTCCACACCAGCAAAGGCCACCACGGCAATGGCACAATAATCGATGGCGCAGTTAGTTTTGGAGATTATCCCTAAAAGGATTGGGTGTTTTATAAACAATGAACCCAATTTTATGAATATTTTCTGTTTTATTCAAATTTAGAAAATAAGAAAGCTGAATGTAAAATCTCCCCTAAGGAGCATAATTTTTTTTTTAATTCGCCTTCCTTAACTCGGGTTTTTTGAAAAGATATACTACGAATATCGTTTTTATTTCGTCATTTCTCTAAATTCTAATAGAAATTCTAACTGGATTTAGTTGATTTTATATGGTTTCTGTCCATATTATCACATTTTTGACTATGTTTTATACATTATAATAAATATTTAATTTTTCAGGTTATTTACGATGGTGCGTCCAAAATTGCCGGCATGTTGACAACGAGTCCCAACGAAATTGTACTCCATGATTTTGCATATGGTAATTTTTGTCGACAATCTTATGTAATTTAGGAAACTGACTTCCCCAAAAGGACTCCAATATCGACTGGACATGGCCCATCATGGAAAGTGTGGCCCAATAGGACCAATCAGTGCCGACTTGCACGATGTTGCACTCAATCCCAACGGGACAATGTATTTGCGATCGGCCGAAGATTTGGTCATTTGGATGGGAAAACTGAAGGACGACGACATTGTGCCACAATTTTATCACTCAGGAAAGGTGAAACGGGCAAAGGAAAGATATTGTTTCTATTTATTTTTACTCAATAATTAGTTTATCCTTTGCAAAATACCCCTAATTATTTTATAGGTTCTAATTGGCGATGAGCTGCTCGATTCTTACATTTCGCGTTTTTCTGAACCCGCAAGTGCCGTAAACAAAGCCGATGCCCAAAATGGAAGTGCCACTATCATTGTCGAAGTGCTTGTGGCTAATTTGACAGTTGGAAATGGGCCAAATGACCAGCGACGACAGCCGACCATTCGGTCGGTGGTCCATTACTCGAAGAACGGACGAACGAATGTCGAATTCATAGCCAATTTGATTCATCTGTTGAACGTATGGCAATCGTTGGCTGCCAAACTGCGCGGGTGCATAAAGGCGACGACGGCTGACTCGACCGGTGGATATTTCGTGCGGCTAGGAAACGGTGAGAAGAAGGGCGAGATGTCCATCCAATTTGGTTTTCAAGTCTCGCTTGGCGAACTGAACGCACAGGCCGGCTTGGACTGGGCAAAGGCGGCGATTGCGCGCGCATTGGCCGATGCGGCCAATATTTCTACGCTAAGAATTATCGATTTAAATGTAATGGAATTTGTAAGGCAATTATTGTTGTTTAATACCCCCATTTAGCTAGAAGAAGCGAAGGACGGCGGATTGTACGCCTTTTTTGCAATTGGCGCGCCAAGCGGAGCGGTTCAGGCGCAGACAATTTACCTTAGGGTGGTCACTTTACTTATAATAATTTAACCTCATTTCGAAACTAACTATTTCCTAAAAGAAAGTTTTACTACATTTTCTGGCAGTAATATCAAAATTTTTTGGTCCATAAAATTTCAAACATTTAAAAAAGGGGATAGACAAAAATCCTGCCGCTGAAATCACGCCGGGACAAAACACGTCGCCAGTAAATTGTCAAAAAAAAAACAGAAAAAGTACAAAGTCTTAACTTTTTTTTGTTGAAAATTTTTTTTTTTTTGAAATTTCGGCGGCATGATTTTGAATGCATTTTTAAAAAGAGGGCAGTGGTTAAATTCTTCATAAATCTTTTAAAATACCGCTAGGAAAGGCTGCAGACCATTTGGAAATTACTGAATTTATTCATTTATTTTTAAGAAAGAAATAACGGTAGCTGAGGCAACACAATCATTGAACATCTCCGTTGTGTCCGGAAAATTCATTGTTCGAGTGCCAATTTCGGCCAAAGATAAAGAAATGGTAAATGCCATAATCTTTGGATCAAATAGCCATGAAAAACTAGCGCCCCCATAAACTAACTTTCTGTTATTTGAATCTTAAAAAAAGGAATAACTAAAACACTATTGAATGTACTATAGTAACAAAGCAGGAGTGTTTGCTGGAAATTCTTAGCCCTCTTCTGTTGAAATAATTTTGACTCATTCCTACAGGTGTTCTCCGGCACTAAATTTGGTGAACGTTCGTCGCTTTTCCCTCATCCGTCCCCTCAACCGGGCCCCGCTCCGTCGCCGCAATTCGTTGGCTTTTCCGGCTCCACTTTGGCAATTGTTGCAACTTTTTGCTTTATCTCTGGTGCTATATTTGTAACCGGTTCGTACATTCTGCACCAGAAAAGGCAATATATTCGTGGAGTGGCATACCAAGTATTTGAATGATTGGAGAATATCCATTTTTTTTTATCAGCGGGGGTGTACATAATTCTTTTTGCTGCGAAAATTTCATATTAAATTGATTACTATCATCCTAATTATTTCTAATTTTATTTTTTCGTTTTTACCCATGCATATTGCACTAATTTTAAACACAATTTGCAAACACATCCTTCCCCAGCTTTATATAAAACTTTTGTTCATATGCAAAAAATAAATTCTCCACTCAAATCACTTTGTCATATTTCATTTGCACTCGTTCATTAACCCAAATAGATCTGATTTCTATTAATTCTAAACTTCACAGAAAAGATTTTGCAATTTATGATTAAATATTTAATCACACATTTTTATACTCGAAATAAACCAAAAGATTTAATATTTTCCAGCAAATTTTTGATTTAAACGTGTAGAACCGTCGCCTGATTGGTCCTCGGGTGGAAGCCATGTTGCATATTTCTCTCGAACATCGACTGTTTGTTGCTGTTCCTTTAAATAAAAATAGAGTTTTTTTTTTTGGGTTAGTTATATTAAAAACAATGTGCAAAAATAGAAAATTCAATTAAATAGACACTTAATGTTCTTTCCTATTTATGTTACGCTATTCAATTGGGATTCTTTCGTTATTTTTTGGGGTCCATTATTCCCCTCTGTCCGTTTACTTCATTCTCCTCCGTTTTCAACATCTCTTGCTCTTGTTCAAGTCGAGCTCTCTTCGCCAAAGCAGCGAGTTCGGGCTTCCGTTCCATTTGCCGTTGCAGCATTTTCATCCGCACCATTTCCTCTTTGGTGAGTATGCCGAACTTTGGCACAATTGCCTCGGTTGTTTCGCTACGTTTCGGTGGAAGAGCGGGCGAGTAAAAGCGTTCTTCCGTGTTTGGTGGTAAATTCGGTGTTAATTGATGCCTGTAAAAAAATAATTTGTTTTCCATAATTCCTTTCGCTATAAACAAAAAGCAAATGCCTTTTTAAGTTTGTTTCCTATAATCTACTGGTAAGGAAGCAAAAAGGGCAAAATTAAGTGATGTTAGCTTAACCCTCAAAACAAACACCTCAAGGCTCTTCTCTTCCCATTATTATTTTTTTTTTTGCCTGATTTTGTCCGCTCCTTTTGCGTCTCCATTTTCATTTTCTCTCTCCCGGTTAGGGCATCTTTCTGATGGTCCTGCTACTGCTTGAGTTTCTCTTCCGTTCTCTGGCTTTTCCATTTTTTGCTCTATTTTTCTCTCACTCTCTCCGTCTTCAACCATCTCCTGCTTAACATCGGTCTCTGCATGTTCTATTTCGTCTGCTTTGCCCTCTTTCTCTATTCTCTCGTCATCCAACTTTGTTTCTTCTCTCTTTTTTATTCCTGCCATTTCACTGTTCTCCTCTTCCTTCAACACATTCTCTGGTTGCCTATTTAATGAAAGTGGTGCCAAACGGAAGGATGGCTTGGCAATTTCTGCCAACTTTTGCAATTTGGTCTTTTCAGAGAATAATTTTTTCTCCTTTCCCTTCAGTTGAGAGAGTGCCATTCGCATCTGAATTTACATTATCCAAATTAGCGATTATTGGTGAAAATGGACCGAAAAATTGAGTTGTTTTGGCTGTTGCTCTTCTCCCTGCTGCTCCTCTCTGATTTTGTCCTTTTGGAGCAGTCGTTGCATTTCCTGTCGTACTACTTCCAGTTTTGCCTCAACTTCTGCCAATTCTTTAACAAATTCGGCATAATTCTTTGCGTGGCCAACAGAAGTGCCAAAATTTTCGGCCTAAATAAGAGAAATGACTAAGCAAATGAAGAACTTTCTCTCAAATTTATGGAAATGATTGTTTTAATTTTAAATGTGACACAGGGACAACAGTTTCTTAAGATCTTTCTCTCTTTGGGAGGAGAACGTACCCCGCGTCACCCGTCCCTTCCCTTGACGGGCCGTCCTTGTAAATCCTATTCGAACCGTTCACTCACTCCAAATCTCAGTTTGCGCTTTTCCCGTTGTTCCTCAATTTGACCGGTCCGGTCCAAAAAAGGGTCCTCGTCGCTGTCGTAAAAATCATTTTCCGCATAATTTTTGCGTTTATTCCAAAGGGACGAAATACGCAGAAGGCACGCATCGTTCAGCCGTTCGCATGCGACCAGCGCACATTGCAATTGGGCCAATCGTTTGGACGGGGCCGACACAGTGACGACATTGCCGCAAGTTAGCGAAACATCGCTGACTAACCTAAAGAAAAGGAAGGAAGAATGGCATTTTCACAATCAGCAAGGCGCACTCACTCAATTGAACACGTCCAATGGCCCTCTTCTGAATGGCGTCGTCCTTTCTTTTTCTTTTGTTCGTCCTCAAATTCCGCCAATAAATCTCCTGCGCCTCCTTCGGCAGAAGACGCTTTTGTGAACTTAAACCAGCAAAAAAAAATAAAATAATTTGAACAATCCTTTTTTTATTTTAAACAATCAAATTCAACCTGAAAATGCATTGGAATACCTTCGCGTTCAAAATATCTGTCAAATAAAGCTAAAATTCAAAAGGTGTGAAAAAAGTTTTTTGCCTACTTTTGTAGCCATCCCATCGGGTCTTTCTCAAAGAATCTGTGCTGGTCTTCCCCTTCTCCTTCGTCTTCTGCGTCCTTTGTGTTGTCAGTTTTCCCTATTTTTGGTATCGTTTCTGTTTTTTTCTCTGCTTCCTCTTCGCTTTGGGGACCACCGCAGACAGTGAAAAAGCGAGAACTGCCTGGAAATAAGTAAAAATAAAAAAAGAAGTTTTGGAATTTAATAGCTAAAAATTTCATAAATCGTAATCCCTTTGAAAAAGGGGGCGCACTTCTTAATCTCGCTTCGGGTTATTTTTTTAGTTCACCTGCTATTTGGAACACAAATCCGCTGTGCAGTTGCACATAAGAGCGCTTCTTGATTGGCCGCTTGTTCAGCTTCACTCCATGGGTGCTGTTCATGTCAAAGAGAAACCTGGGGGACAAATGGGAACGGTTAAATTAAAAAAAAAAACTCACAAAAACAGATAAATTTGTCATTTCTTTATCACTTACCATCCCGGCCTTCCCTTAACACAGTCGCCGTATTGCAAAATGGCGTGGAAGCGGGAAACGGACGGATGTTCCAATTTTATGTCGCAGGGTTCAAAACGACCAATGGACCAAAATGATTTTTGATGGGCGCTCTCATGGAGACGAACAGTGTCAATGACAGTGCCATCTTTGATAATCTAAATTATTATAAGAAAATTGGTTGTTTTGTTTTAAAAAACATAAGGAACGTTGGAAAAATTACCTCAAGAAAATAATCATTTTTTTCGTCAGATGGAATTAAAGCCCAAATTGGCTGCTGATATCGGAAATCGCTGATAGTTGGCTGTTCCTGCTGCTGATTGTCATTTTGCGGTTTCGTCGCCTCATCACTTTCTTCCAAATTAATGGATTTAAGTGGCGAATTATCTTTTTGCTGAGGAAGAATTGGTTCTGCGAACATTCCCTCTTCTTGCAAAATGTTTTCATTGTCTGTTGTTTGTGTTGCGGTCATTTTGTAGGAATTGAAGTTTAAAAAATAAATAACTAAAAAAATAGAAAAGAATTTTAGTGTAATTTTTTTGGGTTTTACAAAAGATAATGCAAAATATTTACAAAAAATATTGACCAAATCTCAAAATATTTAATTAAAATATTTTTCCTTAAAGCCCCAGAAATACTTAATTTATAAAAGAATATTGACTTCCCAAATCAAAAACTGTAAACATAAAAATGCTTATTTTGAGCCCCTTTCTTCAAGATATAATATAATAAACAAAAAAAAATCTCTACTAAATAAGAATATTTATTTATTTATTTATTTATGTCAAAAGAAAAAGGTCCACAAAAGGGAAAAATCCGCTTACATTGTGGACATTAATAATTGTTTGTCCACAATCTTCATAGACAGATTTTTGTGCATGTGTATTTTCGCATGAAAATTTTGAGATTTTTTGGGTTTTCGGAATTTCTGCTAATAGGTTATTTATAAAGCGGGCGGCTCTTCTTCTAAACAAAATGATCCCGATTTTGTATTTAGCAGAAAAAAGGAAAAATTTTATCAAACCACTGAATTCTTATTTGTGGAAGATGGCTCAGAATTTAACTTATGAGCAATTTTTTCAATTCCACGAGCCCCAATTGTTGGCTGCCGGTTTGCCTGAACTATTCTGGAAATCCTTACACAAAAAAATTTCCAATCAGGTAATTATAAATTACTTACAAATAAATCAATTTACAAACTTTAGGTTTTCGATGCAGGTAAATATTTTGAAGTGATCATCGAAGAAAATGGTCCGAATGAGACTATTTCTTCACAAGTCAAAGCAATGAGCGACTTGAAAGTGGACGATCCCGAAAAGTGTGTTACAAGAAATTAATATTTGTTAAGGCAATATCCAAAAAATCTTTTTCTTAAGTGTTTTTCTCATTGACCATGCGTGGACTTTCCGTCCTAATACGGCGCGTTTTGCACTTCAACAAGTTGACGGACTGAGGAAGCGATTGTTGGACATGTTCAATATCAAAGTTTGCAGAACGAGGAAAGGGGAGGGCGATAAATCATAAATTAATTAACTAAAATTTTTAATGTTAAAAGGATGATTTGGTTCGGTTTACTGCTGAAGCCTTGGTTGACCAGCAGCAGAAAAGTGATGACGCCATGTCCACGGGTTCAGCCGATAGTCCTCTTGGCTCGTCCTCTCTCGCTGCAGGTGATGCTCGTCCGTCAGATTGTGAAGGAAATGTTGCCATATCGTCAGCCGACCAAAACGAAGAAGAAGAAGTGCAAGATAATCGCGTAATGGACGACCGAATAATGGACGAAATGTGGAAGTTTGCAATGACATATTCCATCAGAATGCTCAATGCGGTGCTAATTTTGCTTTTATTAGGTTGATTCATAAATAACAAAACCTAGTTTTGGTAAGGAAATGGACGAAAATCAAATTCCGATTTGGTATGTCATGGACGAATTCGGCGTTCGCATTGGCCATTCTCTTCGACCAAATGTAATGTTTCGCGGTTTCCCTTTTTTTTTTGTTGCAATATTGTACAATACATTTTTAAGGTCAAACTTGTCCCATTTCTCAACTTTTCCGAGAATATGGCCTACAATTTGCTTTTCCCTGTCCAGAATATTTTAGAAGGAGGTTCGTTTTCCTTTTCAATTTTTGACTTCTTCCTTCTTAAGAAAGTGTGACGCGAAATTATGTCGACACTCAACTTTACAAAAATCACCCGGATTGGTTGGATGTATTGCTCCTGCCTTGGCAACCATCCCCCAAATATGCAACCCTTCCAATTTGTCATGCTCCAAAAACGAACGAATATTTCATGGTAAACAAACATTTCTCATTTCAAGGGGCACCGTTCGTTTGGCAGGGGGAAGTTTGGGCACCAGAAGTTTGGGCACCAGGAAGTTTGGGCACCAGAAAATTCAAGATAGGACATATAAAGAGTAGTACACTACTCGAGACTTAAAATTTCACGAGTCGAGACCGAGACTTAATTATAAAATTAAAAGCAAATATTTTAATTTTTTTCATTAATTAAAATTTTTGGCAAATTTACAGTAATATATATTGTGGCATTTTTCGGATTGTTACGGCATGTTTGAACATGGAAATTATCTATTTTTTAATTTTACTGGCTTTTTATATTTAAAATTGGCTTTGTGGTGCCCAAACTTCCCGGTGCCCAAACTTCATGTCGCCGTTCGTTTGCCTTCCTTTGCCCATTGAGTCCCGCCATTTCAGTCCGGTCGTCTGCTTGACCTCCTCCCTGCGGAAGAGCAGAACCAAATGGCCAACTTCCAAAAATCAGTGGACGACCCGAGCATTTTGGTGTGTGCTTCGGATTTGCAACTCATCGGACAGTTGCGAAGACTCCGTGTGGAAGAAACGAACGATCCGATGAAAGCGGACATTATTTGGCGACGTGACCATTTCAACGACTTTAGGCATTAATTTTTCACATTGTTTTCTCTTCCATTTCTGTGCCTTTTCAACAGATCGTTGGCTTATCAGAATCCCGGCGCTTTGATCAACCAATTCCCTTTTGAGTCCGTTCTGACCGTCAAAGATCTTTTTGCCGCCGCTGTCCAATCGTTTGTCGAAAGTTGTGAAAATGACCGTCCCAACCAACAAATGGTCGACGAGTTGTCCCTCCGTTCATTTCCCGAATGGTTTCCGCTTACCTTCAATCTTCACATGGAATTGCCCCAATTTGTCGCCTATTTTCAGAGACGGGCCCAAAAGTGGGTGGTTTTTGTACTTCCATTCAACAACAAAAAGAAATGTATTTATAAATTTTATATTTGAGAAAGTTGGACAACTGTTGGATTGTGAAGCCGTGGAACTTGGCAAGAGCAATGGACACGCATGTGACACGCAATTTGAATGCGATCATTCGTCTGGCTGAAAGCGGACCTAAAGTCGTCTCATTTTTCTAAATAAATGGGAATTATATTTTTCGCATTTTCTTTAAGATCGTCTCGAAATATATTGAAAAACCTCTGCTATTTCGGCGACCTGACAACGGAAATCTCGTCAAATTTGATGTAAGTTAAATTATTATTTTTTCATTCGAATAAATAAAACGAGGTTTTTCTTGGCCTTATTTTATCGTTTATAAAAGTTCTCTCTATATTTTAATCATAATTTTGTTTTTATATTCTTCTACAGCTTCGTTACATTGTTTTTGTGCGTCGATTGAGTGAACCGATTGACATTGCCCTCTTCAACAACTTTTGGGTGCGCTTCGCACTTCAGTCAGTTGGCAATTTATAAAATATAACAAGAAAATTTTAGGTCGCAAATTTTTAAATGTAATGTTTCGGTTTTTTTTTCTCCAAAAAGAAAACTTGTTTAGAAAAATTAGAAAATTGAACAATATATACTATCATTCCGGAAAACAATAAATAAAAATATTTGTTTGCTTTTGTCCCTCCCCTTCCCCTATGGAATGGGTCTGAAATATACCATTGGTTATTTTTGTGACTTTTTTATTTTTATTTTCTTTTTAAATTTAAGTGAGTACGATTTGCAAAATCTGGATAACCATTTTGCGCATGTCACTGTACATCAATATGGGGACAATAAGGACAATATTTACCAGGTCAAGAAAAGAGTAAGAAGGAAGTCGTGAGAATTCTTTTTCAGCTCCGTTGTGATGAATTTGTGGACAAGCTTTGCAAGCAGTATCCGAAACTGAACTGGATGGAGGTGCAGGAGAAAATCAATGCGGTGATAGTGGAAGTGTTCAACGTTGTGACAATGTATAATTATCGCATTTTGTGGACCGATGTTAGCTTCTATTTTTTATAGAAATTCGCCACCGCGTGGAATGGCACCTAATCGTCAGTCACGTGCCATGTACGGCTTGGATTTGATGCTCTACTGGGACGATGACCCAACTTCTTCACGTCCACCACCGTCCGCAGACGAATTGAGTGCGCAGGAAGTGAAAGTGGCGTTTATTGAGGCGAACTTCATGCCGGACTGTGAACGCGCATGCCGTTACTATGAAGACTTTGCGGACGTCGCTTTTGAAACTTTGTTTTTTGGAAAGTCCGACGTAAAAAAAGTCACCAAATTATCTTTTTGAGATTTTTTTGTTGTTGATTTTACCGAACAATCTAGGCACAAATTTTTGTGTTTTTTAATTTATTAATAAATTTCTATTTAAATATTGTAATATTCTTTCCAAAGTAAATTTCCAAAGAGAATCAAAAAGAGACGTAAAAAATAAATGGAGAAATGCCCTTAGATGATAAAAAAAAAACACGGCAATACAAATTTAAATAATCAAAATTAAATTGATTTCTTTACATGAAAAACAACAGAGATTTAAGAAGAGTAATTTACTCAGTCGATTTATTTAAAAAATACGTTTCTGCATGTTCGGCCTTCAAATGAAAGGCTGACCCTTTAGTTTTTTTGAATAACTACACTAATTTTATTAAAACGAATCCGTATTTTTAAAAACCAGACCCAAGTTTTTTTTTTATGAAAACTAGACCAAATTTGTTTGAAAAATATTCGCTTTTCAAAAAAAATAAATGTATGGCAGGTTTTCAAAAACCAGGGTTGGGGCCAAAAAATCTAATTTTTAAATAATCAAAGAGCGCACGCAGGTAGTGCCGACAGTCGCCACCGGAGAAAATTACGAAAATTTGGGTGTATTTTGGTAACAAAATCGGGTCTGTGTATTTTCGGATCCAAGTTTTTCTTCCGGGTCCAATCTGCTATTCAGAAAAGGCAATAATTCTTGAAGAAATTTTTCGAATACACCATAGTCTTGGCATCACGAAATTGGGAGTCAAAAACATTTTGAAAAAATTAATTACATAAACAAAAAAACAGTAAAATGCTTAAATGATAGATTTGCACAAAAAGGACAATTTTGTGAGGTTTGAGATAGATTTACGGAAACCTTAGGCGCCGCGAGGAAAATTTGAAAAAAATAATTTTACAAAGAAAAATCGTCCAAAAATTGTAATTTAGGTTTATTTTCATTATTTTTGAATCTAACGGTCTGATATTTGGAAAAATAATTTAAACCAAAAAAAAGCTATATTGACAATACAAAATCTCAAAATATTGAGTAAAAATATTTATTTTCAAAATCCTAAAAATATGTTATTGTATTACAAATATTTATGTCCAAGTTTTTGGCAAAGATATTTTGGTGTTCCCACTTCAAACAGTGACAATGAACCTGTTTCGTCAAAAAAAAAAAAAATCATTTTTGGCGAATTTTTCGAAATCCGGAACCGCATCCGGCTTTTTGAAAACCGGATTCCGGAAAATTTTGAAATTGGCGCAATGCCGATAGACGCTGCCAGAATTATTTTGAGAATTCCTTAACAGATTTTGATGCGAAAATTTTGCAGTTCCTGTTTTTTAAAGATTGGACAATCATGGCTGGAATTTGATAAAAAAAAAAAATGTAAAATGCTTTAAAATTATTCGCTTCGTCTTTTTTTCGTATCTGGTTCAGTTCGGACACTTCGGCTAAGACCTAAGATGTTTTCCTCTGAGTACGTTGACAAACGGTTTATTTGGCGCATTTATTAGAAAACTTTTTTATTTAAATCTTCCGAAAATAAATTTTGTTATTTTTGCACCAAAATAACAATTCGAAAATTTGAACTAAGTGAATTGTATTGTATATTAAATTTTGTATTCAGAGAATTATTGTATCTATTTTATTCATAGATAACTCTTGTCTAGGGGGTGTTCCATTTCGAGACCAAAGCCCGCTACCACAAAAATTGCTTCATAAGTTTTCCATATTTGGATTTTTTTTTTCCTTTGCTTTATTAGCGTTGTTCTTTTTCTTCCCTTTTTGCTTATTTATTAATTCCTTAAACAAAAATAGAAAAAAACCGTTAAGAGCATAAAAACGAGCAATGAAAGAATGTCCTCCATTTCCTTTCGTCTTTTTCTGTACCCTTTGCCGTGTCGAAATCCAATTTCATTCATGTGAAAATCACGTGAACCCGAGAAGAAGCGAAGCTGCACGGGAAGAGAGACGACAAACGACGGCCTTTGAAAAATATTTTTTTCATCCTCCGTCAACAACCGCAGTTCAGTCGACGACAACGACGGCGACAGCGAGGTCGGCTCTCCGACTGCGCGGGGGACTCACCGCCACACTCTCCCAGCCAACCCCCCCCCCCCCCCGCCAACCGCGCGATCGCAAAACTCACCCGCCGACCGATAGACCAAACGCGGACGGTGTCAGCCCGCCAATATTTTACTACACTCATCAATGTTTAACGATGGATGGTTTTGCTTTGATTGGTGAGTTCGAAAGAACCGTCGGCGGGCGTTATTCGTAAACGCACTTTGAAGACGATTTTTACAAAAATACTGCAAATAAACCCAAAAATATTTAAAGCAAAAAGAACGGTGGGATTTTAGCAAAAATGTTTGTTTGTTCTTTCATTTGACTCTGTTTGACAAAGTCTCCACTTAAGGCCTTGGCCGATTTATTTGACCATAAAAATTTTGGTATTAAATAGAAGCGCAACAACTATCCCTACATAACCATGGGAAAATTTTCTTAAATTAAAATTATAAGAAATAAAATTATTATGTTTTCTTATTCAATTCTTAATCATTTAATTTTCATAAAAAGGAGCATTGTTCTTAACTGTTGAAGATAATCAATTCATTATGGAAACAAATTTTTGAATAAACAGAGGGCTCCTAATTAACCTGCCCTTATTTTGATAGAAATTCTTGATTCTACCTGTTCACCATTCCACTGATGAAGGAAGTAACGCATTCTTTCATTCTTTAATTTTTGTTTATAATTACTAAAATTCTTTGTTTATTAACATTTGTCAGTGTCATTAGAATTCCAAATGCATTTTGTTATTCGTACCCTTTGATCCCGTGCTGCTGAAGCTTTTCATCCGCAGAAAATGTTATCAAAACATTTGGTCATTTGCAATAATTAGTCAGCTGCACGCACTTTCATCATTTGGGCACAAATGTCAATGTCCAAAGTATTTTGAAAGAGCAAATTAAAAAGTAATGAATGCTGACAAATAGTCAAAGCGAAATTGGCATTTTTTTAATGACCATTTTTTTAAGTTTTCCATCTCAATTTTACTTTCTTCGCATTTTGCAAAAAATGTTTTACAACTTTTTTTTTTTCTGTTTTTTGTTTTGCTTTCGCTGATGTTTAAAAAATTTCCAATGAATGAAAACATTCATTCATACAAATGCACGTGAACAGGGCCCTGAATTTGGAACATCACGTGAAAAGGGAATGAATTGGCGCAATTATAAACGAGATGCATCCATCCATTCAATTTATGACCGACCCAACGGGGGAGAAAGAGAGGCTTTTAAGCGCTGATAGAAACGCCCCCGTTCATTCCCACAGTAAAATCAGAAACCAAGTTCCTTCCTCCTTTTCCACCGCCCCCACAGCATTACTCAACAAAATTATTTCCTAATTCTTGTCGAAATTTGCTGCAGAGCTTTTGCATCAGGAAGCAACAACAAACTCAGGCAAAAGACGGGTGCACCCCAATGCACCTGTTAAAGCTTTTAAATTAAAGAAGCTTGGTATCATTAAAAAACTAAGATTCTCTATTATCATGCAATAATTACAAAAATTTCATTCAGTTAGAGAAAATTATGGTCAAAAAAGTTCGAAAAATTGAGTCTTTGGCACTTTCATACGCATAGACTTTTTGCCAGTGAAAACTGAAATTTTGCATCTTGTGGCAAACATCCAGAACTTCAAATGATACTCTGAATTAAGTTATAAAGTGTTAAAGTGCGCCTCACTCAATCGGTCTATACTCAATCTCAATCGTCTTGCTCCCAAAAAAAGCAAAAAAAAAAAAGTCCTTTATTTGGGAGGGGGGGGGGGGTATCCGCAGGAGGAAATTTGTGCGCCTTTTATTTTATTACATAATATTTATTTTCCTTCAAATTTCTATCCCCATATATGCCCTCCTCATGGAAAAGTGCCAGAAGAATTTTTATTTGGCCAAATGTTGAAAATCTGATCAGCATCATCTTTTTTTGCGTGTGTACATACAAAGCCGGTTCCGTCTCCTAAAACACAAAAGCCCCAAATCCCTCCGCCTATTTTCGCACTTTTCTCTTCCCACTCATCCTCTTCTTCTGGTGCTGCTTATGTGTGTGTGTGTGTGTAGCTGAATAAACACGCATCCGCAGAGAGAGTACACAAATTGCCCTGTGCAATTCATTTGTCTTTCACGTGAACTTCCCGTCCCGTGTTGTGTCTGCTTCTCTTCTCATCAGCTGGCGGCGCTCGTTGGTGGGTGAAGCGTGCGGCGCTGTCACTTTTTTGCACTATAAAGCCCAAAGGCATTTGCGCCTTCTCTGACTCCTCTCTGCGCCTACACTCTTCTGTTTTCCACTTTCTCTCTCACATTTTGCCTTCTCTTTTCTTCCCACTGGCCACTGTTGTTCATGACTTAGTGCGTGGGCGGCGCGTGCGGACCAAAGACAAAGCGCAGAGCAGCGGCACAAAGCATTTCCATTGGTCCGTCGTCCGTTCATCTTTTTCCATCATCTCTTCTCATCAGAGTAATTCCCCTGAAGGGGTGCCTTTCGTTCTCTGCTCAACACTCTTTTTCTTTTGCCAACACTGTCTCTCCCACTTTTCTCCCGTCTCTCAAAATCGTTTTAGTGCGGCCAACGCCCGAGACCCAAAGACTGAGTTCATTTGGCCATTTGCCACGGGAAGAGGAAAAAGGCGTTATCTGACAAAATATCTCTATTCATTTCTTTTTTAATCCCTTTAAGCTACGACTTGGTAAATTGTACGAGTGTATTCCCCCGCTTTTTGTTGTTGTTGAGAAAATGTCTTATTTTGGCGGGTTTCAGGGGCAGAGAGCTTATTTTAATCATACATCTGTTGTCAAAGCAGAATTCACTTACTTCTTAATTAACATTCGTTTATCCACTTACATTAATTAATTTTAAATTTTGGTCACAAAATGGATCACCCACCACCACTCACACTCACTCTGTTACGTACATTCTCCGATACGAGCCATGTTTAATTTCGTCCCCACTCAAAGACCCCCCATCGCCACTTTTCATTTTTAACTGAAAATTATGGTTTCCTCCCCCTCCCCCCCCCCCCCCCCAGTCCCCCAGTCCCAAGGCACATGTTCATTGCTCTCAGGTGGGAACAAATCATTAAGATTAAATGGGCGGGCGGAAGAGAGGACGAATTGTCACGAGGGTCAACAGCACCAACCCCAAAAATATAACACATTAACCAAAAGTAAAGTGGTTTCCAGTAGCAAAACACCGCCAAACTTTTCCAATTTGTAAGCCCAATTGGAAGCAACAGTTGTTGACGCATAGCAATAGGAGGAACACAAATAACCCTAATCAAACACACAATTCAACTTACTAATGGTAATTATTTATGAGATCATCAGTTGGTTTCATACTTTGTATGTTGGAAAATCCGACTCAAGCGGAAAATCCGACACTAACTAAAATTTTTTTAAAAGAATTTATTAATTTTAAAATAATATTTAATTATTTAATACCCTTAAAATAGTGAAATTAAATCAATTTAGTCCGAACTTAATTTAAATAAGTTTTTTATATTGTTTTTTGCCATCCGGTAGGATATTGCCCGGAAATATTAAAGAGGGTGCCGACTGTTCCTAGTTGCATAAATCTAGGCTTGATTTTTAGTATATTTTTACTAAGTGATGAAACGAATACATACATTTTTTTAGACCCAAAGTAAATTATTTTAAAATTAAAGTTTAAATTAAATCGATTTAGTTTCCCAATTTTAAGAATATCTTTTAATTAGCGTCGGATTTTCCAGTGTCAGATATTCCGCTTGTGTCGGATTTTCCGCTTGAGTCGGATTTTCCAGTGTCGGATTTTCCGGCTCCCGTCATAATTGCACTAAAATATATTTTAACAATAATTTATGATCATTTTATTTTTCTTTTATTTTGGTTATTCTTTTTTATTGGAACGTTAAAAAAAAATTAAATTGCCCACTTGTTTGTTCACGTAAATAAGAATGAATGAATGTTAAGGACCAAACACCATGAGCAGATAATTGCGCCGTCTCTATACAAAATAATTATTACATTTTGTGATTTTAACAAAACAAAGCTCGAGACTCAGTCAGTTCTGTTGTTGTTATTGGTTCTTCCCTACCCAATATTCACAATATTATGCCGAAACTCTAAATTCTCCCCCCCCCCCCCCCCCAGCTTGGCCATCACCCGCCGTAATAACAACCGAACCGGCGTCTCCGCTCTCTTTTCGCCCTTATCGCTTTTCATTTCGTTTCGTACATTTTTATCGGCTCGGTTCGCCAATGCTTTTCTCCCCCCACCAATATACGTATTGCGACCAGTGATCGCATCGTGGTGTCCCCCTCCAACAAATCGCCGAGTAATTGTCACCCCCCTAATAACCACGGGTTTGGCTTTTCTCTTTTGGCCGCCTTATCGCACAAATGGATGACAAAAGGGCGCGTTGCTTATCGGCGATGTCGCCCATTCATTTCATTCTTTGCTTTTGGACTCGAACAATCCGCGAATTCCCCAAGAATTTCGTCAATGTTCAAAATGTTTATGGCCCTCATTTTTTGTGGTTCCCCAAATTTTCTTTTCACATGCTTTTCATTTTTTTATATAAAAATCCAACCTTAACAACAACCAATTTAAAGGGCAGTTGATGTTTTAAAAAATTAAATTTGTGTTGGCATCTAATTTTTCTTTCGCAGAAATTCAAAAAATCAATTATGCATTTTCGAGAAAAAAATAATAATTTGCATAGCGTTGGCTTTTTTGAAGATGCCTCTTTCATTTTGTGATTTCCCCTGCTTCCCATTGCTTTTAGTCTGAATTTTGTTTTTGTTTTTACGAAAATGGCATAAAAGTAAGCTAATAAGCAATGCCTTTTTTCATTTAATTCGTTTGTTGTTGTTTTTTTCAATTCGCGCCTTCATATAATTCACAATTTATGCATTTATTATCCCCCCCCCCCCACTTATTTGTTGTTTCTTGTCCAAAATTCTCTTATAACAGTCGTTTAATTCATTCCAGGCCAGCCATAATTATGAGCATTAATTGTTTAAGCAAGCACTTGGCTCGGTGTGGCCTCTCCCTGGCTCTTTCAGTTACTGTACACACACTAATTAATTCCCCCCCCCCCCCTCCCCTCCCAATTTGCATATGCCCTTCCACACTTAGTGTAATTAATTAATTATTTTATTTATACTTTCAACACTCGTTCATTGAAATGAGAAAATTAATTCCAAATTTGACATCTGCCAAATTTCGAAGGCTCATTCGCTCCACCATTCTTCTTGGGACACGAGACGAGACCAATTTGAAAATGGGAAAAAAGTCACGAGATTCCTCCCCCCTCGCTCTCCCCCCATCCGTATATATAAAAAGCCATCGACCGTTATTCTCGGAATAAATGGTACATAAATTTGTTTTTTCCGCGAAAACTGCACACACAAATTTGGGCAAAAACTTTTCTTTGATCTTTAATTTGGTAAACCATTTAATTGCGATAATTAAATAAGTTATTTTTTGGATTAAGACATGTAAATAAATAAATTTTCATGGAGGAAAAAAAGGAAGCAAAATATAGTGGTAGTACGGTACAATGTTGTCATAAACTATGGTTTTCTTTCATTCTTTTGTCGGCACACATAAGTAGGATATTGTGAACAATTCGCTCCGGACCATCCATCTTGCTCCTTATTATCCCATTAATTTCTTCTTCCCCGTGAAGCTTCTCTTCCCTATTCACCCACTTTACTTTTATTTGTATATTTTTCACGCCTAATTATTCCCATTCTTTCAATCTTTGCTTTACCTCATTTTGTAATTAATTCATTTATATAAACCATAAATTAGACAAATTGTTAACAAACAGCTGGCATATTGGATAACCCAATTAATCCATTCGTCTTCCACTCACCGCCGCCGGCTCAATAAATCTAAAAAAGGAATACCAGCGCACTCCTCCCCCGTCCTCCGCCCTCCCCATCTCGCTCTGCCCATGCATATAAATGATAATCTCCTTGACAAATCTACAAATCTCACCCCCCCCGTCCTTTGGCGCTGTTCTCTGTACTTTCGTCTCTCTCCCCAAAAATCAGAAACAGCTCCTCTCCCTTTCCCCCCTCTCCCTCTCCCTCTCCCTTTCCCCCCTCTCCCTCTCCCTTTCCCCCCTCTCCCTCTCCCTTTCCTCCCTCTCCCTTTCCCCCCTATCCCTCTCCCTTTTCCCCCTCTTCCTCTCCCTTTCCCCCTCTCCCTCTCGCTTTGCCCCTTTACCTCTCCCTTTCCCCCCTTTCCATCTCCCTCTCCCTCCTCCCCTCGCCCTCCTCCCGAGGCCACGTCGGCCTTTGCTGCACCCCAATCTCAAAAATTGAAAATTGATGAGAAAAAGACAGGAGGGGATGGGAAAGAGGGAGCGGAGAAATGGTTAGCATCTGTCGCCTTCCCCTTCCATTTCTTTTCGTCTCTCTTCCGCCTCTCTCCGTTTGCTCCTTTTTCATTTGTTTCTGTCCTTTCATCCCTTATCTTTTACATTGAGGGCGCAGTTGAAAAATCGCACTTTGTACCTTTGGGGGCGCGCCCGTAAAACGACCCCTAGGGCGAAATTGAGGGAAGAAAGAGGGAGGAGACGGGGCGAGGGGGAGTGGCGTGGGACCGACTGGCGGGGGAGAGCGGCGGGGGGGGGGGGGAAGGGAGGGCCAAATGATTGGTAGCGCTGCCACAAAATTTTTTTGTCAGCTTTTTCAAAGTGATCGAAAAAGTCAAATGATCATTTTTAGGACTCACTACAATGGCCATTTTTTAATTAAAGTGAGTGACTAATTTCCATTTTCATGTCACTTAACAATCATAAAAACCGTTAATGTCAATTGTTTTCTTGTCCAAAGTATAGAAAAAAACAATTAATGAAATTAATGCTATTACGCTAATAGCCACAAAAAGAACTTTCCAACTTTGTGGTCCATATGAAAATTAATCAAATACTTCGATTATTTCATTTTATGAATTCATTTTCCAGGCTAAACTTACATATTTTATAATTACACACTAAAAACTAACACGATTCCAAGCAAAAGGAAGCACAAAAGCATTGTTCCACTACTACTCGTCCACTAAATTGCGTTCACCCCAAAGTCTGTCCGTCCTGAAATGGCGCCGCTTTGTTTCCAAGTGAACGAATATTACGCCCAAATTTCGGAGCTAGTGCCCGGTCTGTACATTTGCGGGGTGACTGGCCTGACCCCAGCCAACATGAAGGCCTTCCGCATCGAGTTGATCGTGAATGCCACCAAAGAGGTGCCGAACCTGAAGAGCCTTGGCCAAATCCAGCGGATGAAGCTGTGGGTGGAGGACACGACGGATGAGGACCTTTTCCCGCACTTTGACATTGTGGCCGATCAGGTACAGGATTGGTCGCCAGTTGGTCCTCAATGGTCTAGCCATTTTCCGCTATTGCAGATCCATGCCGTCATCCAAGACCGTGGTGCCGTTCTGGTGCACTGCGTGGCCGGCGTGTCCCGGTCCGCTGCCATCTGCTTGGCCTACCTGCTCAAGTATCACACGCGGTCCCTGCGGGCTGCGTACCATTTGATGTGCGCGAAACGTCCGATGGTCCGCCCCAACTTGAGCTTCTGGCGCCAACTCATCCATTACGAGCAGGTCGCTCAGTGGGTTTAGGAATGAGGTGTATTTTTTGGGATTTCAGCAGGTCAAGGGCAATGTCGGCTCGGTGCGCATCGTGCGGGACGAAGCTCAGCCCGAAAAGCTGCTTCCTGATGTAAATTTGGAAAGAAATACTAGCCCATTGTCTCACTAACTAAATTGTTTTGTCAAGGTCTATCTGAAAAATGTGATCCCTGACCAGCTGAGCCGTCCTCTGTCCCCGACAGATGCCAGCGAAACTTCCCTATCCGTGTCGAAGCCGTTCTCTGACGAATCGGCACCAGTCTCGCAGCTTCCGCTGAGTCGGCACCGCAGAAACAGTTCCGGTGGTTCGGCTCGTGTCAAATTTGTGCCCGTGCTCGAAGTGCTCACCGAAATGGCGGCCGAGTCACCAGCATGATGCTTTTGCAAAAACTTCCCACGACTTAAGCCAGATTTCCTCATTTTTTTATTTGTCGCTTCTCATCTTTAATAACCCCACCTCTTCCTCCCCTCCTTTTTTTTTGTTTCTTAATTTTAATTGTTTTAGAATCCGTTTGTTAAGTTATAACCATTTTACCCTTCCGGGTAATTCACGGGTATCACATTCAACTTCATTTTTTAAATTGTCATTTCAAATTTTGTATTATTAAGTTCAATCTGGCTGGAGTTAAATAAATGAACAAAATTTATTAAGGGGCATATAAAGCCGAAAAAAAGCTAATTGATTCCATTATTTATTTTGTATTTTAAAAACAAAATTAAAATTATCTTTTAATTCGTTTATTATGGAGTGATTTCGGGAGACACTTTCGTAGGTGTTTTGTTGATTTTCAAATACTAAAGTAATTTCAGTGCTATCGATTTTTGGACCCTTTTTTGTAAGGAATCGCAAAAATGACGAAACGGGTTAGTTGCCCCGTCAGTTCCGTTCCGTCCCACCCTAAAACGTTTTTAAAATAATTTATTTTAAAATGATAAAATGAAAAAAGAATCCACAATATAATAATTTAACAAAGAAAAGCACTAGTCCGTTTGGTAGTTTGGAAATTGCCCTGAGTACTTCAATAACCAATTGTTGTTAATCGGGCTAAAAAGAACCTTTTCTAAAAAAATCTCCCTAAATTCAATTTTCTTTGGCAAATTAGAAATTTGAAAAAATGTGATTTGCACCCACAACAGTAAAAAAAAAGCTCAAAAAATCGTTTTAATGGTCATATCTTTCAAAAGAATTAATCAATATAACCATACAAGAGCTATCTGCTGATGATACCAAGATTATTAGTTGCTTTATCGAAAAATCTAGTACATTTCAGTTTTTTAGTGTCTTTTTATGCTTTTTTCAAAAAAGTACACCCCTAAGGAAGGGGATTTTCAAAAAATTTGCCAGCTATTTAATTTTTTGAAATATTGAAATTTATTTCGCTTGCCTTGGTGATAGGAAAAAAGTCCTTTTCGATGTGATTTTGACTAAAAAATCGCTCAAAAAGTTCGAAGTTTTTTGGTGTCAAATTATTGGGAATAAAATCTTTTTGTTTATTACTTAATTTGCACCTCTAATTTTTAATTTGTTTCGTACAAATTATATATATATATTTGGCTATTTTATTTAATATTTATGTGCATATTTTTGACCACTTTTTGTACATATTTTTGACAGCCCTACTTATTTGCTAGAACCATTTCAATCCCTGCCAAAAGATTTTATTTTAAATTATCATATATACAAAAATAGTAAAAAAGAACATTGTACCAAATATGTACACCCGTAATTATATATATAAGAATAAAAATTAATATCACAAGGAAAAAAATAAACAAAAAAGAAAACTGATACATTTTTGGATTCAAAAAAAAAATAAATTGAAAATATTTTATGTAACTAAAATATTATAATAACGGAACAATAATAAGAAAAGACAAAGCCAAAAATACCAATTCGTACGGATGTATTGAAACATCAAAAGTAAACAGTGTTGTTAATATAATAATGCAATTAATTATGCAATGACAAGAAATAATTTAACTTCCCGAACACCATACGAATGAAATTAACTGTTAGCGGGCGAAAATAGTTAAACATAAATAGTGTAATCATGCTGGTGATTCGGCCGCCATTTCGGTGAGCACTTCGAGCACGGGCACAAATTTGACACGAGCCGAACCACCGGAACTGTTTCTGCGGTGCCGACTCAGCGGAAGCTGCGAGACTGGTGCCGATTCGTCAGAGAACGGCTTCGACACGGATAGGGAAGTTTCGCTGGCATCTGTCGGGGACAGAGGACGGCTCAGCTGGTCAGGGATCACATTTTTCAGATAGACCTTGACAAAACAATTTAGTTAGTGAGACAATGGGCTAGTATTTCTTTCCAAATTTACATCAGGAAGCAGCTTTTCGGGCTGAGCTTCGTCCCGCACGATGCGCACCGAGCCGACATTGCCCTTGACCTGCTGAAATCCCAAAAAATACACCTCATTCCTAAACCCACTGAGCGACCTGCTCGTAATGGATGAGTTGGCGCCAGAAGCTCAAGTTGGGGCGGACCATCGGACGTTTCGCGCACATCAAATGGTACGCAGCCCGCAGGGACCGCGTGTGATACTTGAGCAGGTAGGCCAAGCAGATGGCAGCGGACCGGGACACGCCGGCCACGCAGTGCACCAGAACGGCACCACGGTCTTGGATGACGGCATGGATCTGCAATAGCGGAAAATGGCTAGACCATTGAGGACCAACTGGCGACCAATCCTGTACCTGATCGGCCACAATGTCAAAGTGCGGGAAAAGGTCCTCATCCGTCGTGTCCTCCACCCACAGCTTCATCCGCTGGATTTGGCCAAGGCTCTTCAGGTTCGGCACCTCTTTGGTGGCATTCACGATCAACTCGATGCGGAAGGCCTTCATGTTGGCTGGGGTCAGGCCAGTCACCCCGCAAATGTACAGACCGGGCACTAGCTCCGAAATTTGGGCGTAATATTCGTTCACTTGGAAACAAAGCGGCGCCATTTCAGGACGGACAGACTTTGGGGTGGACGCAATTTAGTGGACGAGTGGTAGTGGAACAATGCTTTTGTGCTTCCTTAAGCTTGGTTTCGTTATTATTTCGCTTAATAGTCGCAACAAAATAAAACAATTTGGCTTGGCTTAATACATTTTTGGGCATTATATTTATTCATAATTAAGCTTTTATTCATATGAATTTATGATGTAAAATTAAAAAGAATATATAATATAAATATTATCATAAGGTGATGTACAATTCATATGGTATAGCAATAGAAATAGAATATAGAATCATTACATTTTCACATGAAAATAATATGCTATGATGGATGCATATATATGTATATATAATTTTAGTACAATTATACCTGGGCTTTAGATAAAAATTTCATAAGCCTTATTTGACAGGAAAGAAAAAGTCATTTGGGGTAAAAGAGAGGATTGAAAAAAAATTAATTATTCGTTCTTCATATTTTTGGGCCATTTTATTAATTTGAAACCGATTTTTGACATAAGCGCCAATGTCTGTCTCATGAGCCGTAAATTCAAATCGAAAATGTCTGGATGGACACTGTTCGGATTGCCTTTTTCATTGGGAAATTTTGACATTTTCAGCCAATCGAACAATTCAAACATAAATAAATATTGGAATGTGAAAACGATATTCAATGAAATGGAACTCTTTCTTCCATGACTCCGTCATATGGCAATGGGCGGGCGCGCGGTCAGAGGGGGCAAATGGGCGGAGGTCGCGCAGTGTCCCCACTTTTGTACCCCGTCGACTTCCCCCCCCCCCCGCTTTCCTCCGAAAAAACGTTTACCTAAAAAATGATGGGGTTCACTTTTAATTTTTTATTTCATTTGTAATTATAACAATAATAATATGCAAGAAGAACAAATTACGAAGAAAGGACATGCACATTCATTGTGCGGAATAATGATAAGAAAAATGGAAGAAATTGCGGAAAATAATTTGCTAAATTTTTACTCTTTTCCATTTTTTGGGTTGTACCTCAAAATTCTTTAATGTTGCGAAGATTAATAAATTAATGTAATTATGGTTCGATTATTGGAAGGAAAAGCGAGAAATTGTCAAATACATACAATAAAATGATTGAATTTGTATTGTTTTTGAATATAATCAATTTGTTCGCTTTGGATAATGAATTGGGCCGTGCTGGGTCGTTTCATAAAAATCGCCACTTTGGGCGTTTAATAAATTCCGCCATTTTGCATATTTGTTGTCCAAACTCTCAATAAGTTTGCTCAAACGCAACCAAATGGAAAATCAATATTTTGAAATTGATAGGCTAATAGATTTAACCAATACCTATCGGATTATGCCAAAATTGATTAATTTGGTTGCGTTTGAGCAAAGTTATGACCAGAATTTTCTTAGCAAATCTGTAAAATGGCGGATTTATAAAACGCCCAAAGTGGGGGTTTTTATGAAACGACCTAGCACCGAATTGGGCAGTTTATCTCAAGGGGAAAATTTATTCAAATTTTTTGCACAAGAAAATGGTCTTTCATTTTTGATTAAATTTTTTGTAAGAATTCCTTCCTTTTTTTGCCAAAATTAAAATGGAATAGACGCGCCGGGAAAAGAATTTTTTTAATAAGACTAGCAAATTTTGACGGAAAAATGCAAATTTAAATTACAATCTCTGGTGCAAAATAGCGATTTCAAAGTACATCTTTGAAATATAGTACGCTTAAGTTTTTCAAAGGATGAAAGCCAAAAAATAAAGTACGGTACTTAGAAATAAATACAAATGGGAGCCATGCATTATAATCATTAAACAATTAATTTGCTACAACGGACTAACCAAATGAGAGGAAAAAGTTTGGAAAAAAGGAAAGAATAGAAATGACAGCGAAATTGGACTTGTTTGATAATAATGCCTTCAAGAATGTCAAGATGTTTTGAAGAAATTTTCACAGGGGATAATAGGACTGACAAACAGAAAAATGGGCAATATCAAGGTGACGACAAAACGACTTTTACGTCGCTTAAAAAAACAAACGATGTAACATCGTTTTATTAATTTTAACGTACTGACCAGGGATGGCGACGACTTCAAATTTGAAAAATCGGAAATCGGAAAACCGGAATTCCGATGCCCAAAATTTTTTCGGAAATCGGAAATCGGAATTCCGATGCCCCAAATTTTTTTCGGAAATCGGAAAATCGGAATTCCGGTCCAAAAATCATCGGAAATCGGAAAATCGGAAATCGGAAATTTTTTTTCTACAAAATTCTAATTTTTTTTTATAAATTTTTTTTTGACCAAAAACTTCTCATTTTTCGAAAATTTTTATTTATTTTTAAGAAAATTAATTCCGATTTTTTTCCGATTTTTCCCCAAAAATATCGGAAATCGGAATTCCGATGCCCCAAATTTTTTTCGGAAATCGGAATTCCGGCCCCAAAAACATCGGAAATCGGAAATCGGAAAATCGGAAATCGGAAATCGTCGCCATCCCTGGTACTGACATAAATCGCGAAATATATAATAGTGTTTTTATAATTTTTTAAAACAATTCATTAAAACATCGTTTGGCGTTCTGTACATCATTAAAAAATAACGACTTTTTAGTCGTTAATTTTATAGCGACTTTTTTCATTAAAAAGACGTTTTGTTTTTCCCTAGTAATATCCACCCCGAAAATTTTTAAAATATTTATTTGAAAAAATCAATTTTTTTGTAATTTGCTAACAAAGGAAGGTTCTCAGGTGTTCGCTTCATTCCGAAATTCCATCGCCACAGAGAACCTTCCTTTGTAAGAAATGAATTTTATTTAAAAATTTTTTCTATTTTTATTTTTTTAGTATTGTCAAGAAATTTGACTGCTTCCAATTTCCTCGTGCAATTGTTTTTCGAATTGGGTCCTAAAAAATTAAAAAAAATTTTCGAGGCTGTTATCACCGGCATTGAATTTTTTGAACCAAGCGGATGTCGTAACATTCGAGACAGATCCCTCACTTTTCACATTGCAAATTTCCAGGGCAGCAGCTCTCGCGTTAAGCCTTTTCCCATAAAAATCTCAGAAGCACTCGAATTTCAAAATTTCCATTTTTTCATAAGCTCATAAAAAATTGCCAGCTAATAATAATTTTATATTAAGATGAAAAATGATATATAAAAGTCATGAGTTATTCATATTTATTGAATGGTTTCAAAGAAATTGAATATTATAAGTAAGTTGCCGATCGATTAGGTTTATTACGTATTGTCTAGCGCGGAACGGGCCGTTTTGGCGTGAGCCGTTTTGGCGCGGTTTGATATATCCTTTCTCAGAAGCAACTAAACCAAACATTATTGGTATAATTCGACAGCTCTTGGTAAGCTCTTGCAAAAGTTCAAAAAATTTGGTCAAGGTATTAAAAAGTTATGTTCAAAAAAGTTCGGAAAAACCGACTTCATCTAAATTTTCGAACTTTTTTGAACATAACTTTTTATTAACTGTATCAATTTTTTTTTTAATTTTGCATGCTTATATAACCTGACTAGCGTTATCGAATAATACTAAGAATGCCTAGTTTGGTTGACTCTGAGAAAAGTTATATCAAACCGCGCAAAACGGCCCACGCCAAACTGAGCCCGACCGTGTCTAGCGATAATAGAAAAAATTAAATTTTTCTTGGGTTTTAGCTTTGAATTTAAAAACTTCGGCCATGGTTCGGTTCCCCACCGTTTCGGCCTCAAACAAAACTTGTTTTTTAAAACCGAACGCCCTGGATTTAAAAATCGAACCCACTACTTTTTGAAAAGACCCCTATTTCTTGAAAACTAGACACAGTTTTTTGAAAATTAAATTGGATACATTTTATAAACTCGGCTTAGGTTTTCAAGAAAAAATTTTAGGTAGGTTTTTAAAAATCAGGGGGTTCGGTTTTTATTATTTTCGTTTGTCCTTGCGTCACACTCACACTCTGTTGGTTACGGGAATTTACTTATGAAAAAAAAATTTGGTTTCGAAAATTTGCTCGTTACGTGCGAAATAGGGGTCAGCCTCGACCCGATTCGGGCAATTACGAAAGTCGTCAATTGCACTTCAAATAGGATGGACGACACCCAACCCGTTTTTACCCAACCATTGTTGTTGGAAATTCCGAACCCCGAATCCAAATTCGAACAAAAAGTCCAAAATTTCTAAATTCGCTTTTATCCATCAAAATCACTCCAACACAGGACAGATTCAACTTTTCGTTTATGCAAAAAAAAACTCTTTTTTGAAAAATACCGCGCCGGATTCATGCGCCTGGTTCATGGCGCCGGACTCATGGCGCCGGATTCATAGGCGAAAAAGCAAAGTGGGATAATAAAAACGAGTTGGGGTAATACCAATAGGATGAGAGTCTCTTTAAATGTATTTTAAGACTTTTTTGTTTTAGAAATTTTTCTATTATCTTTTTTTTTTTTTGACTTTTTATCAAAATTTCCTCACCGACAAAGGTGTTTGTACCCGACATCTTTTAAATTTCCCCAGCCATCCCCTGCAAATTTATTCGGGGAATTTCCTTACCGATCCCCGACATTCCTGTCCCCGAAGGGTCGGGGCTGAACCCTAGTACGAAACAGAAAAATCTTTTAATTTTCGGGTTTCTTTCAGACTAGGTTCGTGTCGTTTTCGTACCATTCTTTTTTTTTTTTTTTTGTGATTTTCGCCCAACCCTTTTTTGTATGTTTTCACTGTCGTCCATTTTTCTCGCATTATTAGCAGCGGCTGTCAGCAATTACCCCCCAGGCATTGGCCCTGACAGGGACGACAGTTACGCCATGGACATATTTTGCCGATCAATCGTTAATTGGAAAGGGAGAGAGCTGCTGGAGGGAATAAATAAAGGGGCTAATGAATTTGGCTGACAGATGAGGCGGAAAGACAGACAGACAGACAGAGGGGATGGAATGGCATGGGACAAACAATGGGAGGAGGGGGAACAGTTGCGGAGAAGGACTGCTTGGCTTTGAGCGTGTAGATGAGATCGAAAATATACTCATAACTAGAGACCGGAATTTTGAAAAAACCGGCAACGGGAACGGAGACCGATGATGAACTGGAACGGGGAAACCGGAGCAAAACCGCCCATTTTCCGGGGTTTTAAGCAAGATTTATAATGAGAAATTCGTTAATTTTTGTAAATAGAAAAAATGCCGGTAAAAGTTTATGCAGCTAAGAAATTCGCTTCAACTAAGAAATAAAAAAATAATTGAAAATTAATTTACAAAAACAAAAAATATCAATAACTTGGCATATAAAGATTATGAAAATGGAATTATTAATTTGCCGGAAAGTTTTTCCATGCCCTCAGGGATTGTCAAATTTTACCCTGTTTACAGATCTTCTTGACGCTTCTCTCACTATGCTCTCTCTTCCTGGCGCTTTTCACGGACGGCTTTCTCTTCCTGGCGCTTTACTCTTTCTTCCTGGCGCTTTTCACGGACGGCTTTCTCTTCCTGGCGCTTTACTCTTTCTTCCTGGCGCTTTTCACGGACGGCTTTCTCTTCCTGGCGCTTTACTCTTTCTTCCTGGCGCTTTTCACGGACGGCTATCTCTTCTTGGCGCTTTTCACGGACTGCTATCTCTTCTTGGCGCTTTTCACGGCCGGCTACCTCTTCTTGGCGCTTTTCACGGACGGCTATCTCTTCTTGGCGCTTTTCACGGACGGCTATCTCTTCTTGGCGCTTTTCACGGACGGCTATCTCTTCTTGGCGCTTTTCACGGACTGCTATCTCTTCTTGGCGCTTTTCACGGACTGCTATCTCTTCTTGGCGCTTTTCACGGACGGCTATCTCTTCCTGGCGCTTTACTCTTTCTTCCTGGCGCTTTTCACGGACGGCTATCTCTTCCTGGCGCTTTACTCGTTCTTCCTGGCGCTTTACTCTTTCTTCCTGGCGCTTTACTCTTTCTTCCTGGCGCTTTACTCTTTCTTCCTGGCGCTTTACTCGTTCTTCCTGGCGCTTTTCACGGACAGCTATCTCTTCTTGGCGCTTCTCACGATCAACTTTTTCTTCCTGACGCTTCACCCGTTCTTCTTGGCGTTTTGCTCGTACATTTATATCTAATTGTCACGATTATATTTGTTTAAATTTACTTTCTTACCAGAATCAACAACCGCAATGAACAGGATGACTAACAGAATTGCGAGTGTTGCGCACTTCATTCTTTCGGGGAATGTGAAGGTCCAACTGAGTGATCGCTTGCTGTTCTGTTCTGTTTAAATAGCAGCGCTTCATTTTTTGGGAGGTCATAAACCAAAGTTAATCGACGAGGTTACCAATCACAAGATTTGACGGTTGTCGAACATTTGCACCGTCCCGTCCCACCTTCACAGCGGCAAATGAAAATATTGTCCACTAAGGTGGAACGCAATTAATTCACTAAATGAATTTAATTTACAAAAATTTGTTCAATGGTTTTGTTATTCATCTTGTGATTTGAAAGTGGGACAAGTAATTAGGAAATATGATTAATCATACAAAAGGAAATATCATCCGTTAACAGGTATTAATTAATAATTATTACGTGTAATTTTCGTTGTTTCACTTTTGAATTACGCAATATATAATTATGCCAATAAACATATACATATTATTGCTTTCATTGATTTTCTTTAAACATTCCTTCAAATACCCAAAACAAATTTACAGATACTACAATATTTTAATCATTTTCATTCTTATTAAAAGTTAAATTAATTTATTATGTTGCAAAAATATTTTTTGTTCGTCGTTTTGGTGATTCATATAAATAAAGGCACGTTCAAAAGATAAACAACTAAATAAATAATTCTTCAGTATATATTTGCAATTTAATGCGTAAAAACCCTTTTTGCCTATTTTAGGTTGGGCTCAAAATTTTGAGTGGGCCCTCGCCTTAAATGATTTGTTAACGCGTCATTTTTCGTTGCAAAATTCAAATGCCTTGGCAGAATGTTTTATGGCGTCAATTCAAGACGAAATAGAGAGAGCACATTTCAACCGACTCATTGTGGAGAATGGAGAATTTGGGCAAGAATTAAAAGAAGCCACCGAATTAAAGGCTATTTCCAAGGGAAAAAAAATGGAGCCAAAAGAAATATCCGAAATAGTTGAGAAATATTTCAAAGTGATGAATGGCAACGAAAAAACTGAGGACAACAAAGAGGAAAAGGGGGAAACAAAAGTCAGAAAAGGGTGGCCAAACCAAAATTAAATTTGAAATTCATAAAAAGGCAAAATAAGCCGGAAAATTATGGACTACGGGGGCCGTAGTAAAATAAGATGATTATTTGACAAGGTTATTTAACCATCAACCATGAGAAAAACGGTAGCAAAAGAAGATGGTAAATTTTGGCTGGAGCAACCACCGTCATTTAACCACCAACCACCTTCTTTTAGTACTACCAGCAGCTGTTGCTGCAAATTCAACCACCAAATATTTATTTTTATATTTTTTCTGTCTCATTTAATCCGATTTTGACAATCCGTTATTTGTATCGGTTGCGAATTTGGCACTTAGCGACTTCGCCTCAAAAATGTTCCATTCCTTGTCTAGGTAAGACTTCTCCTTCTGATGCTATTTGGCATTAAGCCACAAAATGAGCACACGGAGGGAAAAAAAATATGGCATGAAAAAATTTGGGGAGAAGAATGGAAAAAATATTTGAAGCGATTAACGGACGAAAAAAGGAAATGGTCACTCAATCGGTTAGGAAAGGACGACTTGGGAAAGGTGAGTGCGGGGAAAAGTGCAAAATTGAGTAAAAAGGGATTATTTAAATATCAAAAAAAAAAAAAATCATAATAAATTTAGACAAAGAAAGAACTCAATGAGTTTGGCAACAAAATCATTCCAGTGAATTGGAAAAAATTGGGGAAGACGCGAGTTTTCTTTTTTGGCATTGCCAAAACGGACCAGCAACGATTTTACGAATTGCTCACCAAATGCATTTGTTTGCTGACGGGGAATGATTTTTAGCATCAAACAAATGACAAAATAATTGACAGAATTTAGGCACTTTCACTTTCAGACTTTGCTTCAATCTTCAGACTTTGCTTCCATTTTCAGACTTTGCTTCAATCTTCAGACTTTGCTTCAATCTTCAGACTTTGCTTCCATTTTCAGACTTTGCTTCAATCTTCAGACTTTGCTTCAATCTTCTTTTGACCAAATAAATGAAAAAAATCCAATTTTTACTGTCACTACTTCGATCATAACTTTTTTGAAACTAACTGTTTTTTTTTTTTTGATTTTACATTTAATAAATATTGAAAGCAAATGAAGATTCGAAAATTTTTTACTTAAGCTGCTTCTTAAAAAAGGTATAACAACACATTGCGCCGGGTTAACCCGAGCCCACTTTTTATGCTATTTTTTTTACACAAAGTTCATATTTTTCTTTTCGGAACAAATGGCAGCGAAATCGTATAAAAAACAATGACCAATTATCAGTTTTCGTTAAAAATTAATTTGATTTGGGATTTGACAATTTTTGGTACATCAAAATTCAGCGTTTTGTTTCGTGAGAATAAATGTTAAATAATTGGGAAGCGGACAATTTGGCGGATCCCTCTCTTATTAACATAATGAAATGTTTATTCCAACTCTCCATTATTGTTCAAATGAATATTTATTTAATAAAATTGTAAAAATAGAGAGACTAATAATTGTCACATAAAAATTACCAATATTTGCCTTATTTTATGCGAATTCTCAATGATTCCGTAGAAATTATTCATTTTTTTTTGTTATTATTTCTATTTTTCCTCTTCTTCTTCCTCGTTAATTCGAAAGATATTATCAATAAAAAAAATAAAGTGATATCCATGTTCGCGGCGCATATTGATTAATGGCAATGATTAATTATAATTAATTAAGGTGGAAAAGGAATTAGATTAATTGGGTAAAATGAAAGAAAAAACCAAACAAAAATCAAAATAAAATAATTATGCCGACAGATCAGCAGAAGGTAGAACTCTTATCCCTTATCCCACATTTAATTCTTGAGCAGCCATATTTTTTAAACTTAGTGTTCAAATAAGATGAAGTTTCTTTAAATGAGTTTTTAAGACTCATTTGTAAGGAGCGGATTTATATGGACAAAAAAGTCCCAAATATGGCCATAAAATATGGTCTTAAAATCGCAAAATATGGATAAAATATGGACAATAGAGCTAAAATATGGAAATTGCAAAATTATGGGCATTAATTTTTCTAAATTGAGGGTAAAATTTTTAAAAATTTCTTCAGATTTATTCAAACGTTAAAAAACATGTTAAATTGGCGGTTGTATGACATTTTCGGTCTGCTGAAAATCGCACATTTGCGGCCCGACAAATGCTGTCCGACATTTGCGCCTCGAATATTTGCTGCCAACGGAACACCAATTTTTCCTTTTCAATTTAATTACAGTTGATTAATTCATATTACAACAGATGAAGACGGGTATGTTGCTCAGAACATCAAGTATGGAAGTTGTGAGAAGCAGAGCGACCACAATAACTTACTCCCATAAAAATAGTTTTATTTGTTAGTTGAGGAATTGGTTAGCTCCGCAAATGATTGCTCGTTGGGCCTTGAGAAAGCCAATGGTGAATAAAAATTTTTTGCTTCGTTAATTGGACTATAAAATGACTAAAATTATGTTCTTTAATGATAAGCTAAATGAATTTTCTCCAAGCCACAGAAATTAAAAAAGACTGAAAAATAGTTAAAAATCAGTAAAATTTATAGCCGAATTTATTTGTACAAAAATAAATTGTTGAGAAAAATTGAATTAATCAACTGTAATTAAATTGAAAAAGAAAAATTGGCGTTCCGTTGGCGGCTAATATTCGAGGCGCAAATGTCGGACAGCATTTGTCGGGCCGCAAATGTCTGAACACGTTTTAAGCAAAGGCAAAAAAATCCTTTTTTTTTCTTTTAATTTTTCTAAGAATTTAAAAATTTTCAAGTAAATTTTTGAAGAATTAAAATTTGCCAAGAAATTCAAAAATTTTTATTTTAAGGGTACTTTTTTAAATTTTTTTTGAAAGTTGAAATCCGCTCTTTACTTATTCTTAAAGTTTTTCCTTTATCTACTTTTCGACTTTTTATCAACATTTCCTCCCCGACGAAGGTGTTTGTCCCCGACATCGTCTAAATTTCTCAAGCCATCCTCGACATTCCTGTCCACGAAGTGTCGGGGATAAACCTTAGCTATAACCAAAACTTAAAAAATTGTGCCTTTTTTGCGTTTTTCATGTTGTAATTTTTTAATGAGTTGGTCAATGACTTAGCAATAGATTATTTAAAGCTACTAATTGTAAGCACATAGAACTTTAGATGATATCGAATTTATGGAGTTTGGTTCACTTCGAAAAAAGTTGTTACGACATCCTAAAAGAGTCTGGCGCCCAAACACGGGCGCTCAAACGCCGGAGCCAAAAAAACTTTTGATAATTTGGCTCAAATTGTGGCTTTATGCCTCCTAAATAATGGCACGCATTTAAGTGCTTTTTGCGCGCCTTTTGTTGATTTTTTAAATTTTGGTGTGCGACCCCAAAACAGGAAAGTACCCAAGCTTTATACCTGATTTTAGCTAAAATTCATTGGTTTTTTAATAAAAACATGAAAATTAACAATGATTACAGACTCAACCAAGTAAAAATAGCAGACAATTGAGTCCACACCAACAGAACACAAATGTCTGGGAAAATAAACTGTGTTGTGTGGTTCGTGTACCCTTAGAATAACTAAAAATATATTTTCAAGTTTTAAATGACTTGTGACTAGACATTTGTGTCGTGTCAGTCCAGTTCGTCACTGAAAAATTATTTTTAAAAATGAATTAACTTAGGCTAAAACACAGCCCCAATAGAAAAAATTAAGTAATTATGGTCAAAACTCTTTGATATTGCATTTATTAAATAAATTTAGCAAGAAAGAGTGCCTTTTTAGCAGTGAAAAAATAATTTTTTCGCCTAGTACCATAAGAGAAAATTCAACTTATGTAAAACAGGGGCCTGAAAATGAATGAAAATTTTAGGATTTATTTCTGGAGGCGCAGGTGAGCGGCGCCACACCTGCTGATGGCCGCCGTACGAGTGTGCGGTGTTTCGGCCAAAATGCTGCCCTCAGACCCTAGTTTTTGTCGTAACTTTTTTTCATAGAAGGCCACTTTTTCTTACCTTTTTCATAAAATGCAATACCAAGATTTTTCAGTTATTTCATGAAATTATGTAAATTTCTTGTGACAAACACTAAAAATTATTTTAAAATATTTTCTGTCTTATTAATTCCCCATTTTCATAGTTCATAATTTGGGTTATCCGATTACACTGTTTTTGCTAAATTATAATTGAATTTTTAAATGTTAATCAATTTATTTTTAGGGTTTAAATATGAAAAATTTGCAACCATAAAATTTTGAACTTTTAGCTGTCATAATGAGATAATGACAATGATTCTTCTATTTGCCGTAACTTCTTCCACCGTAGCCGCTACTACCGTAGGATCCCCCGCCGTAGCTTCCGCTAGCGTGACCGCCAGCAGATCCATAGCCGCCGCTCCCGTAACTCCTACCGCCGTAGCTGCTACTACCGTAGGATCTCCCGCCGTAGCTTCCGCTAGCGTGACCGCCAGCAGATCCATAGCCGCCGGTCCCGTAACTTCTAACACCGTAGCCGCTACTACCGTAGGATCCACCGCCGTAGTTTCCGCTAGCGTGACCGCCAGATCCATAGCCGCCGCTCCCGTAACTTCTTCCACCGTAGCCGCTACTACCGTATGATCCACCGCCGTAGCTTCGTCCACCATAAGTTCCGCTAGCTTGGCCGCCAGATCCATAGCCGCCGCTCCCGTAACTTCTCCCACCGTAGCCACCACTACCGGAGGCTCTACTATAGCTCATCCCACCGTAACTCCCGCTTCCATAGCTTCCACCCCCGTAGCCACCACCAAAGCGTTTTGATCTCCTGAGTATGACAGATGAAACCTCTAGACAAAAGATTTTGAATGATTACCCAAATTCGCCCTCTTTTTCCTCTGCTGTGTTAAATGCCATCAAAAAAAGCAATTCAAATAAAAACAAATAATGGAATAAGAATTTTTTCATAGCTTAAAATTAGAGTAGAGCGGAACCGGAAATTCGAAGAAAAATTTGTCTTATTTTCTCAAAAAATGTGTTTTGTTCCGGCAATGGTAAGCCGAAAATTACAATTAATTAAAAGAAACAGTTTTAACCCAAATTCGTAATTCCCAGTCCGGTCCCGACTCAATTCTACTAAACTTTTGAAAATTATTATTTTTATACATTTATTAGTTTATTTGTGTTGTTTTGAAAAATATTTAAAACGGTGACGAAGTAAAAAAAAATAATGAAAAACTGAACAATTGTGATAAATAAAAAGGATGGACGACTCACAGATAAAAGGTTCAGAGGAACCAAATTTCATTGAAAAATGCGCAAATTCTATCAGACAGACTTCAAATAACAAACCAAAAGAACAAATTAAGAAAAAATAAAATAAAAACAAAAGACAAAACGAAAACGAAGGGGGGGGGGGTAAAGTTAAGAAAAACGAATTAAGAAAAGAGAGAGGGAATAGGCAAGAAGGGAATAAGAATTGTGACGTGGTCTTAAATTGTCTCGGCTCGCACTCAATCTTACCCCCCCCCGTGGCCGAATTAAAAAAAAAAAAAAGGCCCAGTGAATATTTTTAGAATAAACCATAAAGAAATCTTTTCATTAAAGTTACAGCAGATAAAAAACAAAGGTTTCAGCTCAACATATCAAAATAAAGATCCGGGCAGTTGGTCGCCGTACGTTTCGTCGCCGCCCACTTTTAAGTAATCATAACTTTTTTCTTAATCAACCAATTAATATATAACTTTTAGCATATGAAATCTCTTTCTGTTCGGTGTTTGTCTGTTAAAAATTTAAAGACAAATTGAGTAATTAGGGATGTGAAAAATATGGAAATAATCGCGAAATATGGCCATAAAACAGGGATGTCGCGAGCCGGGCATTTTACGATTACGATTAAAAGCACGATTACGATTATTGGCCAAAACACGATACGATTAAAATTACGATTAACGATTATGGCCCAAAACACGATTACTATTACGAGTAGTATTTTAAAAAATAAACCCGAAATTTTTTACATATGAATGAGAATAAGAAACCATATTTTTAATTACCCATAATCATTTAGAGCACTTTGGGAGTTTTTTTTTTAGCCGTTGGACTTGAAATGGGACAATAAATTTTTAGCAGTGAAAAAAGGAAGGGTCGACGGTGCCAATAGGCGCCGCCGGAGGTTGAGAATTTATGTCCGCTTTGTTAACAGATTTTCACTGTCTTCCAAAATATCAATTCTTAGGGGTGTATTAATCGTGGCAAAATGCGACTACGATTATACGATTACGGTTACCGCCCAAAACACGATTAATCACGCTTACGATTGTGATACGCGACATCCCTGCCATCAAAATATGGACGAAAAATTGACGAAATATGACTTAAAAATGCAAAAAAAAAAAAAACGGCACTAAAAACCAAAAATAACGAAAAAAAGTAAAATGAAAAACCATGGCAAATTGGCTATTTTAAGCAAAGACAAAATTTTTAATTTTTAAATTTAAAGAAAAATTTTCAAGTAAATTTTTTGATTATTACTTATAATTTAAGAAGTTTTGCCAAATCTTGCCAAAAAATCCAAGTTTTCATTTTTTATGGTGTACTTGGGCCTGACCATAGCGCCGTGGTGGAATTTTCAATTTGCATGAAGTTTTAAGCCAAAGAATTGTAATTTTGGAACAAATTAAATTCTTAAAAATGCCGATAGGCAGGCACGAGCTGGGAAAATGAAAAGTTGCTCATAAATTATAAATTCGAGTTTATTAAATCCCGCAAGAAAATTTTCTTTTTCGATAACTGCTAATTTGTAAGTATTAGTTTAGTTACATAAAAAGTTTATCCTCGATTTAATATACTCAAGGAATAAAAGCTAAAAAATTTAATCTCCTTTAATTATTTTCAATCCCGCAATTTTACTTATTTTTTTTTCATTTCAAACTTCAGTCTGGCAGCTAAAAACTAAAAATACGCCACTGTTATTTTTTAATATAATTTTTTGTTATCCTTTTTGCTGAAAATCAATTTTCTAATTTTATCATGTTTTACTAAGAATATCTAAATATTATTATTTTTGCTTGGGTCCTAATCTTGAAACCAACGCCTAATCTAAACATTAAAATTTCATTTTAGGCATTGATATGTATTATTCCTTTAATGCAAATGACCATGACAATTATGAACATAAAAATAAAGTCTTTTTTCTTAACCAATTTGTTTTTCTGTTAACCACCGTATCCACCGTAACTTCCTCCACTGCTTCCACCACCGTAACTTCCTCCACTGCTTCCACCACCGTAACTTCCTCCACTGCTTCCACCACCGTAACTTCCTCCGCTGTTTCCGTATCCGCTATTTCCTCCACTGCTACCGTACCCACTGCTACCGTACCCGCTGCTTCCATAGCTGCCACTGCTTCCCCCCATGCCTCCGCCCATGCCTCCCCCCATGCCACCGGGCATGCCATTCATGCCCGCGCCTCCCATGCCCATTCCGCCCATTCCTCCCATGCCGCCACCTCGCTTCGTTCTCATGCTAAATTCATTGCATTAATAACAGTTTTTGAAAATTAAATAATCTTTTCCGGCCCACCCATTTGCTCCTTTGCTGTTTTCAGTGCCCACTGATTCGGCCGGCAGCAAAAATGACAGCGGAACCAAAAGACACAAAGAAATTACACACTTTTCCAACAGAAGCATTTATATCTAAGAAAATATAAAATAAATTTATTTAATTGGATAAATTTTTTATTTTACAAATGAATGAATTCCAATTAATTGGCCCCTCTTTTTGTACGGCCATTTCTTTGATGGGCAGGAAATGAGTATTAAATTGTTTTTCATTTCCAAATATCTCTTTCATTTGTCATTGATGAATTAGGTAATTACTAATTAGGCATTTGGCGAAATTTCCTTGGGTCGACCCCTCCCAATGGTCGCGGTTTGTGTCCCTTTTGTTGAGTCAAAACATTGACAGACCTTACAATTTAATACTCGCTCAGTTATCGTTGATGAGCGAAGATTTTATCAAAATATAACACACAAATTGAATTTTATTTGTCAAAAAAGCAGTAATTTACTAATTAAAAAAAGAAAAGAAAATGGAAAGTCAAATGACTGAACGAATCAAAACTCAAATGAAATAAGTTTAATTAATAGGTGTCAATAGCGAGCAAATGAAAATTCAATTCGAATTGCATTCGTCGTCAGACCACCGGGAAAGAGGCGTGAGAGGCGATGCCGCAATTGTTGTTACGATTGCGTGCCATGCGAATGTAACCTGACAAAAAGTGGGGGAAATCCTCTGCCAAAATCATAATTCTTTGTTTCAGATCGAACCCTGCTCGCCCCAGTGGGTGCCCCAACTGTTCTTCACCACCCAATAGTCGCCCTGTGTTGGGTCGCTGCCGTAGCCCACCACGAGGACGCCTTTAAGTGGACAAATTTTTAAATTTAAAATAAATGTATTTGTTGGTTGTTTATTTTACCATGGTCCAAATTGTCAGGATTGCACTCCTTCTCAAAGTAAACACCGTTGGTGTACAATTGGAAGGAGCGATGGCCGGCATCTGAGCAAAAGGAAAGCGGAGCGATAAAAGTGGCAAAGGCAGTCCATTCAAAAAAGCATTTAATAATACCAACCAATGGCAACAGACACGGGCCCTTGAGTCGCAACGGCAATCTGAAGCAAATTTTGTAATTTTGAATTGAAGCGATGGCACTGTGTGCCGCCCCCTCCCCCCTCAATTGCCTTCAGCTGCTCCTCGTCCCCTTCGGCAATGTCCGAGTATCCTTTGTCCGTTGCTCCCACATCGTTGCGCTTGAACAAGCATTTTCTGCCAGTCTTAAGCATTAAAACTTCAAATCAATTTATTTTCTTTTGGTTTTTTCGACCTTGGCCTTGTACGGGTAGGCCGTTTCTTTGTCGATTCCGTTGTTGTCTTTGATGTATTGGAAGGCGTTGTCCATGATGCCACCGTTGCAGCCCATGTTGCCGTACTTCTTCGAACAGTCGATCAGATTCTGTTCCGACAGGGAACTGAAAAAAGGCAATTTAATTTCACACACTCTCGCCGTCTCTCTTCCATTTACAGGGGAGAGTGGGGGGACAACCCAACTCTTATCGCTTCTCATACTGTCTGCTCTCTTTCTTTCCATACACTCTCGTCTCTTATCGTTTCTCTAACTGTCTGCTCTCTTTCTTCCCACACACTCCGTCATCTTTTTTATTTACCCCCCCCCCCCCTGCTAATGGAATATACACTATGCATGTTTGAAAATTAATAAGAGCGTATTATGGCATTTCTTACACCAATTGTCCCGTCTGTCGCGCGTGTTGCGCCTCCAACGCGCCGGTGGAACTGAATGCCCAGCAGGAGCCGCACATTCCCTAGAATGTGAATTTAATGTATCAATTGGTCATATTTCGACTTATTTTCACTGATCTGCACCTGATTCTTCACTTCTGTCACCCATCCTTTGTCTCGCCAGTCCATCGATTCCGGCAAGTCGCCCACATTCATTGGCGCAAGGAAAGTGGACGCATTGCGGCGCAAATGGTCGCCCATCAAACGACGAAATCCGTTCAATTTTTGATATTCGGAGAAGGGCTGTAACGAGAGGAATGGGACATATTCCAAATATCACTGACCAAGTCGGCAATGTGAGTTTCGCCCACTCGGAAAGACACTTCGCCCTCTTTGTACGCCTGGTTGTGCTTGTCAATGAACTGCTTTGCGCTATAAGTTTCATATTTTGCCCATTTATTTGGTCTTATTTTGGCATTTTGTTTTGTTGCCTTAAGTAAGTCAGCATTCTCTCATTTTCCACGTCTTGGTCCGCGTACGATTTCTCTTAATTTGTAATCATTTATTTTTTATTTTTAAATTTTTAATTCCCACTAACCATGCTTTTGTTTGTAAGCATTCCAATCTGAAAAGCCTCGTTCGCTAAAATAGTTTAAATTTGAATTATTATCTTTTTTTGTCAATGGCCTTTGTCATGCCCTTTCTATATTCTTACATCATCTGACGAAGTGCCAACATTCGTTCTGTCGGTGTCCGAATGTCCGAGTTGCGCTGACCAACGTTCTGCAGTTCGATTGACTCGCCCGAGCCGGTCAATTCAATTACACGATCACGGGCACGCCAACTCAAAAATACCAATTAAAAGCAATTAGTAAACATTGGTTTTTTACCCATTTGCTTGAGCGATAATGATTGACAATAAGAGAATAGGAAGCATTTTATTTGGGTTCTAAAATTTGTATAAAATTATTTATTTCAACGGGATGGGTTCTCTCAGCACTATTTTTAATTATTTTGAAATGACTATTCACTCATCATCATCACAATAAGTATCATTATTATTGACTAATTTGTCACATTTCTAATTTGAAAAGGGAATGGAAAAGATGTGATTTTATTATGAAAATGGAAATGATGAGAATGGGTGAGTGTTTTTACAATGCAATGGAATATAAAGGAAGAATTTGGGAAGAGAAAGGGGGGGGGGGGAGGGCAGAGGAGGAAGGGGAGGGACGATGGAAAAGGGGGAGGGGAGGGGGGGGACTATGGATGATGGACTAATGACGGACTGATGACTGACTCTGATGGACAACAACTGACTCATCCCTTTTTGACTTTTCTTCTCCGCCGATGGCTTTAGGCTACGCTTAATGAATAAATATATCTTTTGCCCATTCATTCATCCGCCGTTTATTTCGATAACAAATGGGCGGGGGGGGGGGGTGGGCGGCTGACTGACATTGGAAGGGACGAACAAAAATTTGGCGGAGCATTCGCTTTTGGCGGGCGAAAACGCACTGATAAAAGAGGAGGACGGACATCAAGTGACTGATTAGCTTAAAAACGACTGACGAAATTGTCGATTAATATTATAATGGAAGACAAAGAGCAAACGGAGGGGGGGGGGGGGAAGGGGAAATGAGCAATAAAATTATAAATGAAAAATATGGCAAATTGTGAAGAATAAAAGAAAACATCACATCCACCACTATTTTTTATCCAAAGGTTATATATTAATATAAAAATTAACGCGGAGGCATAAAAGCAAGAATTTCCGCCAAAATTTCCTCAAATGTATCGACTCCACGTCGCTTACAATCCTCGCGCCAGAGAAACTCGCATAAATATGAGTCCAACATTTGCCGGTGCGTGCCATGTTGTTTCTGTTGCGAGCTTTCGCTGAGCGCCATGTGCGCTCGATCGTCTGCGTATGGGCATTGGCCCGCTAATTTATTCTTACGGAGAGGGCAGGCAATGTGAAGATAGGTACTGAACAGCTATTGACAGCTTTTAGACATTTAATTCCGCGTTAAATCTACAGATTTAACGCGCTCTCTTGCAATTTTTAAAAAAAAATCGGTGCGGCGTCAAAACGGAAAAGTACCTAAATCTAAATTCAAAAAACATTTTAGCCTCTTTTAAAATAATAAAAAGAGAATAAATCCGCAGATCCAATAAGCCGGTTCTATTTTTTTCCTTAAATGTTTTCTTCTCATAAAATATTGATGTTTTCGCTGATGCCTAAAGACAACAGCTGCTGTTGTTCAAAACTCTAAATGCTTTCATTTGCTCTTTGTTAACTTTCCTTTATATTTCGACCATTTTAATTGTTCAATTCAGTTTTCACTAATATACATTTTTTAATTTTACCACATAAACTTTTTCTTTTTTTTTTTCAATTTTTCGCCGAATTAAATCATTAATTACAGCGGCACTCCCTCGCAGTTCCCTCCCCATTTAATTAATTATCCGCCAAATGCCTCGTTTTTCCGCTGGCCATCCCCTGCCGCCAAAGTCGTTTGGCCCTTTTCCCGAATTTGGCCCCCATTATTCTTCGCCGTATTTCACTCGCCCCGGCACTTATTCCTTCCCCAACCATTACCACTTCCAAAATGACCGTTTCTTTGCTGCATTCTTTCGCTCTTCTTACCGTAGTTCCGACTACAGTCCTGAAATTGTCTACACTAATCCGATTGCAAGACGATTTATGTAAAGACGAAGAAAGATGCCATTTATGGTGAAAGGCATAGAAAATTGACACCATAAATATTATTATTTTTTAAATATATTAATATTATTAAAAATCTTTAGCACTTTGTTTTTTGCTTTTTGCTCATATATTTTTAAGAAAAAAAGACCATTACTGCGTTAATGTTTTTTTGATTAACGTTGATACATCAATAAAAAATATTTTGTTAAATTCAAAAATTGCTAAATAAAATGCGAAAAATGTTTAGTCATTTTTTGTTATCAAAAATGTTTTTTTAACAATCTTCAGTAAAATTGCTCACCAAAAATGCAAAAAAACAAAAATAGTTTCCTGAGAGAAGCTTTTAATTTTTATAAAAAATACTTAAAAAATTAAAGAAAAAATTCTTTGTACAAATGTACTTTTCTTGTTGACTCTTCAGCATAATTCATTAGGATTCTGTCGAGTCGAGAAAAAGTCGAAAACTAAAAAATATATATTTTATATAAATAAATAAATATATATATATAATGATCTTTTATGGATATTAATTAATCTTACAAAAAGGTAATTCTGGGTGCGTTTTCATCAAAACATATATATACCTATCATGGGTGCAGCCGATTTCCGGATCTAATATTTTTTGGACTTGAATTACCGGTTTCCGAAAAAAAAAATTGCCTCGGAATTCCGATTTTGAAATCAGAGATCGGCTTCATCCCTAATACATATATGCTATATATATTGTAAATAAATCCTTATTCTTAAAAATTATAATAAGTGAATGTTCATTTTCAAATTCTCTTCGCCTCCCGTTCTGTGGTGCGACATTTCGGCATTTGACTTTTGGGGTGCTCGACGTTATGGAGAACTGAACACTTCAGGACCCGTCATTTGGGCAGCCGAAAATTTACAACATTTAGAGACCCGAAATTTTCGTGTTATTCAACTTTTGACCCAAAGGTCAAATCCCCAAATGTCGAGTGTCCAAATTTTAAATCCCCAAATGTCGGGTCCCCAAAGGTCAAATCCCCAAATGTCGAGTGTCCAAATTTTAAATCCCCAAATGTCGCGTTGTCCTTCCGTTCATTTTTCTGCCCCCTCAATTTTCGGCTGTTCCGTTGCGTCGAATGTTTTGTGCATTGTTCTGCGCTTTTTCAATGCCTTCCAATCGTTCGCTTTGAATTGCTGCTCCAATTGCTCCAATGATTTGCCATGCGTTTCGGGCAGACATCGCCACGAGAAAAACAGCGCAAAAAGCCCGATCAGAGCAAAAATGACAAAGGTTTGTGCTTGGCCGATCAGATTGAGGAAAATCTGAAAAACAAGCAAATAAATACACATTTGAATTGTAAAAGAAAAGAGAAAAATATTACAGGGAACATTTGGTCGAGAACGCACGCGGTGCAATAAACTGACAAAATGGCGACGCCCTTTCCGAAGCCGCGCATATCCAACGGGAATATTTCATTCATCAAAAGACTAAAGAAGAGTCAAAAGCCGACTAATTAGTGAATTTTTACACATATCATTAATTACCTAATCATTTTGTTTTTAAAAAAAACCACTAATCAAAGTAAATTACCCAAATATTTAAATTTGGGTTTTTAATTTGGCTGCTTTTTGCGTATGTCTGTGGGGTCTTTCACCTTGCAACCGGGGAACAGCTTCCCTGCACAAAAATCATAAAGACGAGCAAAAGCCCCAGCGTGATCCAACCGCGAGTCAAATCCTGGGCCAGCGACGCGGACACCGCGGCGATGGCCAAATGGACGACGATGATGGCCACTTGGGCGACCATCATCATACGACGGAGGGACACTCGCGTGACCAGCCAAAGGCCAACAGACATTGCCACAACGGCGACCATCTGATCAGCGAAATTACAACAGAAGTCAATTAGGTTTTATGGATGAGACAAACGCCAATCAAAATGTTCAAAAGGAGTGCAATTCGCTGCGAAAGGCCCGCCTCGCCGAGCATAAAAGTGCCGAATTTCATGCCAATGCTAATGCCGGTCCCTTGTTGAATCATCGCAATTCCGATGCCCAGCAAAAGCACCCGGCGCACCCACGGGGTACTCAAACGGCTGCACAGAGGGGACGACGGCGAACCTTTTGCATCATTATTCGATTCGTCAGAGCGTTTTTGGCCTCCCTTTAACACCAATTCAATTTCACTGAATTGTTTAAATGCTTTGACAATTTAATTGCTGCTTTACTCTGTGTTACCGCATTTCAGAGCCAATTTCGGCATTTGTCCGCCGGATTTTCTGCAATATTTTCAGCGTTTCTTCGACTCGTCCCATTTTGGCCAGCCATCGAGGGCTTTCAGGCACAATTTTGGCATGTAAAAAGAGCAACAGAATGGCCGGTATCACAGCAACCCAATAAATCCAACGCCAAATGGCGGCACTGAAACAACAGCCGAAAGACATTTTCTGAGATAACATTTTTTTTTCTGATTATTTGCTCACTTCTCAAACCACAAATTGCCAAGCACAGCGCCCACAATGAACACAATGGCCTCTCCGCAAGTGTTCATCAGTTGACTGACCGTCAGTTTTCGCGTTCGAATTTCGGGCGTACAGAATTCGGCTAACAAAACGGGCGCAATCACATTAATGGCGCCGGAGGCAAAGCCGAGCAGAGTTCGAGACACCACCAACAGCTTCAATTAAGATGAAATATGTGTGTAGAAAATTGCAAGAAAAATAATTGCACTTTCACTCTCATTCAAATTTTAATAGTAAAATATTTTTAATTTTAATAATAATAAATCTTCACAAAATTAATTATAGGGACGGACGATTGAATTAAAGAAGAAAAGAAAAATTATTACGGTAAAATTTGGTGCCAAAGCTGTCGCTGAGATAGTGATGATGTAAAAAAGATCAGCAAGCAGCAGAGTGCGCTTTCTGCCAAATTTGTCCGCAATGATTCCGCTTAAAATACTTCCAGTGCCGGCACCAACCCAAAAAGGGCAAAATTTATTTCAATTAAATTTCGAATTTGCGCTTCCAACTTCAAAGCACGAGGTGAGCAAGCCGATGCCGGCCGATTGCAATTCCATGTCACGGGCAATGAAAAGGATGGCGCCGTTGATGCTGGAAGTTGCGTATCCGACAAATGATCCGCTGATCGCACAGCACCAACTGATCAGAAACAAATTGCGCTGCGCATTTCTGCTCGGAACGCCTAAAGTTGTTAAATAAATTTTTTATTTTTATTAAAATAGCCGTACAAATATTATCTGTTTCCATCACAAAGTCCCTTTTTGATAGAAGAATATCTGTTAAAAATTAAATACAAACGAACCACTATAAAATAATTTTTCGAATTTCTTAAATAAAAAATGAATTATTAATGAAAGGTATTCAATCACAAATTGTCCGCTCGCACTCCATTAAAAATTTTTGATAATGACAATTTTTAAAGTAACAAATAAATACTATGATATTGATTTATTTATAAGATTTATTAGCAAAAAAGAGAAATTAATGGTGAAAATTAACGAAATATTTATTTACTTTTTTGGATAACAAAAAATCAGAGAGATTTAAAAGCATTGATTTATTAGTAAAGCAATTTTAATCATTGCTTAATGGGCGGACAGGGGGGGGAGTGGTTATCATTTTAATGAAATTTAAATTTTCATTTTATTTATTTATTTTTTTTTTCTAAAATGCTTCTCCCCCACTTTGTATCCGTTTCGCTCACCCCGTTTATTAATTCACTTTCTTTTTTTGTCATTACTTTCTAACAAATTTAATTAATTATTCCCTTTAAGGTGCGAGACAATTTGGCGGGAACTAAAAATTTCGGAGTAATTTAAGTCTTTTGTATGGCGGGAGAAATGGAGAACGAAAACAATTAAATATTTAGAGTTTTCGTTTCTTAATTTTAAAAGTCACGAAGGCATCAAAATAAATTAGCCGTGTCATTTGTGAACAGATGCTTTTTTTTGAAATTTGCATTTTCGACTTTTGTTCGAATTCAGTTCCGAAATGCGGGGTTGGTCGAAATTGGAGATCAGATTCATAAACAGCGACCATTGAACCCGTAGAAATATGTAATGTTTTCACAATTTGTCATTTTCAGTGACGAAATGATAGGAACATGCCGAATGAAAATAGCAGAAAACATCGAACAGCAGCAGCACAAGCAACAGTCGACCATAATAATACCACAACATTAATGAGGGGAAAATGAAAAAAAGGGAAAAAAAAGAGAGAAGGGGGGGGGGGACAAAACGAATGCATATTTTGTGATTGTACTCAAATAGGAGAAGAACAAACGATGTCGAAAAAGAAACAACACTCATTCCGATGGAATTGTTAAAATTGTACGAAAAACATAATTTATGACCGAATTAATCTCTTTTTTTTGTTGCATTCAAAAAGAGATTTGCAGTAAATTTGCACAAAATAAATAAAAAAAGGAGTTTTTGTTCATTTACTTAAAATAAATAGCAAACAAAAAGAAATTGTTCAAATTTTCTAAGGTAAACAACTGACATTTGATTTTTAAAAATGAAATTGGACAAATATTTGTTTACGAGCAGTGCAAATGATGAGCACATGAATTGAAGAAGGCGTTCATTTTGTAATATTTCGTATTTAATACTAAAATTGTTCACGGAAACAGTGCCAAAATAAAAAGGTGAGCTAATTATATGACAAAAGTAAAGAACAAATAGGATTTTTTATGTTTATTAATTCAGGAAATCAATTTGTCCCAACTTTTATTGCAGTTGCTATAAACCCAAAAGAGTTTTTTAAATAATTGCAGAATGCCAAATAAAACGATTTTCTTCATGATTAGAATGATTAGTCAGCAATTTTCAAATATTCTAATTCCCCAACTTACTAAGACTGAAAACTTCTGAAAAAATTTTTATGTTTCTTAATTGCATCATTCGCTGAATAGTAATTTCAATATTTATGATTTGAAACAAAAAATTAATTTTTTTATGTATTCTTAAAATTATCTGTGGATACACCAAAATAGTCGCAAAAAGTTACTAAAACTGCCAAATGCTGCAAATAGTTTTTCGTTTATAATCGTTAGAAAGAATTCGAAGATGTAGTGCTTCTTTCATCAAAATCACTTAAGCCGGGATTTTAGGCAAATGCTTTTTATTCGGCCACAGGCACTTCATTTTCTTGCATTTCACTGATTTTGGCATTTTCGCTGAAAAATCCACAAGAACATTTTTTTCATTGCTGCAATCTCTGATTTTTTGTGCCTATTTAGGCATTTTTTCATTTTTTTTTTTTTGCCTTTTTATTGTATTAGAGGTTCTAATTGAGAAAAGGAATATTATTTGGTTATCAGACTACTCTTTTTCTGAATAATAGCCCTTTTTTCTTCGGATCCGTAAATCTACTAAAGATTAATTTTTTACTAATTTTAAATTAAAAAACAAAGAAATTTTTCAAAATTCCGGCATCGGTAGTCAGATAGAGTTTTCAGAAAATTTTGAAAATTTAGTTTAAACCTTACCTAATTTTTGCATTTTTATGGAATGCACCCAAAAACGTCGCCGACGAGTTTGTTAGTCGTAATTTCTTTCTTTATCCACAAATTCTATAAACTTGATGTTATTTTAGAAACTATCATTAAGTAGAAATTAAGCGATTCAAAAATTTTCAAAAGAGTTGGAATTTTGTTATGCAAAAAATCGAGTATTTTTGAGTTTTATTTTCAAACTCTTTTGTGAATCTTTTAATGCTTTATTTCTACTTAATAATTATAAGAAAACACTAATGAAGAATTGGAAATTGATCACTTTCAAAAGGTAAGAAACAGTATTTCAACCACCACATCCATCCATCAGAGGTTGGGCAACAGCTTCGCCCTTCCTTTCTCGTGTTCAAATCTCACCTGATAGTTTTCTCTCTTTTTTTGTATGTTTTTTCAAAAATACATATGTACAAATAAATAAATAAAAATAAAATATGAATAATAAGAATTAATTTTTCAAACTTCAAATATAGATTCATATAAAATGTTTAAAATGATTATTTTTATTGAAAAAGGAAAATACAATTATTATAATTTATTAATTTTGCATAAAATCAGGAAAAAAATGCTATTTCAATTCATATGCTCTTTCTAATAGAATTTTTTATGCTTTTTTTTGTGCACAATTTGGCCCATAGAAGCGGAAAAGTATTTGTGCTTAAGCACAAAATGAAACCACTGCTCTTCACAAATACACTCTGCTGCTGTTTTCTTCTGTTTTCTTCACATTTTGGTCACATATCCGTTGACGATGCCATAAAAAGCACTTGACGATCACTTGAACACTTTTGTACTAAATGTTTTATTGCCTCTTAATTTAGTAATTACTTTAATTGCCATTCATTACCGGGCCTATAATTCTTTTCGATCACTTTGCCCCTACAGTCCTTCAAAGCGCGAAGAAGAGACATCTGTTCAAAAGTGATACAAATAATATAACGAATATATGTTATTATGATTGAAAAAGGATTTATCAAAGGATGGATACATTTGCGTAAATGATGAAATTGTTTAAATTTTAATATTATAATTAATAAAATTAAAAAATGGTTTCCAATTTTCGTTTGCCCTTCACCTGCTCTTTGGTGACCAAAAGCGGCTCAGTGAAAACTGTCCAAGTCACATTTTCTGAGCATGGCGGTGTCGTCAGAGAGCTTCATTTTTAAAGATGGTTAATCAAATTTGGTTTTAGCACTTTTACCCCTCATAACGGACAAATGAGGACACAAAATGTTCGGCGCTCGAGGCAACGTCCTGGCAACAATTTTCGGGCAATTTTGAGGACAGCGAATGTTTGCAGTCGATGGTAGTGCACTGCTCGAACTCGACGACTTTCTTCAGTGCTTCCATTTCTTCAGCGGAGAATACAAATTTTTTCTTTTCTCCATTCTCTGATTCATGGTCCAACTTCAGGAAAATTCCCAAAACGGCTAATTTGGACTGAAAATAATTAATTGGATTAAATGAATAACATTGCTTTTATTCCGACCGGGTTTTTGACTCCCTGATGGACCAAGTGAAGTTCGCCCGGGTACCGTAGCCCACCGATTGTGTGTTCAGACCCTGAAGTCATACGCAGTTTGAATTAACCAAATAATATTATATTCTAAAAAACAACCTTCATTATTGCTTTGGGCCCAGTGGAAATGGTACTGTACGAAGCGATAGTTTTGGTCCAGCATTCCTCCGTAAATTTCGGGCGGTTCAACCAGTGGGTCAGGTCGGAATTGGACTAAACAATAATGATAAATTAAACATAAAATTATAATGATAAATGGTCCGACTTCCACAGCCGGTGTTTATCAGTTGGCCTGCCAAAGGCCTTTTGTAGTTGACCAAACACAGCGGATGAGTGTTGAGCGAGTGAATGCGCATTTTGGACAGTTTAAAGTCAATGGGCGATTGACAATTGCCTGAAATGCATTTGAAACTGTGCTATTTAAGCAATTTTTTTCATTGAAAAGTGCCACCCAAATGCTCGCAGTTGGAAATGCGCAACCAATGTTGGGGTCCGCATTGGCCCTGCTCGTCGTAGTCCCACTCTTTCACTGTCACTGGTCGTGCCACCACCGTCGCCCCTTTGGTTTGGCCCTCTTTTTGCTGTTTCTTCGCTTGGCCATTCTGTTTCTGCTGTTTTTGTGCTCCGTTTGTCACTCCGCCGTTTGTTCTCCCAAATATTTCTTCTTCGGCCATCGGCGCATTTTTCTGTTTCGTTTGGGGCGCGTGTGAGGAAATTGTCGCTGCCATTTTATGTACAGTAAATATTGTTAGAAGATATGGTAATTATCTTTAAAATTAGGGGAAAATAAATCATTCAAAATTAAATACAGTCAGTTTGAAGAAGTCCATCCATAAAAAGTGCGTAATAAGCTCATTATTATATTTTGAACAAAGGAAATTAAAGAAACATTTGAATGGAAAAAGAGAAAGGAAATTAAAAAAAGTGCGGAAGTATTCAAAGATTATTTAAATTTTTTAGAATTAAATGCATTAATTGTGCATTTCTTTTCTAAATTAGCATTGAAAAAAGCAAATGATTCGCCGAAGCTTAACAGGCCAAATGGTGTCGAAGTCAGTCGGGAAGCTTCTTATCTGTTAGCTGCTTATGCCAACCCATTTCTTTAACAATGTTTACCGAAGGCAGCGGATAAATGAACCAAACAGAAAATATGCAAAAGATATTAGCCATGACAGTTTGCCAAGGACTATGAAAATTCTGAATGGGAAAAAATAGAAAGTTTTAATTTTACCTATAAATCTTAATAGTCGGTAAAATAATTGTGTTTTTTTCCCATTTATTTATGGAAAACTTTTGTACATTCTTTCGTTTCAACGAATAGAATGAGTGAATGCTTTTATTTCTATTTGCACAGTTCTTATCTTAAAATAGTTTATTAATGAATTTCTTTTTGAGAATCCATGTATTTTGAACAAATGTTGTGTTGTGATTTTGGCTTTATGTCATTTGGTCCCATTTTCGAATTGAAAATGACACGGAAAACTCACGCAAATGGGAAGGGACCTTTTGGGAATTACAAATTTATAAGGCCATAAATGGTGCGTCAATTGGCCGAACTTCACACAATAAAATGAAAGAAACTGATCTTTGGTTGTCGTTTTGGTAAGGGCGAATCGGTGTGATCGAAACTGTTGCAGGGCGGGAAATGCGATTTTTGGTTAAAAATGCATAATAAAAAGGGTCTTTCGATACGTGGAAAATGCACCACCCATCAAAAAAAAAAGGAAGGTTATAACGCAGAAAAGTTGAAAAAAAACATTAAAACCAGAAAATATTTTCATTTATTCGAGAGAATATTATAGAGGAAGTTATTTATTTTGACAATTCTCACGGAGAATGAGAATGATGGATTGCTTAGTTTTTGATTAAGCCAAGCTTTTCGTTCTCTGCCATTGGTTTGCCTCCTTTTCCATGGGCCAAATGCCAACATTTTGCCAAGGTCTTGAGAAATTCCGTGCTTTTCTGCCATTATTTGCTTTTAAAGTTTCAGGAATTTTGATGGATTTCATTTTCAAATTGGCAGATGGTGGATTAGGTTGTTTGCCCAATAATATGCCACTCCATTTGCCTTAATAAACCCATTACATTTTTCCCTCTAATCGGATGATGGAATTTTGGGACGTAGTGGGACCAAAACACCGCCCTTCTTTCATTCATTCACTTTTCAGCACACAACTACAACTGCTGGCCTGCTGATGTCCGCCATGAAATTATATGAGGAAAATCCCCCGGGGGGTAAATCACTTGATTTGTGTTTTTATTGGAGGAAGTTCCATCCATTCAAAACGAACGAATGAATGAATGGGCGAAAGTGGGGCCAATGATCGGGAAAAGTTTATATGAGCAAAATACGAGAAAAAGGAAGGGAAAGAGGGAAGGGGAAGAGAGGGGAGGCGACAAGAGATCTTTGAACTAAATGATAATAATCTCATTAAGAATGGTGATGGGCTCGCCCGGGGGCGCGATAAGCCAATTCGTGTCATTTAATGTACTAAAAATAATGATACATTTCCCGAAAAATTGGACTGAAACATCATAAATTTATAAGAAAAAGAAAATTGAGCACCAGAATAACGAAAAACAGAAATTCAGCTGTATTATTTATCCAATGGAATAATAAATTAATGCAAATATTTCCGCTGAAAACATTTGCCACGGACGAACATTCTCAAAATCCATTAGTTCCTTCACTTTGCGAGTTCATTTGTCATGCTGATGAAATGATATATTTCTTTGTCAATATCATAAAATGACCAAGTGCTTCATGTTGCGTTCGGCACTTGTGAGTGAATTATGCGTTAATTGGCTTCATTCGACTCGCGCCCACCCCTCGGGGGGGGGGGGGGGGGGGGGGGAGAGATTGTCAGTGTAATATGATTAATATGAATGAAAAAGTCATATGTAAAGTGGCAAAGTAAAATGAAAGGTAATGTCTTGTGGAAAATTATTATAAGAAATGGGAAAATAAACGAATTATAATTGCCAAAGGGTAAATAAATAAATGAAATTATAATTGCCAAGGAAAGAATAACAAGATGAAATTATGTTGCCATTCAATTACATTTTTCATAAGCAAAACGGACTAATTCTTCTTCGGGGTTTTCTCTGCTGAAATTGGCATTCGGACAAACACTGCCAAAATTCTCTCCTGCTGCTTCTGTTTGCCGAATCTTCCAAATAACATTTCGTTGCTCAACAGCTTTTCTGCCTTTGCCTAAGGCAATGGCTTTGTCATTTTATAATTGGCAGAGAAACACAAAGTGAAAAAGAAAAGAGGGATGAGAGTTTCACAGAGTAAGAGAGTGTGTTGGACAGGGAGGAAAGAGACAGTTGGCCAAGTCAGAGAAAATTGGGAATGATTGCCTCGGGGGACATGGACGGGACAACAGCAAAATGAAAGGAGACAAAGAAAGAGGAAAGGCGCCCGGGGGCGGGGGGGGGGGAAGGGAGGCGCATTTCCTTTTTGCGACGCAAATTCATAAAATTGGCATTTGACAAAAAAAAAAATTCAAAATTAAAATGCAAAATGCAAAATGCAAAATTACCATAATTGTCATCCAAGATATAGAATAAATGACCTTTCTGTTAGAATGCAAATCAGGGCTCCCATCTGTTCTTATTTTTAAGAAATGTTCTTATTTCAGCCTCCTGTTCTTATTTTGTTCTTATTTCTTACTCTGCCGTTAAACAAATAAGAAAATTTTATTTTATTTTTAAATTTTGGTACCTTTCTGTTATGAGATTACGCCAAATTTTAAAAAATCAACAAAAGGGCGCAAAAAAATTCACAAAGCGCGCATAGCACTACCTTGGGGGCATAAATGCAACAATTGCTAATCAAGGGACGGGATTGATTGTTCGAATGGTTAATTTATGCTGTGAGAATGTGAATTTTGCGCACCCTTTTGTTAATTTTTTTAAATTTTATCGTGTAATCTCATAACAGAAAGTACCATAGTTTTTTGAAGCGAGTTTTTTAATATTTTTAAAATTTTTCCGGCGGTGTCTGTCGGCACGGCCAAACACTCAATCCATTTTTAATTTAAAAAATAGGATTCAAATTTTGTTCTCAAAATTTATCTAAAAAGCTTCAAAATTTTTCATTTTTTGTGCAAGATTCCCTAAAAATTTTCCAGCGGCGCCTTAATGCACCACTTGTTTCCCTTCCTTATTCTAAATTGAAGCTTAATGTCTCGAATTAAAGCTGAACAGCTTAGAAATATTTCCGTAGGTAAAAAAGATGCTGCAAACAGGTGATTTTAGAACCAAAATGTTGTTTAAAGCTTTGGAAGGATGTTTAATTCTTATTTTTTGACTAGTGAAGTTCTTATTTTGGAAAATTTTCGATGGAAGCCTTGATGTAAAGTAAGGTTATTTATTAAATTACAATTGACAAATATTCTATGCTCTGAATAAAAAAATAAACAATTTTTAAAGCTCCTAATTAAAGGTAAAATGAAGCGTATTTATTATTTTTTGATTAACTGTTGTGTGTCGACTTTCATTTTTTGCCATATTTTATTAAAAATATTTTGTAATTTAAATTATTATTTTAAATATTATTATTTCATTGTGGGCCGGCCCATCAAATTCTTTCTTCTTTCACCCCATCCCAATTCGTTCTTTATCCCCCCCCCCCCCCACTCATCCGCACCATTCCCCATCATCGTCAATGTTTGCGCACCAATGTAAAAACAAAAATGTCGGGGGCGAGTTTTGATTTGATGGATCGTCGTCCCCCCTTCCGTCGTCCCATCGCCGCCGTCGCCGTCGGCTGACAGAGATAAAATCTTTCGCCGATGGATCGGAGGGATTTGAAGGAGTTTTTAGGGAGTAAAAAATGGTTGATCAAAATGACTTTTTGATCATTTGCTTATTCAAAAATAAACCCAATGACACGCTTATTCATTAAGCCGCATAATTTAATATTATATAATTTTATTTGTTTTGGCCATTGATTTCATTTGTTTTTCTTTTTTATTATAATAATTCTTATTTTATTTAAGGAGTTCTGTTTTAATTAAAATTAAGTTTTACGTTTTCTTTCATTTCAACATAGATTAATTATTTTGCCACTTTTGTCTCATTAGGTAAAAAGCCAAGAGACGTTGAACATTTAATCACTTTTAAGTCGATGATAATAGGTTAATATTTATTTGCATAAACAAATAAACATTCAATTGTCTTTACTTTTTCGTGTAAATAAATGTATAAAAAAAAGAGTTACGTTTACTGAAAAATCCTTTCACCCTGCCGCTTTTCCTCCATCCGATCAGAGAAGCAGCAAGTGATCACTCCGCTCCGCTTCGATCCGGTCTTTGATCGCGCCAATCACAAAACAAACAAACGCATTAGGAGACGATGGTACAATGAATGGGCAGCACAAGCAGTGGCAGCAGTTGCTTGTTGTCCAATGACCGTTATACAATCATTTAGCCAAGCAAATATTTCGAAAATATTTCGAATGTCGCCCCTCCATTTTAATATTTGATTCTCTTTTAAATTTTGTTCTTCTCTGATTGCGTCAGAATTCAAAAGGACCAACAGCACAGTAGCACAAAAGACGTCGTGTGTATCACTTTTTCTTTTGCTGCTTTTGTGCTGATTACTGATGCCGTCCCCCCCCCCCCCCCCCCATCAAATTTTGTTCTTCTCGCGCACACCCTCCGGCGCCTTTTCCGTTGTGTTATGTTATGAAGTGAGTTGATGGATGGGTGCTGCACACCGCTCACAGAGTCCCTTCCCCCGGAGCATATCGATTCAATAAATGTGAAAAGAGATTTAATAATTTGGTCCCGAGAAAATAAATTCTCGTCGTTTTTCGATGATCCGCTGCGCATTGTCACCTCGGGGGAGGGGTGGGGGGGAGGAGGGTAATTTAAAACGGACAAAATAATGGTTGTCATTGCGCGACACATTCCCCGCTGAAAATGAATGCAATCATTTCGCCGTTCTTTTCGTTTATCTTTGTTAGAAACTGTCATTTTCCATATTCGTTCATCAAAATTGGAATTCCAAAAAAGGTGCATCACTTAACACATCTGCTGATCACTTTCCAAATTTGCGCATTTTTTAAATTTTGCAAATTTTTATTTTCCTCTCATTGTTTTTGAATTTTTATTCTATGGAATTTCTTTTTAACTTTTTACATAAAAAGGCAATTTAAATATTGGTCTTCGGTAGCCGAAAATTCTTTTTCTTCAAAATGACAACTTCGGCACAACGCCGTGAGCAATTGGAGGCGCATTTGCAAAAATTCCGTGAGATTGCCGACCAAAGGGTCAAAGAAAAGGTTTGTTTTTTCGAATTTTAATTTTATTTTACCATCTCCCCCCCCCCTCGCTAAGATTGTCCGATGGAGTTACTATTTGCCGGCGATGGTTTCCGCCACCATTTTGATTTGTCAAATTGCCAATACAATAATTTTCGCTTCATTCGCCTACAATTTCGGCAAGCTGTACCTCATGCTGGACGAATACATGCGCAACACGGACGCCATGAACATCACTTTGCCAAACTCGACAGTGCAATTCCAATACAAAGGCATCAACGTGGACAGAATTGACAAAATTGACAATGTAAAAGAAGCGAAAGACTGTTGCTTGTTGCTTTTTTGGACAATAATAAAATATGGGAAAATTCTTTTAAGCAAATTAATTGCACGACATTTTCAGTACCATGACCAGTTATGGAACCTATTCATCGCGGAAGTTATCGAATTGATCTTCCCGCTCATCAACCTGTTTATGTTTGCATGGATTGTCAAAGACAAACGGCGAAGGTTTCCGTCCCGAGTCCAAATAATTTATTTGGTAAATTATTTTTAATTTTTAAAGTAGCAGTATTTCCAGCTACTACAGTAATCCCACTTCTCAGTTATGCCCTGCGTTGGCACTAATTTTGAGTATCACCCAAGCACTGACCATTCACGTAACCGTCACCGAATCCATTTACACGGTCCGTTTTCTGCTCGTCAAACTGCTCGGCGTACTGTTGGAGGTGAACAAGGCAGGACGGTTAAACATCGAGCAGTACTTCGAGTGCGAGTTTTTCAACGACGATGACATTGTGGTAGACTTTAAATTTTTTTTGTTGTTGTTGTTTTAAAATGACACCGAACAGAAACCGCCGTGTGCGGGCCAAATCCACGATTCTGTGCTGTCCAAGTCGACGATGACCGTCGTGATCACCATTCACATAATCCCCATTGTGATCTTCATCTATTTGCTGATTCGGAATTTGAAATCGGACAAATTGGAACATTTGTTCCTCTACATCGAAAGTGTTCAGCCATCGGCGGAAAGTGGGGACCATTCACCGCTGCCGGAAGAGTACGCCGACGCCGAAAAGGGCGGACACGGAAAACTTACGTAATTGAGGGAAAGAGAGCAGCAGCAGAAGTTTTGGAAAAATTAAATTTGAAGGAACGCCTTTTATTCTTCACAAGAGCAACAAACGCTTAAGCAGACGCTGAATAACCTTTTGCTCGGATTTAACGCCAAATTTGTGCCGAAAAGGTATTTTTACTTAATTATATTAAAAGGTCAAATTAATTAATTCTTTACAAAATTAAATAATTCCGGCTAAGATTATTCCCAATTTAAATTTATTTTAGAGTCTTTTGTGATGGAATGTCCAAACAGCACCAACAGAATGCCAACATTTCAAGCCGAGCTGACGGACGAAGGGCGAGCATGCCAAATGTGCAAATGGACTTAAAACAACGGCCTGAGACTTCGTTTTAAGAAAAAAATGGCGTAAATGGAAATTATTAAATATGAATTCGAAAATAATCCCAATTTTACGGGGAAATCGGTGTTGAAACTGCTAAATTACAAACATAATTTCGTCCAAATGTTTTGTCTGTTTTGATTATATTTTAAATTTTTGGTCAAATAAAAAAATAGTTTGTCATATTTTAAATTCAATTTTAGAAATTTTTTAAATTCGAATGTTCAGTGAATTGAGGGCGAAATAAAAAAAAAAACCAACCAAAGAATAAAAATTAAAGCGGCGCGAGCGAATAAAATTCCGCGGGTTTCGTCCGTCGCGCCCCAATTCAGTCAGCCGATCCAATCGACCATGTCCCACTTATTTGGCGCAATTAAAATTACAAAATATTCAAAAGGCGGCAGCGGAAGGACGGACAGAAAGACGCAATCATTGATCCAAAAAGTAAAAATGGAATATTGGTTATTGTTCAAAATCACTGTATTAAATGTTTATTGGAATAACCTCACTTTAGCAGTGCCATTCCTCTTCGCTTTTTGATGGTTGTTGGTCAGCAACAGCACTCTGTGCCCCCGTCGGCGCCTCCCGCCGACATTTGTCCGTCTTCGCCCCCGCCGAGTTACGCCTTCTCTCCCAGCGAATTGCGTATAAATGACAACAATACCCCAAAGCAGCAGCAACAGGGAAAAACGGCACCGACGTTTAAAAGTGCCAAAAATGCAGAACAAATGAGAGACTCCGGCGGAAGGATTGAAATGTCCCAGCCGACTTCGACTACTGTGGTAGTGCCAATGACTAACGACAAAGTGACCATTCTGTGTCTTGGTCAGAACATCAAATGTGAGCGTGGTCCTCTAGGCCGACTGTCTATTAACAAAGTGGTCGGATGGGATGGGACCCCGGCGGGGGATCCCCAGGGGCTATTTTAACGTTTATAGGAGAAAGTACCAGGAATGGGGGTCCCTGTACAAAGGACCATTTCAAAAAGCCGAATTCCCAAATGGCCACCCTTTTACTACAATTGCCAATTCATTTATATAATCCGCTGATTTTTTTTTCAAAGATTGCCGCCCCGACCGTTTCGACATTTTCCCCTCCGTTTCTGGACACAATTCAAATGTCAAAATGCGCAAATTGTTGGCATTCAGCTGTTGTTCGTTTTCCATCATAATTTTTGCGTTTTTTGCTTTCGCTGTTGGATTTATTGCTTTTGTTTTGATCAATTCGCAAAGCACAGAAAATGATTCATTTGATCACTATCAGATGAGAATGTTTGGACATCACTTTGGATAAAATATTTTTCAATTGACAATTAATTAAAATTGTATAAAACGTAACAAATAATTTTATTTTTTCTTATATTCCTTAAAATCTGACAATTTATCCGTGCTTTTTTTCTTCTTAAACTCGGCTATAATAAAAATGAATGAATTCATTCATTGGAAATTTTATTATTATTCATTCATTTTTCGCTGATTCGCTTTACAACTGCTCCAAATTAAGAAAAGTCAAAAACTTGCTCACATTCAAGATCTTTCTTTGCTTATTTTTGTTTTTGTTTTATTCATTCTTTTTACCTCAAAGGGATTCATTTCCAATTAAGTTTTTCATTTTATTATTTCAACTTTCATTTGCATGGTCACCACCTTTCATTCCGACTTTTTCCCCGACCGCTCTTCTTTCGCTTCCCCATGGCCTTTTAGTGCATTGCCGGACGGTGCTTTTGAAGACTTTAATTCATTTTATTTTCTTTTTCATTATTTTTTTCATTGGTTTTGGTAAAATTTTGGTTTTGGGACTCACTTATCATTTAAAAACAAATTAAAATAAGGACCGCGCATATGTCTAGAACATAACTTTTGTTTTAATTAATTTTTAATTTTTTTTTAGTTTTTCATCTGTCCGCTTTTGTGCTTCATTTGCTTTTCTTGGCCAAACTTTCCAATTAGTTTGTCTCTCTCTTTCTCTCTCTCTTCGATTATTGGCAAACTCTCTTCCCTTTGGTCATTTTCCAAATTTGATTCTTATATTATTTCACTAATATTCCGTGCTTCAATTGTAAATTTTTATTTTTGTTGAAATGGAATTATAGGAAATTTTATGAATTAAAGAAATTTTGCCGATCGAAAATACAGCGCACTCCCTAATAGAAGCACATCCTAGAGAGTGATTGAAAAATAGAAGCGCCATGCTTCTATTAGAGAAATAAGGTATTTACAAATACCCAATTTATTAAATTAATTTTAAATGAGAATAAGGTCCGCTTCAGGGCTGGACGTAACTAATGTTCAATTACGGAAATCCGTAATCCGTAATTACGGCGATTTTTTCAGTTACGGCCATCCGTAATCCGTAATTACGGAGGTCCAAAAAGGCCGTAATTTGGCGTAATCCGTAATCCGTAATTTTCAAAAAATTTTTTCTTAAAAACAAAAATCATTCAATTTATGCACAAAAAAAAAGTCAAATTACGGATCAAAATTACGGAAAAATCCCAAAAATCCGTAACCCGTAATCCGTAACTCCAAAGGCCGTAATTTCCGTAATCCGTAATTACGTCCAGTCCTGGTCCGCTTACTGTAGACTAATTTTTTAGTTGTTCTTCGCTTTTGTTATTTGGTGCTGCATTGGCCATTTGGCAGTTTCTGGCACTTGGAAATTGGCCATTGGCGCTTCCTTTATTGTTGGCACAATTTCGGAGAATCGGTGGCCAAATGTAGGTATAAACTTCCCGTTATATTTGGCAATCTTTAGGACTAACAAAATATTTTTAAAAAATTGGCACTTTTTGATGGTAATTTTTATAAATACTTGACAAGAGGTTCTGTCGCGTTTTTCGGTAAAAAAGTCGAAAAACGCCGAATTCAAATGCATAAGTCCACAGAAGTGTCCTCAATTATAGTTTAATTCCGACCAAAAACATTTTAACAAAGATCAGAGCTGTTCGTCTTAATCAGCAACTCTGCTGATATTTCTCAATTATTAAAATGATAAGAGCTGAAAATTAAATTTAGGCTTTCTTAATTATTATTAAAAGATAAATCTTTCATTACTAAAAAAATTTGATTAAATTTTTAGATATTCTCACAAAGATATTATAAAAAGCAGGATTTGAGAGATATTTTGAAAAAGATAGGAGAACGAGAAGAAAGACAAGCAATGGGAGGTGGAGAAAGAGTAAAGTCATATTAATATTTGGGTGTGCTATAATAATTTGCTCATTCACAGATTATATTTAATATTAAAAAAATAAAACTAATTTTTATAATGTCCTAATTTATGTGTAAAAGTGCTTTTGGTTGTTATAATAAATCTAGTTAAAAATATAAGCATATTTAGCATTACAATAAATGAAAGAAGCCAAATTAATTGTGTCCGTTTCCGCATTTTGCTGCACTGTGACAATTGTTGCGTACTCTGTGCTCATTCCCCAATTGTACTTTGACATTCATCAGATTGATGAGGAGGTAAAAAATCAACTGTTGCTATTTAATCAAAAAATAAATAAATAAATTAAATTAATTGAAAATGGCATTAATTAATTAAATGTTTCAATTTGGCAATGAATGATGAAAGTGTTTACCTTTTGCCCACTTCCCTCATTAAGGTCCGCAGCGGTGTACAGCACTTCCGCATGGAGACCAACTCGGCATGGACTGTGCTAATGCAGGTGATTAGTGCTCGGCTGCTTCTCATTTGCACTAATTGCCCCACTGCAGTTCCAACCCTCTGCAGTGTCTTCTTCTCCCAAGGTGGAACACTTCTCCAGTTTAGTCAATCGTTTGCGTCGACAAAAAAGCGGCGAATACGGCACACTTCCTTCATGGTAAGGGCATCACAATTTATTTAACAAATCAAGTAACTAAGGTGTCAATGTGAGCCGATAAAGCCCCAATGCCCTCCGGGACCCCCCGGCCCACCGGGCGAGCCTGGCACGGATGGTCAACCCGGACAGCCCGGAATGTCGGGCAAGGACTACACACTGGTGTACATGCCATCTGCAGTTTGTCCTGTTATGGAATACAGCCAATGCATGCCATGTCCAGCTGGGCCTGCCGGCCCACCGGGGCCGCCCGGACCGCAGGGTCGCCCCGGCTGCGAGGGAGAGCCCGGAGAGGGAGGACGACTCGGCAGACACGGAGCACCTGGTAATAGCAAAAATTTTAGCACCCAATAAATTATTCGGTTAAGGACAGCGGGGTATGCCGGGCGAACCGGGATTTGCAGGACTGCCGGGCTTACCCGGACTTCCCGGGGCACCAGGCGAGGACGCGGAATTTGCCCCGTCATTGGTATAATAATAACCTTTAGGCACTTTAAAAATCATTTTTTAGCCTGGTCTAAAAGGCTTGCCTGGTCAGCCCGGACTTCCCGGCTTACCTGGCGAGGCCGGCCTCCAGGGCGTAAATGGGACGCCAGGCCCGGAGGGACCACCCGGCCCCGCTGGACAGCCCGGCTTGCCGGGTGCGCGTGGTTCATCAGGCCTTCGTGGCACCATTGGCCTTCCTGGAACAGACGCCGGTTGGGATTCAAATCATTTTGTATTGAATCGTTTGCGCTTTTCAGCATATTGTCCATGCCCGAACCGATCGCCTGTTTATCGAAGACAAAAATAATTAAAATGAAAAGAAATAATTACATAAATATTTATCGGAAATAAAAAAGAATCGCTATTCAATTCTTTTTTCCGTTTGATTATCAGCAGATTCATTTAAAATAATTTATTTCTTTGAGCAAATAATTTTTGAATGTTCTATACATAAAAAGGATGCAGCCGATCTTTGACTTCAAAAATCGCAAACTGAAATTTACCAATCAAGAGCTATCGGACGATACTAATATTGTTTAATTGGTTGAGTTTGTCAGAAAATCTGTAAAACTAGGGCTTTGTTTTTTTTTTTTACTATTTTGGCTTGGGGTCGAAATGACCCCGGGGCCGAAAAGAGCCCAGGCCGAATGGTGGGGCCGAAACTCTAGGCCAAAACGCCCCCGGCTCCAATGATTTTTTTGGAATTGATGATTCGACCCAAAATTATGATTTTTGCCGCCAAATTAGGGTAGCACGGTTCCGGTACCGGCGGTACTTTCGGTTTTTTCAGGTACCGGTATATCGGTTTTTGAAAAAATGAAGTACCGGGTACCGGTTTTCCAGTACCGACGGTACCGGTACTAACCGGTATCAAATAAGCGGTATTACCCCAACTCGTTTCAGGCCAACTCGTTTTTACCCCAAGTCGTTTTTTACGTGTTATAAGTATAAGGACTGTCTAACCTACCGCCGTCTGCGCTCTACGAAAATTACGGGCAAAACAGGGTTAAAAAAACGAGTTGGCCTGAAACGAGTTGGGTGTCGTCCAAATAAGCACTGGTAAGAATGTGCTCTGGAGTAAGAAATCGTTGAGAAAAATTGGAGAAAGGGAAAATTTGGAGGAAAAATTAAGTATAAATTTATTTTTTTAAAATTAATTTGCCCAATGCGAACTCGTGTGGTTGTATTAATTTTGTTTCTCCATTAAAAAAAAATTTGGGTTTTTACATTTTGAATTAATTTTTTTTTTTAAAGTACCGGTTAGTACCGGTACCGGTCGAAAAGGTTGGCACCGGTACCGGTACCGGTCATCGTGGTACCGGTCAGTACCGGTACCGGTGCTTTCCAAAAGTACCGGTACCGTGCTACCCTACGCCAAATGAGGCTTTTGAAAATTTTCATTTGAGAACCCCTGGTGTAAACGAAGTTCTGTCATATGTAGTTAGGGCTCGGAATTTAGGGATTAGGGCAAAATGCCTTTTTTTCTGCTGACTTGGGATGAGCTAATACACACGAAAAACGCATTTGTAACTTGGTTTGAAGCTTCTAAGATGACTTTTATATGCCTTTTTTTTTTTTTTTTTGCCTTTTTCGCATGGGATTATTATGCCTTTTTGCACTTTTGGTGCCTTTTTCATGCCCGAAAAATCGTGAAACAAATCCTTTTGTTTTGTTTACATTTGTTTCATCATCAAATTGCTTTATATTATCCTGCCAATAATTGATCAAAAACAGAAGCTTTCCTCATTTGTGATGTTTGCATTGAAAAAAAATATTTGATGAAAAATCATTGATTTGATAAAATCATAGATTAGACGATGTCCTATGGCAAATCCGAGTTCAGATTCGTGATCAGCATCCCCGAAAACCCCCATATACCAATTTTGGGCTCAAAATAAAAAAAGTTAAATTAGGGACCCCCATTCTGCACGATTGTCGCCAAATTTCAGAATTATTTCTTTATTTTAGGCTTTCTAATAAAAAAAATGTCAAAAGACGTATTTTATACAATTTTTTTCCGTAAACTTTATTTAATTTCTCAAAAGTTTCTCCGGCGGTGCCTAGAGAGTTTACTTTTGATTTTTTAAAAATTTATCTTAAAAAGTAAATATTCTTAAAAGTAGGCTCAAGAATCCTTCAAAATTAACCATTTTTGATCCATTTTTGTTAATAAAGGTAAAAAAAAAAATTTATAAAATTCTCCCGGCGGCACCATATTTTTCGTTACAATTTAGGGCAATTTTGGAGTCCTTTAGCTTTTTTGCTTTGAAATGAGACATATTTTAAATTTCGAAAAAGGAAGGGTCGGCGGTGCCGATAGACAACGCCGAAAAATTTTTGAAAATTTGAGTAGTTTTTGGTAACAAACTTAAGCACAAGAAATGAATATTTTGACGAATTTTTTGAGATAAACTTAGAATAACCTTACACAATGGGTGCCCGGTGGTGCCGATAGGCGCCATCGGTTGAAATTTTGAAAATTTATGGCCCATTTGTTAACAGATTTTCCCCAAAAATGGTCAATTTGGGTCCTTTTTTGAAAAATTCCACAAAGGATTTCAATGTCCGGCGGTGCCGCAGGGAAAATTTTTAATAATATTAAAGAAATCGCTTCAAAAAATTGGAAAACCGTAATATTTTCTTATTTTAACCTCAAATTAAGAAATAAGAACAAAATAATAACAAAGGGCTGGAAAAAAATTTAACAAGAATTTTTCAAAAATTCATATTGTCTGGCTACCAAATTGTCCTCCAAAAGATCAATTAAAGGTAAAATTGACCCCAACTAGAATGATCTCGCCAAATTTTTAACCTCAGAAAACGTCGTTTAATTAAAAAAAGGCCCTATTGATGGTCAGCGGGACCACAAACTTGGCATTTTGGATGAGTTTGGATTAAAACTCCTTGCCATTTGACGGACTTTTTTTTAATTTTACCGGCATTTAAAATAGAAAGAATTTTATATTATAAAATACATTTTGCATCGGTCACTGTGTTCGTCCTAAGTCAGTTCTGTCTCTCTCGATAATCAGTGATCGCTATCTTCGTCATCCTTCTTAAAATCCTCACAAAACTTAACAAAACGCTTGTCCAACTGCAAAATATACATAAGAAACAAAACGGCAGAAAAGGCGATGGCTCGGCCGGCAACCTGTAAAAAGATAATCAAAATTTGTTTTCCTATTTCTTTTGTTTTAGGCAAAGCAATTATCCCCAAAAACGGAAGCTAATAAACACGAGCAGGAAGTTAAATTAAACGATTGGGACAATATCGTACAAATAAAAGCGAGAGCTCCCTTTAAGAGTTTTCGGATGGTAAATACCAAAACAGTCGAATTTGGTTAGTTTTGAAGAGTTGCTATTGTAATTTGGTCTCCCACCGACACAATGTTTCCAATTTGTTATTACAAACCAACCACAAAACGACGATGCACTGTTGGGGAGACCAAATTGTGTGGAAAAGTCGAGTGATTGGCGGATTGGCTGAGCATCGGATGGGCAAATGGGAGCAGAAAAGCGGCACTTTTGGGAAGAGAACCTTTAGCGTAAAAAACAAAATGAAAGGAACGCGGCAAAAAAAGAAACAAAAACCAAATCTAAAATAGAGCTTTAATCCCCTCAAACGGCCTATTTTAAATTTTATGTTACTTTTCATAACAACTTGCATTAAAATTTACAAAAGTTCCTGCTGCGATGTCTATCGGAAACGACGAACAATTCCCTTAGATTCCTTAAAATATAGCAAATACCCCCAAATTGACAATATCTGTAAATTTTCCGAAAAACTAAAATTTTGAACCTAAATATTTTTTTCGGAAATTATTGGATTTTTTTGAAAGCTAAAAAGGTTTTGTACGTTTTTGAATGCATGATGCTAAGTCAAAAGGTTGCTGAGCATTTAAAAAGAAAGCTCGGCGATGCCTATAGGAGAAATTTGAGTGCAATTTTTAGAAATGAATAATGAACCTGTTAGCCCTCGTCTCTTGGCAAAAAGCTTCAAAAAGAAGCGAGACCACGTTGGTTTAGTAGTGTAAAGGATGCCCACAACGGTGGCAGTGCCAAAAGTAGCCATTGCGAGGATATCTCTGTTAATACGCTCCTTGTGCCACACTTCATTGGGAAACTGAGAAAAAAAGAAAAAATAATGATTCATACAATCTTTTTTGCCAAATTAACACTTTGGAAAACTATGGATTAATGATTGACCTGATTTTCACTTTAAAAAGTCACGCAAAAACTCCCAAAATCCCTTTTAGCCTGATAAAAAAGATTAACAAAAATATAATAACCGGTTCCCGCGGCAAAATATGCTTTTGTTTGATGATCGGCTCATTGTCCATTAATGCTGCTGCGTTGTTGTCCATTTGTTCAGGTTCAGTAAATTATTTTCTGATAAATAAATCGAGGGTAAAGAAAGAATTTTGAAAAAAAGTAATAAAAATGCGCGGATTTGGACCGCGGCGGGGCCAATTCTGTAACGCAAATAGCCTCCTTTTCTGATTATTTCAAATAGATTATTCGTACTTATTGAACTAAAACAAGGTAGGGATAGTGCGTACTCATTCAAAAGGACAAAAAGGCGATTTGATAATACTCAAACGGAAAAATTTGTCAATTCAAAGAGCCAATTTTATTTTTCACCAGAAAAATGGTCTTCCATTTTTTGGCTAAATTTTTTAAATACTCCTCCATTTTTTTACAAGAAATAAAATGGAACTACTTTTTTGTGGGCGGAGGGCGGGAAAGTCTAGTGGTGCGAAAAGGCGCAGCCGAGCCGGAGAAAAATTTGAAAATCTGGGTGTAACAAAATTTATGGTCAAAAATTTTGAGACATTCACATAAAAATTATTAGACCGAATGCAAAACTTTAAATTATTTTGAAGGCAAAATGCCAAATCCAAAAGTATAACTTTAAACTAAGTAAAAAAACCGAATTCCGTCTTAAAATAAAGCCAGTGTTTCGATATCTGAAGATTTAGCTTCATGCGTTTCTTTCAAAAGATTAAATTAGGGTTAAGCCCCGACCCAACGTCCACGGTTCCCCGACCCGACCCGACGCCATTTTTGGGCCTTTTCCCCGACATCCCATCCCCGGCGTTCCCCGTTTCCCGATTATGAAAAGAAGATGATTCCAACGTGTCAAAATTTAAAAAAACAGGCATTAGACTGAAAATTTGGCAATTTTGGGGAAAATCTGTTGACAAATTCCATCAACATTTTCCTGCGAAACATAATGGCACCGCCGAGTTTTTCTTTTATAGCAATTTAAAGTGCATGGTAAAAATAGCGCAATTTTTTTTGAAAAAGAATATTTGGACATTAAAGTCTTATTTTTGACCTGTGATATTCTTATTTCCAAAGCATTTATAGGACCTTTTTTTAATGTGTGGCCAAAGGTAAAATTTTTTTGAATTTTTAGTATATCAGTGAAAAAAATTGCGCAAAACCTTAAAGGAATAACGTATTTCCATAGAAAAAATTCCGTTTTTTTTTAAATTTTGTACCATATTCTGGCATTTTTGCCATTTTTTGCCACTATTCAGTAAATTATTTTGGGATTCTTCGCCACTAAAAATTCCTACTATAAAAACAATAAAATGAACTGAACTTTAATTATTTATTAATGAAATTGCTTTTTTAAAAAAGTTATTTTTTTTTCTCTCCTTGTAAAATAAGGTCAAATTATTTTTATTGAAATGAAAAATAATTTATTTATTTTTGCTTTGAGTTACAAGAAAAGGATCAGTCTTTCGCTTTTCACTGCTTAGATTAAATGCCAGCGGCGGATGGCAATTACCATCCGAGTTCAATGGCGGATTAACGTTCAGAAACGGGAAAAATCTTCGATTGCTTCAAATGGGTATGCGATCATTTGCAGAAAATCTTTCAAATTTATTTATTCGTGCATTTTATTTTTGAATGGACAATTAAATCGGACCAAAAATTAAATAAAATTAAAAACAATGGCAATTGGTGGTAATGGAAGGACGGCAAAGGTCAGTTGTTTATATACCATTGGGTTTGGTGTTTATTAATCTTAGGGAGGGGATGGATTTTTAGACTTTAAAATAATTCAGAATTCCCTCCCGTCATTTTTCTCAATAAATGCAATTGCGCTAATCTCTTTAACGACTTTGTCTTGCGCCATGCTTAATGCCTGCCTAACGACAAGCACAATTGGTCCACCGGTGCCATCAGGCAAAAAATGATTTCGTTTTTGTGTTAATTTATCCATCTAATACGGTGGGTATAAAACAGAACAGGAATTGGATCTCTGTTTATTTTTTTTTATTTTTTAAAGAATCCAACAGGGCTTTTTTTGAATGGGCATTTGAATTGTTGATTTTTTTTTCCAAATTTTCGGTTCAAAATTAATTTCCAGGCGAAAAGCCTTTCGCAGACTCTTTTATAAGTACTATGAAAAAATTACATAAAACTATTTTAATTTGTTATTTTAATGGGTGTTTTATACCCAATGCGGGTTTTTTAGGGTTTTTAATTCTTGGAATCATCGCTTCAACAACTAAATTTTGTTTAATTATATTGTCAAGAATAAATTTTTGGATTTCTCAGGGTTTTATTTCCTTTTTTCCTTATAAAAATGATTCATGAGTAGAAAAAATCTAAAAAAAAAGTGAAAAGGGTTTCCAAATTATTTTGAGTCGCTTTTTATAAATTCCAATATAAAAAATTAAATGGTTTGCTTTTGGATTATTTTAGGCTGTTGTCCTCCACTGAACCAAACATTGACTCCATCGACGGCATTTGCCGATGGTGTGCTCACTTTCGCCTATAATAGCAATGTTTGCCGTACATTTGTGACCGCAAATTGCTCGTAATACTTCTCATTAATTAATAAATGAATGAAAATTGTTTTATTAATTCGATTTTTTCACTTTTTTTTTAGCCAACCCAACCCAACGCTCGAGCTGAACGCTGCGATTGTTGTGAACACCAATAATTTCCTTGTGGTCGGTCCACGAAATGTGACCTTTGACGGCCGTTGCAATGCAAATGGCAATTGGGTGATGGGCAATCCGCCGTTGGTGGTGAATAACATCGAATGTCTGCTCACAAATCCGACCGGCAGAAGATAATTAATTAGTTAATTTTATTTTTAATCTTATTGCAAAATATTTTTAAATTAATTTCTAATTAGAAATTGGCTAATAATGCAATTAACGCTCATCAAATAACGAAAAGAGCAGTTTTGTGTTTGTTTCCTTCTTTATTTTTTACTGTTTTTTTTCAAATGTAAAAAACAAAACAAAAAATGACTGGCAATAAGAAATAAGAAAATATTGTGTCTCTCCAGTTAAGTATTATAAATGTAATAAATAAAATTTAAAAATATTGCAAATATCTTATGCCCGTTGTGTTTGTTCAATTGGCACTTTTTGCCGTCCTTGGCAATTTGGCATTTTGTATTTCATTTTTCCATTTCTAACATCTTTATTGAAGCGTTTCTTAATATTTTAATTATTAGTATGGCAATATTCGACTTCGGTTTGTTTGCTTCTTTTTCCCCTTTACCCCCCCCCCGCCCCCTATCGGCAATTTTTTAAACCATTTCGAATTGTATTTAATTTTCCTATCGCTTTAATTTCCCTCTGTCTCTTTTACTTGCTCAAAATGTCGTCCGGCCCAATATTTTCATATGCCTTCCGCACGGCCTCCTCAAAATAATTTGGCAGTTCGGTGGCCAAAGTACGCGTCCCGTAAGCGTCGAAATGATAAATAAAATATTCGAGTAGATAAAGCGTACGCGCATCAGTGTAATGGAATGAAATTGCGTAATCACTGCAATATTCGGGTCCCTGAAATGCCGAAAAAATGATAAAAATTTAAATTTTATTGTTTATATAAATTGTATTTAACCTGTGACAACGGGTAATAGGACAAATTCTGTATCCAATAATACGTCGGGTCCCACAATGTTATCGGAAATAAGTTTTTGCCGATAAAATCGCCGAAAAATCTGTGACGCCCTTGAGAATCGCGAGAGTCGCCAAATTTAACTCCCAGCCTTTCCAAACAGACAGCGATAAACTAATTAATTGGTTATTTATCTTATCAAAGGTAATTATGCCGATCCACCTGATCTTCTTCATATTCGTCTCCGCTCCAACATTTGGTGCTGTCGTTAAGCCCACGCTCCACAAGTAATTTCAAGGCACTTCTGCTCAACACATAACCCGCACCCCCTCAAATGGCATTTAAAAAACATTAATTAATTAATTAGCAATTAGGGCATTCGCAATTATTGCTTCGTTTTACCCTGCGCGAACAAATGATTTTGATAAATTGTTGTGTGCAATTTGTGCCCAAAATAAATGAGTTCATCTGGCGAATGAGGCAGCAGCATTAGCCTCAAATTCTCCATGATCACATATGCATCGTCGTCAATACGAAAAATCCAATCAAAGTCATTCTGTACCAAATATAAAAATTTAAATTACGAAATTTAAAGTGATTAAATACCGCAAAATTATCGTAAATATATTTTAAAATCCATCGCGTCCTGCGCCAAATGTATTTCTTGCCCAATGGTATTCCAATGTCAATGGCTGGCAAAGTGGGGTCATCTTTGGACGAGAAGAACAAATAGCGGGTGCAATGCTGTGCCCATGTTGCGCGAACATGCCTTAATTGGTCTTTGAAAAATGAACTTAATTTCAATGGGTTGGCCAACCTGGCGCGACTTTCGTGGAAATTTTCGTAAGTGAATATCCAACAGAAGACGCGCACTTTCTTTGCAAGTTCATCTGCGACTGTCGCATTCTCTGCTGTTTATTTGTTTGGTCTGTTTTCCCATTAAATTCGCCTTACTTTGGTACGTGTATTTGTACGTCTTTTCAATCTTCCGAAACTGTTCCCTGAACTCCTTGAGCTCCTTTGACATTTGGGGCATGAGAATGTATTGGTCAAAATAGTTGACAATGTGTAAAAGCGAAGCAGCCAAAATTAGGCCAAACAAAATACCCGTCAAAAAGCCGGCACAATTTTGTAATTTTGCAAATGCCATAACGGTGAAGCGGTATATCAGTGAAATAGGGGTGCGGTAACAGTATGGTGGGCGTGGTGGAAACTGTTTGAGCAGAGGCACATAAACGGTTGTACCGAAAGGCATTGCAAAAATTGAAAGATATTTAAAAATAAAAATTTAAAATAAATTTGGGAAGAATCAGCGAATGTCCGTCCGTTCCTTAACTGATTTTCTCTGAAGAGAAGATTTCAAAGAGATTTCGCTTGGGAACAACAGGTTTATGAGTAAAAGCAGGATAAATAATGGGAACAAAGCGAATTCAACTCAAAAAAGCAGACGAGGAAAAATTTAAGAAATTTTGAAGAAATCCGCAACTTCCTATGGCATCGCTTTTAATTTTCTTTAAATAATAAATTATTATCAACCAAATTTAATAATTTTAAATAAGACGCTTAACAACTACATTTTTACGCAATTTTCTCTTTTAATATTTTTTAATTTTTCAGTTCATTAAAATAAAAAATAATATTTAAAAAAATTAACAAAAGGGGTTTATAATATTTATGATGAAATGCATTCCAATTCGACAATGTTTGTGGCGTTTCCCACTGCCCATTGACTCGCCGTCGTACAACTCAGCACGGCATTGATTTGACCAATGGCAAATGCACTCCCCAAATCGTCGCCATTTGGTCCATAAAACTGTGAAATAAAAAATTAATCAATTTAAGCTAATGATAAGCCAATTTAAGCTAATGATAAGCCAATTTAAGCTAATGATAAGCCAATTTAAGCTAATGATAAGCCAATTTAAGCTAATGATAAGCACCGTTAGAATGACTGCCGAATTTGGCGAACGGCCGACACAATTCAGCGAAAGTGATGCTGCTAATTGGTGAACAAATTACTAATGAACTTCCTTAAGAAAATTTACATGAACTGTTGGCAATTGGGCCAGCAACTTGAGTTATTCCCCTCGAATTGATGTCTTCTCGTCGAACCGGCAAAAGCAGCAAAGGCTAAAGGAAAAACGGATAAAGGACAATCGCTTTTGGTCCGAGTGTTTACCTTATTATTATTACATGATCCAAATCACTAAAAAGACCACAAAATAAGGGATATTCGGGAATAAGTCAGAAAGGTATGAATCTTTTTTTTGCTCAGATTCTACAGATCCACTGGTGTTCTCAATTAACACTCCAGTTTATGCACCTCATCTTTTGCTTCGTCTTCACCGCTTCGCATATGAAGAATTGCGTTATCTTATTAAACGGCTCGCCTACGCTCTCTATTTCCCATATTCGGTAAGACGATGAACAAATAATATTGCTGCGATTGATAAGTAGTGCTAGGCACCGGATTGGGATCCGGCCGGATTTTTCCGGATCCGGTTCCGGATCCGGCGTTTTCAAAACCGGATTTCCGGATTTTTTTCAGGGTTTTCCCCGACCCCGACGCTTCCAACCCGACAAACCCCGACCCCGACCCTCACCCCCGACTCGGGGTCGGGTTTAACTTACACTCCTAATAAAGGCACTTTTGGTGGAAATAATGAACAAATTTTCATATTAATTTGGGAAAAAAGAAATTTAGGAGGAAAAATTCGTTAAAATATTCCTTTTTAATGACCGATCCTCGCATAGATTTCTAAAATCTATCTCAAAAATTTGGTCAGAACTGTTACCCAAATACCCCAAAATTTTCCACGATGGCGCCTGTCGGCACCACCGGCCCAACTTTTCCGAGTTTTTTAAAAAACATGCCGAAAAAAGCTATAATTTTGTGGAGAGAGAAAAATAGAATCATTGGTCATTTTTATTGTTTTTCTGCACTTGGATACAATTTTTCAAAATGAAGTTTTTGACCCCAAATGATGATTTTGAAAAATTTCACGGAGAAAAACAAAAAAAAAAAGGTCGCCAAATTTGGTGCTTTGACAGTCAATTCCCCTAATATTTTGGGGGAGGGGATGTCCGGCGGTGCCGATAGGCGCTGCCACTGAAAATCAAGAAAAGTTAAAAAGTACATTTACTATGGCAGCAAAAACTTTTTTTTTTGAAAATCCGGCCGGATTTTTCCGGATCCGGGTCAGGAATCCGGGTTTTTTAGGCCTCACCGGATTTTTCCGGATTATCCGGAAAAATCCCACCGGAAAATTTTGGAAATTGAAAATCCGGATCCGGATCCGGAAAATCCGATTTGCCTAGCCCTATTGATAAGCTCTTCGTATTCCTATTAGTAGGTTACAATAAATATTTAAAAAAGCATTCAGATAAAAAAAAAGTCCAAGTCCTTCTCTTATTTAACTTTTTTGAATTAAACTAAGTTTTTCAAATAATATTCTATGAGGAGAACCTTAGAGCGTCGCAACAACTAAATTAAACTGTCTTGGTATGTATGACACTTGGAAATTGAATTTATCAACTGCGATTCAAATTTCAATCTTTTAATGCATATTTTGTTTTTTGGTCAAATGCCTTTCCCAAGGTTCAAAGGGAGAGTTGGGAAAGCAATTGGGTGAAAAAAAAATTCATGAGCAGCCAAACAACTCTATTTTCCTTCTCCACGAATATCGTATTCCAAGATCCGCCTTAGAACAACAAAAGGAACTGACACTTGGATTCAATGCTTGATCATTGAGATTCTTCTCTTCCGTTATCCCTTGGAAGGTCGTTTGAACTGAAAGAATTTTTTTTTTATCTATTCGGTCGCCAATTTGCGTGGCGCCAATGTGCAGGGGTCTCTGTGTTTACAGTTAGTTTTTTTTCTGGGCGGACTAATCGCAGCCGCACGAATCGTCACGGCGCCTTTCATTTGGGTTAGAGAATATTGGCAAAAAAAACAGTTGATGAATTGTTTTAACTAGTAAAGGAAAGTGGGCACCAGGGATGTTGCAAGTTTCGCTTTTCCCTTTTGAAAAAAAATTGAGAAATGAGACAAAAAAATAAAAAATAAATAGTTGGTGGTTGAATTGCAACGGGGTATTAAAAGAAGGTAGTTGATGGTTAAATGACGATGGTTGCTGGTTGCTCCAGCAGAAAATTACCATCTTCTTTTACTACCGTTTTTCTCATGGTTGATGGTCATTTGACCAGGTCAAATAACCATGGTTAAATGACCTGGTCAAATAACCTTCTTCTTTTACTACGGCCCCGGGTGGGCACCAGGGATGTTGCAAGTTTCGCTTTTCCCTTTCGCTTTTTCGCATTTTCGCTTTTTATTTTGGTTTCGCCTTTTTCGCTTTTCGCCTTTCGCTTTTTATTTTTCCTTTTTCAACATCCCTGGTGGGCACCGCTTCGCCCAATGTTCTGTTGCTTAATTTCTCAAATCTCGTTAAATTGATTTCTGACCGCTTTTGTTTCCCGGAGCTTTGAACCGGTTCGATATCCAAATCACGGAGTGAAGAAGAACAACACGGAGATTCTTTTGGAAAGATTGTTTGGTACGCACCATTACTATAAATTATCTAAAAATTCTCATACAAAAACGATTATTGATAAAACAAACGATTATGCAACAAAAAAAAATCTCATCTTTTGTTGTATAAATCTGAGAAAAACAAAACAAGGCGATCGTTTCCATTTTTTGTGGTAAAAAAAAAAGCAAAGGGTAGAAAGTCAATCTGCTCACGTAATAACAGTCAGCGAAGAACAATCCATCAGAAGGACAATTCGCCAGTGGGTAATTCGTCACGTCATTAATGAAAATCAAACAGCAGTTAATCCGTCAGCATAATGATTTTAAAAAAGAAGGATAGTGTTTTTCCTTTAGAGGTAAAGGAAAACAACCCGAAAAAGAACGTGGGAAAATTTCTTGTCTATGCATTTTTGGTTTTTTCACTAATTATTGAATACTGCCCAAAAAAAATTACAGTAGGATTATGAATTGATAGATTTTCCTCTAAAGGTTGATTGTCCGCCGATGATATCGTCGAATGTCCACTAATGTTTGTCGACGATTGTTCACTGACAATAATCCGGCCACCAATCAATTAACTTTTATTATAGTTTATAGTTTTTAATAAATTCGTTAATGGGTTGATTATTTATTTTTATTTCGTGAACTCACGAAAAATAAAACCAAAGAAATCTAATTTCATAATAATTTGCTTTTTTTAATAACAGTTCAAAAGATGTAAATAAAAAACTCTTCCAAAACATTTTCAAACTAAGCATAACTTTTTTTTTTAAATCGACTATTTTTTGTAAAAAGAAAATTCTAAAGGCCTTGAAAACAAAAACTAGGGTTAGTTTTCAAAAAAAATTTAGGTTTAAGTTTTTCCACGCTCCCTCACCTACCCAGAATCCTGCTGCTTATCTCAGAATCCACATATCCGCGGGGATTCTGAAGCCTTAACAGTGGCATAGCTAAAAACTGATTACAGATTCGTGATCAGCAACAAAAATAAGCCTAGGAAATGTTTTTGAAAAAATTGGCGGCAAAAATTTTCAGAAAAACTAGGGGATGCTTAGGGTTTTTAACTTGTTTTGAAAACCTAACCCTAGTTTTTGTCAAAACCCAAGCCTAGTTTTTTTTCAAGGCCTTTAGATTTTTTTCCAAAAATAGAGGGCTTGATTTAAAAAAAACATGCTTAGTTTGAAAATTTCAAAAAATTCTAATTTCATAAATATTTACGAAAAAAGTTAATATTTTTCAATAATAATAATTTCAAAATTTTTTTTTTATTCACTAGTTACAGTTGCAAATAAGTTACTTTTCAAAATTCTTAGGCAAAAAATTCATGCGGTTGTCAGACAAAATCAAATACATAATCGTCTTAATAAAGTCATCTATCGCATTTCTTTTTGTTATTTCCTTTAAAATTGAATTAAATATTTTTAAAAGAAAACACACAAAATATATTTATTATTGATGAATATTGACATTCAAATGAAAAAATTTAAACGCAGAAATTTTCTTTTGAGTCCGTTTCTTCAAAGAATATAAGCAAAAAAAAAGATTTAAAAATATATTGACAGCCCTTCATAATTTTCGGTAGAAAATCATAGGCCAAAATTAACTGCTTGTTTTTTGCACTTTTGCCTTTAGACAAAATTTGCATTTTTTGTTCAACCGGTCTTCTATTTAGGTGTTATTTCGCAAAAAAAAAGTACCTAAAAATTCCATCTCTGATTATTGTATTTCGCATACATCAATTAGAAAATAAAGATTTAAATAATAGTAAAATAATTAAATGTTTATAGTTAATAGAATTTACTAACTCGAAATTTTGTTATTCGACCCTTAGATTCGACACTTGGAAATTGAATTTATCAACTGCGATTCAAATTTCAATCTTTTAATGCATATTTTGTTTTTTGGTCAAATGCCTTTCCCAAGGTTCAAAGGGAGAGTTGGGAAAGCAATTGGGTGAAAAAAAAATTCATGAGCAGCCAAACAACTCTATTTTCCTTCTCCACGAATATCGTATTCCAAGATCCGCCTTAGAACAACAAAAGGAACTGACACTTGGATTCAATGCTTGATCATTGAGATTCTTCTCTTCCGTTATCCCTTGGAAGGTCGTTTGAACTGAAAGAATTTTTTTTTTATCTATTCGGTCGCCAATTTGCGTGGCGCCAATGTGCAGGGGTCTCTGTGTTTACAGTTAGTTTTTTTTCTGGGCGGACTAATCGCAGCCGCACGAATCGTCACGGCGCCTTTCATTTGGGTTAGAGAATATTGGCAAAAAAAACAGTTGATGAATTGTTTTAACTAGTAAAGGAAATTAAATTCAAATGCATGTTGGACAATATTTCATTAACGACTATGGCGTGTTGACATTATCCTGCTTTTTTCTTCGTAATAAGGCAAAGACTGTTGTAAAAATGGAGGGACTCAATGTGCCGGGAATATTCCGACATATTCTGACGAAGTTCGGGCGTAAGACCTTTAGTCGAACCTAAGCCGGTGTTTGCGCCGACGAAATTCACCTTTGGTGGAAGAAAAAATTCCGATTGATGAAAATACGATAAAGCAAACCTCGTCAAGCAAATCTTTCAGAAAATGCATTGAAGAGCCCGGCAATGCTTGCTTGTCAGTTATGTTACCGTTGCCTAAAGTGCCGGCGCCACCAAAACCGTTCCAATATGCGGTATGCAAATCCTCAATCACATAAATACCGCCATTTTCGTTGAGGAATGGAAACAACGCCTTAAAGTTGTTAATGATCGGACGGAATCGGTGTTCCCGACTCTCTTTCGAAATTTTTCGAGATTTGGAGCTTTGGTTAGGTTTTACTTAACCTTAGGTCAAATTTATGAAATTTTTCTTTTTCAAAAATGGTTAGGAAAAGAGCGCCTCCCCACGTTTCGTCGATTTTACTTTTTGTCGACTCGACCAACAAAAAAAATTTCAAGAGGCCATTCCGTTTTTTTTACCCATTCGACATCAATTTCGAACACCGAACACTCATGGCGAATAAATTATTCGAAAATATTTATTTTTAATTGAGTCGACGAAAAATATAGTTGACGAAACGTGGATTTTTGGCTCAGCCGAAAAGAGCATTTTGAAACTACGTGATTCGCAACGCCAACATCATCACTGATGAATTCGAACTCTCAACTAAACACTGGAGAGCAATGATAGAGACAGACCGGACAAATCCAAAGATACATTTTACCGAATTGTTCGGACAAACCTTAAAAGCTACGATTATTTGGTTGCCTAGGTGACCCCCGTCATCGATGATTATGTCGAATTGGCCGCCGACCGCAGTGGCGAATTCTCGCAGTTTTTCCGGGTTGGACTGGTCGAAAAAGTGGTATTTGCTTCGATTTGACCGATACTCCAAGGATTGATCGGTGACATCGACGAAGTGAAGTTCGGCATTCGGGAAATACGCCTCCCACATTAGGACAGATGCGCCTTTGGGATTTTGGGTTGGTAATGACTGACTGATCACTAGAGACCGCAAAATGAGGCAATATTTTTTTCCTGCCCACTAGTTTCAATATATTAAGCATAAATAACGCATTTTCCACTTGGTTTAAAGCTTATACGATGACTTTTATAATGCCTTTTTTTTGCCTTTTTCGGGATTTTCATGCCTTTAATGCCTTTTTTGCATTTTGCCATTTTGGTATTATTTTTTTTTTTTGCATTTTTGAGCGTTTATTTTAAGAGTTTTTTAGAAATTTCACAGGAAAAATACCATATAAATAAAAATAAACCCATAAAAATTGACCTTTCAAATTTTGTAAAAATACACAGAATGGTTTCAGAATGCCCCATCAAATTTTTAGATCGGTTGCCAGTCAAGTGAAGCATTGAATCCATAAAAAGGACAACAATTGCCGAATTTCACCTGCGTATATGCCGATCTCCATAAATTTGAGTTGCTTAAGTCGAATTTGACCAAAATAACGATAATAAATGCCCGTGTAATTGTGCGCTCGTCCGCTTTTATCCGTGCCGCTCGTCCACGCCATTTGGTCAAGCAAAGCGTATTCGTTTTGTGGCGTTATGACTACAAAACTTGGCAAGTACTGTACGGCAAATCAGATTTACGGGATCCCAATTTTTTTTTCAAATTCAAGATGATTCCCTAATGGTTCCCTGCTGAATTTGCATTTGAAAAGTGCACCTTCTTCTTTTGTGTCGTTTTTACTCTTTGCCCTTTCATCATCGCCACCATCGTTTCTTGTTGAAAACAATATTAAAAAAAGCAGTCCGACAACTATTGCGATGAACACAATGTATTTCATAAACAAACCAGAAAACATATTCCGTTGACCAATCATTTTTTGTTTTTAATTAATTAATTAATAATTAATATAGGTAATTAATTGGAGTGGATTTGCATATTTAAGATTACTTTGATAAAGTTATTATTTTCTTGAAAAAGTGTGAGCGTTTTCCTGAAAAAAGTCACTGTTTTTAATGGGCTACCGGTCCGAGTGCCGAATAGAACAAAAAAAAATTCCGAGTTCCGAATGGCAACACAAAAAAAGCCAAAATGGCTTTTGTTAAAAAAATGAAAACATAAAAGCCTAGACCTAAGCCTTGATTATAGAGTAGTGACTGTTTAAAAAAGTCATTCGGAACTCGGCCTTTTCGGCACTCGGACACTATTTACACTATTCGGCACTCTGAATTTCGGCACTCGGAATTTCGGCACTCGGAGCGGAAGCGTTTTAATGAATGTTTCCGCAACAAAATTTCATTTAAGTGCACACACTCCACACACCTCTGTTGTTGTTCAAATGTATCAAAATTGCAAATCTAACGCTGATCCAAAAAAATTTTATCATCCACCCGAAATGAAACTTCAAAGCGGGCACGCCCAAGGAATTTACTCCGATTTAAATCTTTCAGCAGAGATTCTCCTTCTAGATATTCCAAAATGCGACAAATTTCATTTGTGTGTTGCCCCTTAAATCGTAAATACTCCCGGAAGAATAATTTTGTTGCAAAACTCTCTCAAACAGAAATAATAATAATCGCAATTAATTATTTTTATTTATTATCTTTTTAGTAAAGTAATCAAAATTATTTCTGCTAAAAACCGATTTGTTTTTTTCCTAAATGTGCTCTTAAAATAAATGTCATCAGTCGAAATTATTGCGTAGAAATCATTTTAAATAAATTATAAAATATTTTGTTTAGATTTAAACCCATTTGAGTGTAAATATGCGAATTCATTCAAAATTCTCTGCTGCCGGTGGTTTTCGATTATTTTCCAAAATTGTTTTTTGACAAAATATTACCCTGGTATTTGTTTTGTTACTCATCATCATTTCACGTATGATGCTAAAAACATTATCTGCTGCTGTACCCACCAACACAGGTAAACACCAAAATTTGGAAATTTTTGATACAGTCAGGTGCAAAAGTATTGGAACAAAATTTTTTTTTTTGAAAAATCCAATTTTCGCAAAAACATCTGCAGTAATAAAGGCCCAACTTAGACCAAAATAAACCTCTTATATTGCGCTAATAAATGCCCGAAAACTATTCTGATTATACCTTTTGAAGCCGTGAAAAATGGACCAAGATCCGAACTTCCCCATTCCCGGCGGTGCAAAAGTAATGGAACAAAATGTATTCTCCTTCACTTGAGAGCTAAATTGATACATTTTATTTATCTAATATTTTTATTTCCTTATATAGTAGTTATTCATTCGGTAAATAAATCTCCAATTTTTCCTCTGGAAATATTTGTGTAGATAATCGGAATTCCTCTTCCGCATTTGGGTGCATGTTTATAAGAAGATAACTAAATTGTTTATTTGTAGCATCATTATATGCATCCATAAAATAATTAGTGGGGAATAATTGTGCGCCCAATGTTCTTATCTGTACACAAATATTACACTAACATTCCAATTATGGGAACCCCTGGTAAATAATAAATCCAGGACATTGTTTTGCATATTGAGCATTAAATCGTCAAGGATTAATAACAAGGGTTTTTCTTGCTCTTTAATCTTATTTAAGTCGGGAACCCAATTGAATGTCTCAACACCCTGTCCCATTAATCCTAAAATACTATCATTAATTTCTCCATAACAATAAAAAATTTTATTCGGTTCTGGTATAATTAATCGCCTATAATGTTTTAGAAACCGAATTAGCCATTGAGTCTTACCGCTTCCGGTAGCTCCTGATTGAATTAGTGTAAAAGGTCCACGAAACATTTTAGTTTTATTTTGATTTATAATTATTTATATTTTTTCTTTCGTAAGGAACATGCTTGGCACATTTGGGGCATATCCAATAATTTTCCCAAAACGAAGAGCCAAAATGTAGAAGACTATGACTTTTACACCTTTTACAAATCTCATAATGGCAAGGGCAGTAATGGCAGCATTTTACTTCATGAGGACAGATCATTGTGGCAAATTTGGGTACTCAGATCAAGTTAGCTTCCTTAAATGTTACGGGGTGTGAGTTTAAATATAATTCCAAAAAATTCAATGCGGCAATAATAAAATGTAAACACCCGGCTAAATCCACAGCATTATTATGGGAGTCTGGGAAAATGGTTTGTCTGGGTACTAAAAGTCTGGTAGATTGTGAAAAAACAATTAAAAATTTTATTGAAATTATCAGACAAGCGGGAAAAGCCTGGCAGCGTTAATATTTTGGACCGGTAAGGTCGTAATTACCGGAAATCGAAATAATTCGGAAATTGAGGAAATGTACCATCATATAATTCACTATCTTAAAATGTCACAAAAAAAAGATTCAAATATATTTAAACATTTTCAGCTGCCTCACTTTTCTATTATGCACAAAATTCAAAATCAATTGTTTAAAATTATAAAATGTCCGTTTACTAAGCGTCGGTCAAAATTATTCAAAAAAATCGATCAGACCAATGAATTGAGCACTCTCACGATATTCATAAAAACAATCGTGGCAAGCCGAATCTGGCTATTGAACCTTTGCAAATTAATTGAGCTATTACTATAAAATAAGATATGATTTAACTCAGTCTCCGCATTTGGGTCCCATTTCATTCCGCGTTGGTGCGGAAAACGAATGCCAGGTTCTATTTTCAACATGCCATTTTTTTCATAAGCTCGCAATAGCTCAAAAACTGATAAAAGTGCACTTTGCACATACGTAACCACCAAATCGACCTGCGAAATTCAATGGTATTATTTTATTATTCAAAAAATAAATGCAAATTTAGTACTTTTAACCTTAAGTCAATATTATTATTTTATTATCTAAAAGATGTTAACTTTAAAAAACACTACTTTAAACTGACGATAAGCCTCTAAGCAAGTAATAAGTAATTGCCATCTTTCAAAAAGAATAATACGGCTCATGCACAAAACAAGTTGTCGTGGCTTATAACTCGGCTGCTTTGGATTCAACTAAAAATATTGCTTTAAAGGTAAGCAAACAAACCCCGGCTGGGTCTGGCTCAGTTCGGTACTCGTAAGTCGACACAACACACTTTAATTTAGGGTTGTCTTTTTAGGGTTGTCTTCCCGACCTCGGGGTTGGAAAAGAAAACATTGTTTGACTAAGAAAAAAGATATATTTTTGTCATTTTCATACTTACCCTGGCCCAATCGAGCTGGAATTTTTACCGAAAATGTCTTAACCATGAAAATTAAGAAGAACACAAATAAATTGGAAAATATAGAACAAATAAAGTTTTTATGATTTTTTTTTTCACGAATTGGCTCTTCAAAAATTATAATGGCATTTTTCTGGAGGCTTTAATGTAAAGCGCTAAAAAACTGAATATTATCAAATAAACATAATTTTGATTTTGAACAAAAAAGATTTCGATCAGACCACTCCTTGATATCGAACTGATTAGAAGTTGAAAAATATAAATTAAAATTGGAATATTTGAATTTACCATTATTTTTTTTGATTCGAATTTATTTTGTAAAACCAATCCAAACTCTCGCCGTAAATAAACATTTGAAAACAAGTCACTCTTCTGCTTTATTTTATCTATCGTACAAGTGAGCAAAAAGAGTTCCAAAGCACATGCCCAATGAGGTCATCATTTCCTATTTTGAAAAAATAAATTAATAAAATCTTTATCTTTAAAAATTGAAATAATTTTTAATATTTTCAATAAGTAATATGTGTTTTATTTTATGGAATTTTCCTAGGTGTAAAGCGCTCGTTATCAGGGCTGGACGAAACTTAGCTGTTGAAGCCACGAAATTTTGGTTGCCGTTGGTTCTTATTTCCCAATATGAAAGTCTTCTAAAACTTTGACAAAAGTACACATTTTAAATAAATTCTGAAAATCCTTGAGATTTAAAAAATTAAATATTTTTGCATTTTGTTTTAATTTTGAATATAGCCATTTGAATCTTTTTTTTATGGCAGTTGTTGGGAAAATTGATTGATTTTATTAAAACTGAAGGAATATTTATTTGATATAAATTACGTTGAGATATTTTGATTATTTCCTACATAATTCCAGACTTTGTGAAAAAATTGCGATTTTTTGGCAGCGCCTATCTGCGCCGACTCAAAATTCAAAAACAACCTAACTATTTAAAAAAAATTTTGTTAAAAGGTTAGAATTAAAAAAATAATTTATCATTGTGCAAAATTTTCATCGAGCAACAGTCACGGTTTATCCCGGTACCATGTACCGGTCCCTTGCCTGCTCTTTTTAAGAAAACATCGCCAGACAAACCTTTTCTGTTTTAATTGAAATTTTGGAATTTTCATTATTTGACATGAAGCATTCCATCGGACCGGTGCTGTGACGAAGTGTCAAAAGTATCGATGTGGGCGAAGTGTCAAAAGTATAGGTATAGGGGATTTGAAGGTGGACCATTTCAGTCCGGAAGAATTATTTTAAATGAATTAAAATTTTGATTTATTTTAAGTGAATTAAAATTTTTTTGAGTAAGTAATATATTTTAATAATTAAACAAATACTATTTATTAGGAGTTATCAAGAAAATCAAAATGAAAAATCAAGCAAAAAGATTTTATTTTTTAAAGATATATTTTTAAAGTGTATAATTCCTCTTTTTGTTAGCTCAACATGTAGTTCCTTAATAGTTTTGATCTGCTTTTCGTTTTAACTTTTGATCAGTTTTTTGCTTCTTGATTTTTAGGAAAGTCTTCGAATTTCGACTTAATGTTTAACGTTAAGTCAATAAAACAAAGGATAGTAAAAAAAGTTAAAAGTAAAATTTTCATTTCTTAATGGTATTAAATGAAAAATTGACAAAAAAAAAAGAACAGTAGTAAAATACTTATGAAAGGAATTTGTTTTAATTATAATTATGGTCAGCAAGTCTGATTAATGGATTAAAACAATAATTACTCAAAAAAATTTTAATTCACTTAAAATAAATCAAAATTTTAATTCATTTAAAATATTCTTCCGGACTGAAATGGTCCACCTTCAAATCCCCTATACCTATACTTTTGACACTTCGCCCACATCCATACTTTTAACACATCGCCACATCAATACTTTTGACACTTCGGCTCACCACGCATCGGACCAACATTTTGAGTAGTTCTTTCTGCCAAATATAATACGACCACTTTTATTTTGCCAAATTTGAATTTTTCTGGCGATCTAAATAATTCAAGACGAAATTATTTTATAATAATTGGTCAAGAATGCTCTAAAATGGAGATGTGCGAGGATTCGTTTCGTTTTTCCTCTTTTTTGGGCACTCTTTTTTTCTTTTTCAACTTAAATTTTTGTCAAAACAAAATGGTACGAAAAAAATATGCATTGGGCGTTTCATAAAAAACCCCATATTTTTTTACCTAACGAATATATATTTATTATTTTGTACAAAAATATGTCAGCCGGAACTGCCCATTGTTCATATCAGTGATATAATTTTTGAATAAAAAAGTTCCTCTGCACCTTTTTTTTATTAATATATTTATGAAATTTCCATGATGGCGGATTTATGAAACGACCCAGCACGGCGCTATTCTAAAAGTTTTGAATTTGAAAATTTTTTTCCATTTTTTAAAATTATGTATTATTTATTTTTCTTTTTTTTATTTATTTTTTAGCAGATGGCCAAAATTCCAATAGATTCTATTATTATTCCCAAGAATACTTTAGTAAATGAACCACACTTATGAAATTGGTTTCCAAAAAAGACACAATATGTGTCCTGTCCTTTTTGATGCACTTTTGTAATGGCGCCGAATCGTGAGCGCCGAACTGACTGCATCCGCTTTAAGTACCAATTTTGGGGATTTTCCCCCCTAAAAATTGGCATATTTTTACCACTGACCTTTGATTGTAAAGAAAGGTGCTATAAATGAAAAAATGTTTCCCTTTTCCGCCGTCAGTATGCATTTTAACGGCCGTTTGTTTAGCCGACCAAAATGTTTTGTACTGATCCCATTGGATAAAGAAGCATAAAAGGAAGAAGTAACAGAACAATTGTCGAGGAACAATTGCACAGTAATTTTTGATGCGAAACAAAAACATTTTTTTTTAATTTGATTTTTTTAATCGCAGAATTTGCCAATAATTTGGAGGGATAAACTAAAGAAAAATAAATATTAATATACATAGTTTCGAAATGCAGATATACTACTGTGTCTTCAAAATTAGAGACACACTAATTGGCCTTATTTCCTTTTTAAAAGTTATATAAATCAGGAAAAACGTAACGAAGGCAGATTTCTGTGTCTCTCAAAAACGAAGTAACTTATTTTAAAATAAAAAGAAAATGTGTCTTAAAAAGCGCGTTCATTTATCAAAAAGACGTACTAAACGTAGGCAAAAAATACAGTAGAATGTCCTTGAAAATTCAAAAAAAAAAACTCAAAATAATTCTCTAAAAAAGGACACTATGAGGCATTAATGTATTTTATGTCTGAATTTGAAGTCTAAGAGATTAAACCGGGGAAAACATTCGCCGGCGAAATCACTCACTGGCGAAACAAACTCAGAGGATAAAAAAAACGTAATAGTTCAATTTTTTCCTCTTTAATGGGTTTTTTTTTATTTGTTTTTTGATTTTTTTTAACCTTTTTTTCTCATTATTTATTTTTATTTGTTTAGTTTTTTTTAGAAATTTCTATTATTCCTCCTAAAATGGCAGCCCGACTCAAACAGCCTCTTCGACTTAAACGACACCTCCGCTCAAAAGCCCCGTCTCAAATCATTCAGTTCGCGCTGGACACCAGGGCTGGGCCAAATCAAAAAATAGAATCCGAAATCCGATTTAAATGAAAATAAAAGCCAAAACCGAAAGGCCCAAAAACCCCGAAAGATCTCAAATCCGAAATTGGCCCAGTTTTGCTGGACACTCATCCCCAAATAGATTTATAAAAATCAATAAATTTAAACTATCAAGAAAAGTTTAAATTACACTTAAACATCCCCAAGCGTGAATCAGAAATTGAGATGGTCTTGATAAATTATTATACATACATGCTTGGTTATACATCAGGATTTTATAGAATGAGCTCGGATTTGACCCGATTAAACGGAGAGATAAAAAAAATAATTAAAAGATGAAAGGAAGAAGATTAACAAAAGGGGTTTATAATATTTATGATGAAATGCATTCCAATTCGACAATGTTTGTGGCGTTTCCCACTGCCCATTGACTCGCCATCGTACAACTCAGCACGGCATTGATTTGACCAATGGCAAATGCACTCCCCAAATCGTCGCCATTTGGTCCATAAAACTGTGAAATAAAAAATTAACCAATTTAAGCTAATGATAAGCCAATTTAAGCTAATGATAAGCCAATTTAAGCTAATGATAAGCCAATTTAAGCTAATGATAAGCCAATTTAAGCTAATGATAAGCCAATTTAAGCTAATGATAAGCACCGTTAGAATGACTGCCGAATTTGGCGAACGGCCGACACAATTCAGCGAAAGTGATGCTGCTAATTGGTGAACAAATTACTAATGAACTTCCTTAAGAAAATTTACATGAACTGTTGGCAATTGGGCCAGCAATTTGAGTTATTCCCCTCGAATTGATGTCTTCTCGTCGAACCGGCAAAAGCAGCAAAGGCTAAAGGAAAAACGGGTTAAAATAAAAAACGGATAAAGAACAGTCGCTTTTAAGTGACGAATCGTGTGCTAAAGTGTTCTTCAGAGTGTCGAATTTTGAGCGTCTAATATGTTAACCAACAATAACAAAATTTGCGACACTCGAACATTTTGAACATTATTCGACATTCAAACTGGAATTTGACTATTCGACACTCGGACCGGTAGCCGAATATTCGTTTTGGGTTACTTAATAATGAGAAAAACCGACTCAATCTTTTCTATTCGGTTGATGTTCTTATTAACCTAATTAATTCGTTTTGTGACACAGAAGGAGGTGAAAAGTTTTAGTTTAACTTTTTCCATAGCTCATCAACAGGTCTAATTAAGCTGCCAACCTGACATTGCTGGGCCATAATTGTTTTTGATGTTGTTGATGATATTATATTATTTGCTGTTGTTGTACTGCTCGCAGTCGTTGGTGTTACTGTTGGCAAAAGAGTGGACGAAAACCCCGTGGAAATGTGTGGAGAAATGCTGCTGGTGGGGGTAGAAGATGAAGAAGTTGTCATTGGCGAAAGGGATGACACACTTTGTCCGCTGGTGGTGGTTGTCCTATTGGTAATTGGGGCGGGCGAAGAAAACACTGAAAAATATTAAAATCTAAAAATAGCATACCTTTCAACAATTTCAAATATTGGCGTAATGATTTTTGACAGAAATTATCTAATTAAATTTTCTTTAATTTAAATGAGTTATCACCTAACAGTGAGATTTTTCTTTCAAACTTTTTTTTATTAATATTATTTGCATTACAATTTGTTATTTTGTTTTGTTTTGTTGTCATTGTCGTCGTCACAGTTATTTCATTTTCCATTATTTTTGCGGTCGGAGTGCATGCGCTCACAATGTGAATGATACAATAGTAATTAAGGGGTAATTTCATGGTAAAACCGGTTAAAAAATGACAACAAAATGGTAATTATGCTCAAAGAATTACTAATTAACTGTAACAAATTGTGGGAGCATTTTTCTGTCTGCTGATCAGTTATAATATATGTCTTATTAGCATTGAATGAGTGAATGAATGAAATGGTCGTCCTCTTCAAATTGGGCACTTTTCTCTCTCCAATGATCTATCCGTCAAACAAAGGAGAAGAAGCGGTGTCTCAAGCACAAAGGACTAAACAACAACAGCACACATTCATTATTTATTAATTGTCTATTCAAAAATGAAATATTCTTTCAAAGAGAAATAAATTTTAAAATTTCATAGTTTTCGTTTTTCTCATTCAAAATCCTTGCGGATCATCTCAAAGCCTCCGATCATTCGGCCCAACAATGCGCACCCTTTTCCCGAATTTGCTTCCGTTTCCGTCAACCTTCGGTATTCGATCGCCAATTTGGGCAAAACTCGAATGAGTTGCCCAGGAAGTGATGCACGGAACTGCTCCTTTTGTTGTTTGACGATGCGTTCAATTTTATTCTTACTATATATTTTTTAATTACATTTTTTATTTATTTGTTTGTTTTTCTAACTTTGCTATTTTTTTCCCCATTTTTTCGCCTCCTTTTCGAATTTGGCCAAGCTGCTCAAATTTGTGCACATAAAGTGCCACCCATTTGTCCAGGAACTGAATACGGATGCTTGAGTTGACGCTGGACATTAACAGATGGGCCACGTCGGAAATGCCGTAACCTTAGGGGGAGGGGGGGGGGGCAAAAATGAGCAAATAAATCAGAAAATTTAAAAAAACTCCAATGATAAAATTAATCCTTTTTTAAAGCATTCATTAATTACCCAAATATGCCAATTCCCAACTAAAAATGTTTGGCCCATTATCAGCAGCAAATGGCAATTCTCCTTGACTGAACATAATATTCTCTCCACAAAAATTGCCATGGCACAAAACAATTGGCAAATCTTTAGAGAAATAAACATTTAATAATTAAAAAAAAAAATCATTTTTTTATATATTTTTTTAATTTTCTGTTTCCCTCAATTCACCTTTGTCTGCGTTTATTTTCTGTTTCTCATCGAATTCAAATTCGACTTTTTGAAGAAAATTGCGCAATGGCCTTTCATTTTTCCGAAAATAGTCGCAATTCGGAAGTGTAAGCAGCAAATCAAAAAGCCATTTATTAATTGATAATTTCTTAAAAATAATTTCTTTATTAGTAAAATAAGAACAGATATTAAAAATATACATTTTCATGTTTTGGATGAGAAAGGTACGGAATCGTCGAGTTGGGCCCACAAATTTGAGGCAATCCCATGGACAAAGCATGAAACCGGGCAAGGGCAATTATTGCCACCTCAACCTAACAAAACATTTTGTGAAATGCCATTAATTTGCCGTTATTCCCCCCTCTTCAAAAGTGCCACCTGATCACTGCTTAGCCCCTCCTCCTGCTGATGTGCCGTGTTAAATTGTATGCCATAATCGGAAATTGCCAAATTTCTATTGGTTCTTTCCTTTGCATTTTCGTCCTCTAATTGTTGCACATTATTCGGAAAATGTTTGGCCATAGGGCTTCCATTTGGGCTCATTACTGTATGGAGATGTCTCAAAAGTCCGTCTTCTCGCTCACAAAGTGTGTGATGATGTGCCAAAAGTTCGTGCCAAATTCGAATGTCCAAAAAGTACGGTGGCGGAGGGAATAATGCCATGTTCAATTGGTAAGAGATGCTTCTTCTATTTGCAAGTATAGCAATTGTTTTTGTTCTATTTTATAATTTAAGAATAAGCCTTTAAAAAGAATTTTCATAATAATAAAGAATAAATTTTAACTTAACATTGCCCTAAGTTAGTGTGAATCTATTAAATAAATTTAATGTAAGACAATTAAGCAGGGTTTGATAAACATTTTTTTTGAGGGGGGGGGGGCGCTAAAATGGAAGTTAATTAGCACAAATTTAAAAGTGACACATAAAATAACGACTGAACAGTAAAATTGTCAAATTAATTATTTAATGTTAAAATATTGTCTTCAAAAAAAAATAGAAATTCTAAATACAACTCATATGGAAGGAATAAAAATGGTAAATAATAAATTCATAAAATATAATACATCAAAATAAAAATGAAATAAAAACGAACACATTCCTTCACTGGTTTATGTGCTGCTGATAATTGCCAAAATAGCAGAGAAGAAAATAAGCACTAAAAGATGAAAAAAAGTGAAATTATTTAATTATATTTTTAATGTTAATTTATTAGAGTGATTTAGTGTTTAATAAATTAGTGAGTGAATGAATTATGTGCCATGCCCTCTTTAAAGCGGTGGCTTTTTCCTCACTTAAAATGATGAAAAAGCACAACGGCCCAGCGGCCATCAGATTGAAGCAGTTTTGGCCCGGATAGTCAGCTTCGTTGCACAAGTCGTCAAAACAGAAGTAACAATCGGACTCACCGCCAAACCTTTCGCAAATTGCGTCAAACTTTTGACAAAAGGATGCCGCTTCCGCCTTGGCACAGCCTTTGCGCAAATTGGTCGTCCCATTATCTGCAAAAAGTTTCCCTTATGAAAAATTTGCGTCATTTGCTTTTCTACCGTATGCACAACGTATACTGAAACAACCGTAACCATTCGGACATTTTTCAAAGGCATCGCTTTCGCTATTCGTGTAGCATTTCAAAGTGAATGCTTAAATGAGGAATTTAATAAGAGAGATTTATTAAAAAAAGAAAGTCATACCGACCTCCTTTAGAAGGTAAAAAAAATAATAATAAAGAAAAGAAAATTGAAGAAAAATCAAAATAAGAAGGCATAATAATAAGAAAATGCCAAAAAGTTAATAAAAATATTATTCAAAATAAAATAAAAATAAATATGTATTGACTTAATTATATTTGAAGAAGAGAAGGATGAACCCCCTCTTCTGATGATTCTGTAAGTGCAATTGAAGTGATAAGAAAGAAACGAAGGCCAACAATATCTTGAACACAAATAAATAACGGAGGGCACTAATCAATTTGGCACTTTTTACGATATATTTTTACATAAATTAAATTAAAAAAAACATTATTTGAATAAATGTTCAACTCAATTATACTTAGACAGAACCAAATCTTAGGTATCATCAGTAGATCTTGTGAATAGTTCGAAAAAAAAAAAAATTCAAAAATGCATTATTTTAATAATATGAATGATTTGTCCTGCTAATAGACTCAATAAACAAAAGAAAAGTTTTGAGGAATTTAAGTCGGAAAATCAAATCGGCTTCTCAATCATCCACATTCATCTCCTGCTCCCTTTAATGATCGTAGTAAAAATTGGTTTTGTATATAAAAAACAGCAAAATATTATCCTTATTAAGATTCATCATGATTTGAGCCTATCTTCCTTATATTTTAAGTCAAAATCTGTTAACAAATCGGCCATTAATTTTCAAAATTTCCCCCGGTGGTGCCGATTCGGATCACCGGGCTCAAAATTTATCTCAGAAATTCTCAAGAATAATGTCATATTTGTGCAAGACTTTTTACTACAATACACTCAAATTAAAATTTGTTTTCCTCGGCTGGGCCTACCGGCCGGAACAGGACAAAACACCGCCGCCCGAAACACCACCGGAACGAGTTTTTTGGTTATAACTTTTTTCTTCATCCACCAATTTTTATAAACTTGATGTTATTCGAAAGCTCTAAGTGTATAGAAATATCATTAAGCAGATGTTAAGCAATTCAAAAATTCTCCAAAAAGATATAATTTTTATTACGCAAAAAATCGGGAATTTAATGAAGTTTATTTTCTAACTTTTTTGAAAATTTTTGAATCGCTTAACATCTGCTTAATGATAGTTTCAAAACACTTAGAGCTTTCGAATAACATCAAGTTTATAAAAATTGGTGGATAAAGAAAAAAGTTACGCGTTCCGGCGGTGTTTCGGGCGGCGGTGTTTTGGGGTGCACCGCCTACCGGCACCGTTTGAGACTCTTACATCTTCGAATTAAAAATTAGTGTCTTAAAACCAAATAAAAGAGCAAAAAAAAATGAAAATTTCTAAACTATTATTTCAAAATGAAATGACAATTTTTGAACAACTCTTCATATTCTTGAAATTCTAAGTTTTTCGCCATCATCAAAATATAAGTTCAACGGCTTTAAAAAACTGCCACAGGTATCAAAAATGCTGCCAATTTTGGGTTTGTTGAATAAAATGCTATTTAAAGCTTTGGAATCGCGTATTCATTTTTGACCCCAAATCTTATTTTTGACCTTTGGAGTGGCGCACCCACGAAATGTCGGTTATGTCGACTGAGCCAAAAACCGAATACTTTCTAATAATTCAATCGCCACGAGGTTCGATGTTCGAAATAGATGTCTAATTGGGTTCGAGAAAAATCGGAATGACTTTTTGGACACAAATTTTCGCTAAGTCGACAAAAGTCGAGTCGACATTTCGTGGGTTTTTGGCTGAGTCGACATTTCATGGGGAGGCGTTTGGAGTTCTTATTTCGAAAATTTCCGATGGCAACTCTGTGTATAGCATATATGTGTTTGTTTTTGGGTTTGTTTTCCTCCTTTCTTCCTTTTCTCCATTCATTTGCACATTTTTCTCTGTCCATTCAATCGATTTGCTGCCAAATGAATAAAATAAAACATCACAGCCAAAGAAGAAACAATTTTTGCACAAATCTTTTCTTAATTTTTTTAAAAGTTAAATTCTTTTTTTTTCTAATCTTTTTTTTTATGCTTTTCTGTTCATTTTTAACCAAAAATGCCGCGAATCGCGGTTGAAATTTGCCGCGGTCGCGATACACGAATCGCGGAAAAAAACGCCGCGGTACGCGAATTGCGGTCCGCGTCCCACCCCTGTTCGACACCCGTAGGGGAAGTGCAAATATTTTCCTAAAAAAAGTAGAAATTTTTCAAATTCTGCAAATTTGGAATTATTGCCGAAATATGTGAATTGCTCATTTTTTGAATTTAATTTAATTATTTATTATTTTGGCTTTTTTTCTTATTTCTTTGAAACCAGCTGCTTTTGTCCTAGCATCACTTGCTTGGTATGTCGACAATATCTGCTGCCTCTTCTGCTGTTGATAAAAATGATGAGGGAAAACAAAAAATGGTGGAGAAATGGTGAAAAAAATGAAATTTTAAATATAAATATTTTAATTTTTACTTAATATTTTAATAATTAAATAATGCAAAAAAGAATAATTATTGTATTATCTTTTTTGTTCATTTCAAAGTGTTTCGTCTTCGTCCACTTCCAAATCGGCTGCTTCTCCTCCTCCCTCCACTTCCTCTGCTGACGATGACTTTCCACTCGAAATTGCCGCACTTTCCAAACTTTCGATCAGTGAGCCAAAGGCCACAAAACCTTCGCCCGCCAATTGGACTTTGTGGCGTTATGATTGCCGTGATTTTCCGGAGCACAAATGCTTCAATACGCCGTGCCAATTTTGTGTAATTATAATGAGAAAAAATTTATCTGTAATTTTGGAAGGGATTTAGGAGCAGGTGAGCAAATTGAGGGGAGTGTCCAAAGGGAAAATCAGCGAAAGCACCGACCGATGGAACAGTTACCTGAAGAGGGAGAAGAATTACGAGGACGAACACATTCTGGCAAAAGTGTTGGACGGATTTTTGCCCAGCAAATTGGCCAAGGACGTGTGTACGTGTCCCATTCACTCAAAGGGGAGGGGGCGGGGAAGAAGGTCCAATGAAACACTAGTGGATGGAGAGGCAAATCATGTCCTAGACTTACCTTACCGTTGGGTAGGAATTGATTCAGAATTTTTTTCTGTCCGATTTCAGAAATTTTTTGAAGCCACGATTTTCGTTTTCAGTAAAATTTTTGAACTTCGGCTCACATATCTGCTGCGAATTTTCTTTTATAGTCAATTGATTTAGAAATTTTAGTTTTCAATAGAAAGTTGGGAGTGGCATTTTTCCGCGGGGACATTGAGCCGAAAAGTGAAAGTGCCGACAATGCCAACGGCATCGTCTTCCAATTGCTCCTCCTCGCCACTTCTGGCCGCAGAAGTGCCGCACTCGTCAGCAAATTTGACGCAATCTTTTCGCACACCATTCGTCTGACGTTCGATCTACCCAATACGGTGGCAGACCAGGTCAACGGGATTTTCTTAAGGTAAATTTGGCGACTCTAAAACAGTAATTATTTGTAATAAAATCTTACTCAAAACAGGTGCGAGATGAACCCGGGCAAGGGCCTGGAAAAAGAACAAAATCCCTACGGAAATCTGATGGATTTGCCGTTCATGACAAAATTGGAGGTGGGGAAAGAAATGCCGTTAATTCCGCCGAATATACGATAACATATTGCTTATGATACTGTACCAAATTGAAGGTGTGGGTTAGAGACAGAGTCAACCAGGCATTGGTGTGGGACAAACTGATTTCGCACATCATGACAAAGGTGTATGAGGTGGCACTTCCATCAACTGCTTTTCGTTCATTCATCCCAATGAATCGACTTGAACATTGGGCAAAGCAAGCGAAAAACGGGGTCATTAATTAATTATTAAATGACCAATTAGCAACAATATATTGGTGGTAAAAGAGACGGTTTTAAGTACTTTTGATGATTTTATCGGGGAATGAGCGAATGGCCAAAAAGGAAAGATCCGCCGATGGGATGGGATTTAGGGGAAAGAAGGCGCGGTACCGACTCTTTCTGCCCGTTGCGGAGGCAATGGCATTTTGGTGTTTGGACCAAACGGCGAAGTGCGCGAATTGGACGAGGAGGAGGAAAACGAATGGGCGGGAGGGATTTTCGAAAATCCGCCAATTACGGCACTGACAAACAGAAGAAGAGATAAAATGAGATATCCAAAACTGAAGAAAGAATGGCGCTGCTAAGTGCAAAAAACAACTGGGGAGAGGCGATGGGAGGGCGGCCAACAATACACTCGAGCCCAACAAAACGCATTCGGCATTTTCTATTCCATTTTGGCAATATCTCATTCATTGTTTGTCCAATTTTAGTAATTATTCCGTTCCAATCATTGGCATTGTGTGTTGTGTAATTAAGCCCCGGAGTAGGATCGGGTCCTGCGTCCTTTTAAGTTCTACACAATTGCCCGATTTTGCAGGATTAATCCGGCGTATCCGATCCTTCAAAAATGCTGTATCCATAAATTTGTTAGCTTCCTTCTCTTTTATATATTGCATTACCATTTTTTTAAATTATTTTCCCTTCTCCTATTTTTTGCTCCTTTTTCTCTTTTTCATTTCTCCTTTTTTGCCCCTTTCTCCGTCATTTATTTAATTTTTGAATTTGTTTTTCTTTTTTTTTGTCACATCTTTTCGCCATTTCCTTCTGTGCTTTTTTGTTTCTTTTTTGGTATTTGCAATAATTTTGGGCTTTTTTTTAGCTTTTTTATAAATTCGGCGAATAATTTTATGAAATTTTTAATTTTTTCAGAAAGTTGGCACTGCTCAATTTGGATTCAAAAAGCCCTCCATTCGAAAGGTAATGAAATGCCGTCCTTCATAATGTTCACATTTTGCATTTTAATTGTGCCTTTCAGAATCCTTTTGTTAAGCACTGAAACGAAAAATGAAAAATTTATTCGCCCTGATTTCGTTTTTTATGAAGTTTTTTATTTATTATACTTAAACATTTTTATTTTGTTATTCTCTGCATAAATGATTCAATAAGGAGTATAAAATTTTGGATTTTTTTTTAATAGTTTGGTTTGTTTTAAAATTTTTGCAATTATTTAAAAAAATTAAAATTTTTTCGAAGGTTTTAATTTTTCTTGAAATTTTTGCCTAAAAAAATACCAAGAAATTTTATAGAAGAGTCTCAAGACTATGAAGTTTCTTATGTTTTTAGATGAAGCCATTTATTAGAGATTTTAACTACCTTAAAATGTATTTATTATTTAAAAAAACAACCAAAAATAACTTTTATTTTTTTATATTCACCTTAGATTCCAAAAACATGACCGCCAAATGAAGTGGTGTTAAAATAAAATTTAAAAACACCAAAAAAAATCAAAAAGAAAATATCCAAGCTAAAATGATGCATACAAGGTCCGCCAAATTTTGGCGTGATTCCAAAATTGCAAGGTTTTCAGACGGAATTAGGGTCTGGGAAATTTCGACTCTTCTCGATGTCCCAAAAAGGACGGTCTATGACACGATCAAAAAATTCCAGCAAAAACATTCCATTAAAAGTTCAAAATAAATTGCGTAGAGAGTATTTATTTATTTATTTATTGTCAATAAAGAAAAAGTCCACAAAAGGGAAACATCCGCTTACTTTGTGGACATACACATAATAATTTGTCCAAAGTAACGGATAATGCAAGGGAAATAAGATCACCACAACAATAAAATATGAGAATGAGGTCACATAAAACAAACACCAAATCACTTATAGAAAAAGCAAATGATAATAGATAATTTTCCAGTCTTTCCGGTCTAATATATTAGGGACCGCAAACTGATGAAGATGCGGGTGACCCGAAACCCGAGGGTTTTCATGAAAAAGTCACACGCTAAACGGGCATAAGCGATACATCGGTCCGCCGAATTGCCAAAAAGGAATTCTGACTGAAGCCTTATAAGCTCAAAAAAGCCGAACTCCTAACAGAACAGGATGAATCAAGTTAGGGTCCAAAAATGTCGACTGCTCTTCAGTGCTGTTCGGGACCAAGAATTTTTCGGGACTCGGGATCGGGACCGGGACTAGATACCGGGACTCGGGACCATTTCGGGACCGGGACCGGGACTTCATAAGCAAAATTTTGGGGGTGTGTTTTTGAAAAATTTTGAAGAAAAAAATGTTGTTATGTGAATAATAATTTATCTTTCAACTGTTTCTTCATCCTCAGAATTGTTGCTTGAATTTTCGTTTTGAGTACTTAAAATTCCAGATCCTTCCATTTAATCTGATTACTAAACATTTAAGAATAGTTAAGTGAAGCATGATTTGAAAATATCGAAATTAGACATTTAGCACAGGGTGGCCATCGAAAATTTTGCAAAATAAGGACATTTTTTAAAACGTGATTTCAAAGTTTTAAAATCATTTTTATTCAAGAAAATCAACTGTTTATAGCATATTTGTTCCCTATGGCAATATTTTTCTAGATGTTAGGCTTTGAAATAAGATTTCATTTTTAATTCCGAAAAAGGAAGGGTCGGCGGTGCCGATAGGCGCCGCCGGGGAAAATTTTGAAATTTGGTTGTATTTTGGTAACAGTTTTGCACAAAAATTACCAAATTTCTAATACTTTTCTAAATAAATTTTAATAAAACATAGGCGAAAAATGGTCCGCGGTGCCGACAGGCGCCGCCGGGAAAATTTTTTAAAATAATAACGAAATCGCTTCAAAAAATTGTAAAAAACCAACCATTTTTCTAATTTTTTTACCTCAGAGCAAGAAATAAGGACAAAATAAGGATCATAGGCTCAAATAAGGACGAATCTTAGAAATAAGGATTTTTTTATTTTCTAAGATTCGGCCCCTCCAAATAAGGACAAATGGCCACCCTGATTTAGCATAAAGCATAATTAGAATAATATCATCAAACATAAAATTTGAAGAATTCTTGTCGATAATTTTTATTTCAAGATAATCCTGTACTGAAAATTTCATTATTTCCTTAACACTTTCTGGTCCATAAGTCAATCTTTAGGGGTATAAAAAAGTCCCGAAAACCGGGACTAAAACACCGGGACTCGGGACCGGGACCAAAAAAAACCGGGAAAATCCCGGTTTTCGGGACCGGGACTCCCGAACAGCACTGCTGCTCCTTCGGCGGCACGCAGGTCCACCCCGGGAACGGGGCCCCGGCGGGGATTTCCCGAGGGCCCCGTTCCCGTTCCCTGGGTTTCATGGAAAATAACCGGAAACGGGGCCCTGGCAAGACGGGGATTATTGCCCCGGTTTCCCCGTTCCCGGGTCATCGTCGGTCCCCGTTCCCGGGTTTTTCAAAATTCCGGGCTCTAATTCTCATTTCGGATGAACAAATCTTCACTGTGGAGGCCGCATTTAACCATCAAAATTAGGGTTGGAAGTTGGAACACCGACGTCGGAGTTGACAAATGTCGGGGTCAGCAAGCTCGGGGTCGGGGTGAGCAAAATAGTCGGGGTCGTGGGTCGGGGTTCGGGGCTTTTTGAATTTTTGCCTAGCCATACATTCAAAAAAAAATTTCCCACGCAAGTATACATGAAAAAAATACTCAAATTAAATGCTCATCACTAGGGATGCGATTTTTAGGTAAGAAAAATCCTAGAATAGGTACTTAAATAGGTAGAAAAAAATCTCAAAATAGGTATTAAATAGGTACAAAAATTCCGAAATAAGTACCAAAATAGGTAAATAAAATTTTTTTTATTAACGATTTTTGAGCACAAAAAAATGGTCATTTTCCTTTGTTGGTGTTAAAAATCAGAAATTTTTCGAGATTTTCCGGCGTAAAACTCATTCAAATGGAATGGGGAAAGATTTAAAAAAGTTCCATATTTGCCAAAAAAAAAATTGGCTTTTGAGATTATTTTTTTAAGAAAAAGTTCCTGTTTTTAGGGGTATACTTTTTTAAAATTTTAAAAGCCCATCTTAGGGGGTCTATTTTTCATTTTTTATGGCCTTTTCCTTATGAAATTATTCAAAATCCTGAAAAAGTCACCAAAAATGCCGAAATAGGTATCAAATTAGGTAACTAGGTAATAGGTAGAAAAATCCCGAAATAGGTAAAAATAGGTATTATAAAAGTGGGTGTAAAAGCTCCAAACCAAGCTAAAAACTCGTTTTTTATGCTTATCTCAACGTTACAAGTGCGCAAAAATTTTAGGTATTTAACTAAAAATCGCATCCCTACTCATCACCATTCTTTAATTTGTTATACTCAATTGCATCATTTCTTTAATCAGAAAATTTTGGTTGTAAGAAAGTGTTTTTTTTAGAAATTTTTAGGCCGCGCCTATTGGCCCGCCTGATAGCACTAAATATTTCTTCAAAATTATCTTAAAAAATTTTAGCTATTTTTCATCAAAATTTGTTCGTGGCGTCGCCTATCGGCACCGCCTGACATCCCATCTCCCCAAATTTTTGCCTTGCACATTTTTTTTTTTTTGAAATTAAGTCAGGTGATTTCGACAGTGGTTGATTCGCTAGTGATTGATTTCGACAGTACAACGAAATTTTGAAAAATCATTTAGAAAATTAAGGTTTTCGAACTAAATTCAGTTCGAATTCGATAGTTGTGGTTAGATTAAATTACAATAGGGACGCGAATAAGGGAAATAGTCCAATTGTCGAAATCACTTACCGTCGAAATCACATGATGCCCCGGACCCCGAACGGGACTACTTCATTGCCGCCGTTTCATTCCCAGTAGGTTTCAGTACCACATTGTATTCCGGTTAGGGTTTCAATAGGCTTAAGTTTTCAAAAAACAACTAATGATACATTTTTAAATAACTACGGTTAGGTTTTCAAAAACTGGGATTAGAAATAGTGTCTGAAAATGCCATTTTTCGGTATTCGATATCGGTAATTCGGTATATACCGATACCGAATCTCCCAAATATTTCGGTTGGTATACCGAATGGTATACACCGAAAAAACCCAACGGCATAGAAAAATACAGCTGTATACCGTACCGTGCCGAACACTAGTTAGAAGTTTGGAGCCTTGGGCTAGGGTTTTTCAGCAGGATTCTGCACTGACTTAAAAAGCCTAATAAGTTCAGGACCCTTTTTCTGGATTTATTTGTGCACAGGAATGGCCGCCCTGCTCTATTCGCTCGATTAACTCCGAAGGATTATTCCATCTGGGCAGTTTTGGAGGCCATTGCCTGTTCTAAACCTCACAAAAATTTTGAGTCTCTACGACAAGCTTAAGGAATTTGAAAAAGGAATTGAAAAGGTACCCAACCCGAGGAATTTACTCCGATTTAAATCTTTCCGCAGAGATTCTCCTTTTAGATATTCCAAAATGCGACAAATTTCATTTGTGTGTTGCCCCTTTAAATCGTAAATACTCCCGGAAGAATAATTTTGTTGCAAATTAAATTATAAAACACTTTGTTTAGATTTCATCCCATTTGAGTGTAAATATGCGAATTCATGCAAAATTCTCTGCTGCTGGTGGTTTTAGATTATTTTCCAAAGTTGTTTTTTTGACCATATATTACCCTGGTATTTGTCTGTTACTCATCATCATTTCCCGTATGATGCTAAAAACTGTACCCACTAACACAGGTAAACACCGAAATTTTGAAACTTAATTAATTAAAATTAGTGATACGTTTTCAGCAAGGGATATTTTCGTGCCGATTGCCCAATCCTATTTATGTTTTTTATAAAAATATTAAACCTTTTTTTAATTAAAAGTAACTTTAATTAAATGAACACAGATTCTTTCCAAAATTCGTAAATAATAGTAATAAAATGGATGATATTATCGCGTTAAAAATTGGCATAACTGTGATCATTTGGGAGGGATGGGTTAATGCTGTTGATGGCATTGTACCCCTCTGCTGGAGAGAAAAGAATGTCAGCATCTGCGAATTTCACTCGCACAAAAACGCCCCCATCGATAAGTTTTGCATGGTAACAACACAAACACCAATAAGAAATAATGATGAGCAAAATAAAGAGCAAAACTAGAAGAGACCCGACAAGAGGTTCGGTTGATTTTTTCGGTAAAAAAGTCAAAACCGTTTTCATTCAAGCAACAAAAAAGGATTTTCGCTTGAGTTAGGTTCGATTTCGATTTGATATATTAATGCCGACACCCTAATTTGAAAGGGGTAGGTGACATGTTTAATTTATTTTCCTAAAGGAAAATGAATGAGGTTAAAAACAATCAACAGTCGTTTGAAGGAATGCAAATATGGCCAAAAAAAAAAAACGCAGCAATATATAAAAAAAGCAATTATACGCGTATTATAAATCACTTTTTACAATAATACTTTATACGAATAAATAAAGTTGTGGCTTGGACGAAATATGAACTAAAAACAGTAATATATTGAACAAATATTGATTTTAATTAGTAGGGCTGTCACTAAAAT